>CM038677.1:57292523-57434244 GCA_021605205.1 Aegilops longissima
GTGAAGCGTGCGGTTCCATTCCAGCAGATACACCAGCCAGCTCAAGCTCTCGGGCGATCCCTTTATCCTGGCCATTTTGGTCTAGGGCTCGACATCCTCGGCCCTTTTCCCGAGCTGTCGGGGCTTTGAGTACTTATGCGTTGCAATCGACAAGTTCACAAAGTGGCGGAAGTGGAAGCAGTGAGAAAGGTGACAGCACGATCGCAGATCAAGTTCTTGAGTCAATTGTTTGCCGTTTTGGGATACCTAATCGGATCATCACCGACAACGGCACACAATTCACGAGTCGCACCTTCATGCAATCGTCCAAGACCTTGGCGCCAAGGTCTGCTTTATACATTGCTCATCCAAGGAGCAGCGGTCAAGCGAAGGCAAGCGCTGAAGTGCTGCGAGGACTCAAGACCAAAACTTCGACGAGGCTGCGCAAGTGCGGAAGAAACTGGATTGAGAGCTACGGTGTTTCTTTGGTCGATCAGGGCGGCCAAATCGAGCCCTGGCGGACACCTTCGCTCTAGTCTATGGAAGCGGAGGCAATTCTCCCCACGGAACTTCGTATCGGGTCACCTCAGTGCTCGCTTATGATGAGCTTGGGCAAAGCAGCTGCAACAAGATGTGCGCTGCTCCTTGAGGAGAGATCGTCTTCAGGTCGCTGTCACGAGCTGCTCGTTACCAACAAGCTTTGCATCGCTACCATAGCCGCAAAGTTAGTGCGGAAGCTTGAGGAAAGGCGACCTTGTTCTTGGCGCGTTCAATCCATAAGAATTCCAACAAGTTGGCCTTGAAGTGGGAAGGCCCTTATCGGGTGAAAGCGAGTCACTAGGCCTGGCGTTGTCCGCCTTGAGACCGAAGATGGCGTTCCGGTGAGCAACTCCTGGAATATAGAGCATTTTCGTAAGTTTTACCCATAGGGCGCGGTTGCCGGAACCTCTTCCGGCAACCACCCTTTTGTACAAGTCTTGCCGCTGTTGCATGTAAACCTTTGTACAAAGCCGGGCGCAGACCCCGTGCATCAGTAAAGCTCATGTGTTTCGCACAACTTGTCAAAATGCATGCTTTCATGATCCTTTATGCATGCGTTAACAAACATTTTGTGCAGCATCAACACCCGGTAAGCAATAACGAGCCACTAGGCTCCATAACTTTATTTTATCTTCTTTCTTCTCAAAGAAAGGAAGGTTCCTTCGCCCGCAAGTTAGCCGGGGGGAAGGAGAAGATAATGGTGTGGGCCGTCAAGTGTCGCTCGAGGTAGTATCGCCTTGCCGGGAAACGAACGACAAAAAAGCTAAGTTGCCAAAGTTTGAGCAATCAGTTTTTAAATTTTTAAGTTATCTTCCTCGAACGATGGTACTTTGTATGGAAAACCTGTGCGCGAAGGAACCAACTCGCGGCTGGTTTGCGCCCTTACTTTGTTTCGAGTCTGCTCAACAACTTAAGTGAGCTGCAACCAGTTGCGACAAGGTTGCTTGTCGGGGCGGCATCGCCCGGCAGGCTCTTGGCGTCCGCACTCAGCGCTCGCGGCAAAGGTGCCCGCACCGACAAGTTCCCTAAAAAGCGTAGGGCACAAACATACAAAGGAAGAAATCGAGTAAAGGAAATAACATTGCGATCGTTTGCCTAAGATAGAGTATATTACAACATGACTTGTCGCGGATCTAATAAATTGTTCCCTGAACATGGTATGCAGCGACAAGGAAAAGATAAACTTGGCGGCCTTGTCTACGCGGTCGCCATCAACCCTCTTAACTCCGCTCACCCTGTCCACAATGGGTGCGACAAGGGCCTTGAGTGCTTCAACGTCAGCAGTTGGTGGCAGGGACTTGAGGACGTTGGCGAAGCTGACGCCTGGATTGCGGAAGGCCACCTTCATCAAGACCTTCTGAAGAGCCCCAGCACAGATTTGGCGCGACTCGACGGCCAGTTGCTTTGGGATCTCCTCCGGAGCCTTTGGAGAGCCGTAACATGCTCTTGAAGAACAGGCTGAGCTTGGCGCTGGGTTGGAGATGCTCGTCGGTGGGGTACCGAGATCCACCATCCCAGCTCCATCAGCTCCTTGTCGATGGCGGCTGTATTGACAAGACCCTCGGTCGAGCATCACGTTCTCCCCGAGGGTATTGTGGGCGGTAGTGGCATTTGCCAGCAGCTCTCGTTGGCCTTGATCTTCTCCAACAGGCCGCTTCCGCTCCTTGGCCCCGTCCAGCGTCTCCGTCAAGGTGGTCAACTTCAGCTCCAGATCTGCCTTGGAGTCCTTGGCGGCGTCAAGCTCCTTGATCTTCTCAGCGAGGCGGCCACTGCAACTCACCAAGAGTGTAGGCGTCCTTCTCGCTTCGTGCTTCAACCGGTGACCTCCTCGCCGCTCTTACGGAGGTGGCCTCAGCTGTGCCACCCTCGTCTCAATTCTTTCTTGGCAGCCTCGGCGGCTGCGGCGTCCTTTGCCTCCTTGAGTGCTCCGCTAATGGATTCCTCGCAGCAGCAAGATCTTCCTCATAGCTGCCGAGGTTGATCTTCCGCTGCGCCAGCTCACCTTCTTCTTGTGAGAGGCTTCTCACGGCAAGCCTTTGCTGCTCCTCGACCTCAGCCTTCTCCGGGATGAAGGCTGTGCGCTCTTCGGAGAGTTGCTCAGCGCTTACGCTATGTCCGGAGAGTTTCCTTGTTGGTAGCGCGGAGCTCTTCTGCGCTTCTCCATGTCAGCTCCGCCCTCGCGACAAGCGCCTCCACAGACTCCAGCTTAGCTTGCCGAGGCGCGGTAGGCGGCAGCAGCCTCTTCAGCAGCTGCTCTTCCTCGACTTCGCCACTACTGCTGCTTGGCGCGTCAACTAGCGACAACCCAGCAGGCGAGCAGCTCCTCGTCGAAGGTCTCTCCCTCGGCCGGCGCCACAGGCTCGGCGCCCATGGAAGCTTGATGAAGACACCTTCGCGGCCTTGAGATAGGCGCCGGGCTGGGGCTCTTGAACTGGTGCTGCATCGGTGGCGGAGGGATCGGCGGTCGGCGTAGCGCCTGGCGCTCCTGCGGCCTCAGGGTCGTCAGTACGACCACCAGACCCCTCCCCAGCCTCTGCGCCATCAGCCTTGGCGGCCTCCTCGCCGGCAGACCCATCGGCGCCAGCCTCCTCCTCCATGTTGGCGGCGTCGTCATTGTTGCCGCGCGCGTCCTCCTCGCCGGCAACCTCAGTCTCCATCGGCTCTCCGGCAGATGGATCTGACGATCAGAAAAAGAAAGAATAGTCAAGCAAGTGTTCGAAAAGAAGAACAGAAGAAAAAGGACCCAAGGGAAATTTTCAAGCAAGGAGATTACCTGCAATGGGATGCAGCAGCGGTCTCCACCACGGAGGTCGTCGGCGCTGCCCCTTGTCAGAGCTCCCCTTGTCGGAGAGGCCTCCCTTGCGGATAAGCGCTCCTTGCGGAGATTTCTCCCTTGGCGGCGTAGTTGAAGCAAGCAGAACTTCGGGAGTGACTTCCGGGGCCTCCTGATGAGGCTGCTCTGCTCCTACACAATTCAACAAGTCAGATATCAGTAAAGAAGGGCACCCATGCACGAACCGTAGATATAATCCAAACACTTCTGCTGGGGGCTGTCTGGGGGCTGCTCGAGGAAGGGTTGCGGGTCCGGCAGCAGGGGTCTCGACGTGCCTCCACATCGCCACGGGAGATTAGTCTTCGATAACCACCACGAGTCTTGGCTCTCTTGACGCCCTCACAGGCCAGCGTCCTGAAAAGGAAGAGCTCAGAATGAAGCAAGTCAGATACAAGACAAAGCAGCAAATTGAAGGATTACAAGTAGCAGAGACAAGATCTTACTATTCCTCTTCTTCCTCGGGCTGAGGCGGAGAAGTCAAGTCGCTCCGGTGCGGCGAGCTGGAGGAAGGATCCCTCGGGCGCTTGGCGGGTGCGGGGCGTGGCTCGAAGACCCGCTCCCGTTCTTGTGGCGGCATGAGGCGCTCCAGCAGCAATAGTGCTTGTCGCGGTGGAAGCGCGTCCAGGCAGCAGGCGGCTGTTAGCCCGTCTGCCGCCCGCCACTTCTCCGGTCTTGGAGGCGTCTTCTTAAGCGGGGCCAGGCTCCTCCCGGCAAGCTACTTGGCCAGCGGAGGAGGCGCCCGGCAGGCTCATTCGGCTCAGCGTCGGGCTCGGCCTGCTCCTCCTCGCGGCGAACTCCTCTCGTCGGCAAGGCTTGCCGCCTCGGCTGCCTCTGCCTCCTCCACAGTGAACCCAAACACGCCCGGCGGCAGCAGCTGCCGCCTCCTCCAACCTTGTGGCGTCGCGCCATCTCTTGCTTTCGGTGGTGTCATGGGTGAGCCACTTACCTTTCGTCGGCCGGATCGGCACTTCTTCCAAATTGTCGAAGAACGATGCCGCGATGTCGTCGGCGGGCTCCTGCCAAGTTGGAGCGATTCCAAGGGAATCGCTGGCAACATCATCGCGCGGATGCGGTCAAGTGACGAGTTGTTGCACAAAGCACGACTCCCTCGGCAACATGAACCACTCGGGGTGATCGCATCGAGCTTGAACAGCTCCGCGGCATGGCATCCAGCTCGGGGCGGTGAAGTTCCGGTTGAGGCCGGGCGCAGCCTCATGGCGTCCGCGCGTTTGGAACTCCCAGCGAGCCTCCCCTCTCCTGCAAAGGCGCAATCTGGCGGCGAAGAAATCGCGCCAACAGCTCTTCTGGTAAGCCCGACATGCACGGCGCAAGATCCGGTTCACGGCAATCTTCAACTTGGCATCCTCCGGCGCCAAGTTGCTCCAATCGTTGCCGCGCACTATGGGAGTTTGGCGCAGGGCAGTGAAAGGCTGTGGGTTCTCCTCTATGATCCAACACCAATTGGCTCTCCACTCCTCCCACTTGCTGCGCAGCTCTCCGTCAAGATATGCTTCCTTCTTGCCGATCACTGGAGATCCATGCAATCCCTCCGACAGCGGCTCTCTCTCTCTCTCTGGGGCATGAAGTAGTGGCGGAAAAGGGCTACATTTGGGTGGACTCGACAAAGTTCTCGCAGAGAGTGTGCGAAAACTGCCATGGTGAGGGCGGCGTTGGGGGTGAAATCAAGGGCGGAGGCCATATGTGTTCATGACATCATAAAGAATTCGGAAAAAGGCGGGCAAAGCCTGCAGTGGAAAAAAAGCGAAGAAAGGGTGCCAGCGGAAACCTCCTCGGATGTGGCGGAGATCACCCTCGTCTTGTGGTGCGCCCGTCTCCGTCGACGGAAGAGTAATACAGCTCTACGCAGCTGCTTAGCGTCGGCGAGAGGGTGAAGAGGCCCGCTCCTTCCATAGCGCCCGCGAGCGCTGCGCCTCGGCTGACTTCACGCCTTTCCCTTGTCGCCCGCCGGTCCCATGGCGGAGGTGGTGGAGGAGTCGGCGGCGTTAAAAGCGCCCGGTGGCAATGGGGGCGGGCGTCGCTCTCTTTGGACTTGAAGAAGGGGGCGGCGGTGGTTTTGATGTGACAGCAATGGCAAGTGGGCGTCCTGCCCTGTTTCCCCTGCTTATAAGGAGGAGAGGGCGGGCGTTCCGCTTCCCATTAAAAGCCCCACGATCTCACCCACGGCGCCACGTCCGGGCGTGCCGTTCGTGGGGGCGTGGTGAGTCGGCGAATAAGCTGCGCGATCTAGGCCGCGCGTGCCGTGCACTGTTTTGGGCCTAGCCAGTGAGCTTCGGCGCCGTGTGGCCCTGGCCGGGGCTCCTGTCGGTGTACTAGGTAGGGGTACCCTAGTATCCCGAACTTCGTGCAGGGCGATCGCAGCACCCAGCGGCGGGGCTGGCCTAGTGACCGCCAAGGTCGCCAGCGGCTCCTTGAGCCATTCAGGACAAAGTACTCAAGACCCGGCAAGAGGAGCTTGTCGGGAAGGCCACTCAAGGCACGAAGGAAACAAGACCCGGCAAGAGGAGCTTGCGGGAAGTCTGGTGAGAGACAAGCTCGGCGCGACAAGGATGCAGCCGCGGCAAGGTACTTGCGCGGCGAACCTCTCTTCATCTCGCTCAGCTCATCCGTAGCGATGTGCCATGGGGCCATTCCAGGCGTGCGTGTCGAAGGGCTGTGCAGCCAGCGAGGATCAGCGATAAGCGGCGACAAGCTTACCATCGTGGCAAGCGGTGGTGCGCCAGCGGTCCCTGTTGCCTTTGTTTGGCGGCGAGGGGCGGGCATTATTAATCTTGTCCCTTGCCGTCGAGTTAGGTATAGATCACTTGTACCTTTATGCAGATCGATTGTACCAACTATTGTTTTTCCATTTGTACCCTCATCTGCGTTGCCACCTGTCGGTGACCCCTTGAGCCTATAAAAGGAGGCCCAAGTGCAACGTACAAGAGGTTCGGCTCCGTTTAGTTCACTCGACACATACGAGACTAGAGACACTCAGGCTAGGTTTTGTAGCTCCCATTGCTCCCTAGCAAGAACACAATACAATCAACCAAGCAGCAGTAGGAGTATTATCTCTCCGGAGAGCTCCGAAGCTGGGTAAAACTGCTCGTGTGCATTGCTTCGATCTGCTCTTTGTGCAATCTCCGCCCCCCTCCGAACCACAAGGGAATCGGTTCGCCAGGTCCCATAGGTGTTCGTGGGACACGATCAGCTTCCCCGACAAAGCTGTTAATATTTACATGGTACATATATTAGTTACTTCTTTTAACGATATATATGTGAAGAGAAGCATTGACACTCATGGAAAGAGTACTTTTGTTATGCTGCTACGTGTTTACATACATATATTAGTTTCTTAGGTCATGCACATTTCTTAGAAAAAATTATCTCCTTCCGGCTATTAAGCTTGGAATAACATGAAAGGATAGTTAAAAATGCAATATATTTCCTTATTATTCATGGCACATTGGGTTCAGATAATATTTGCTTTGTTTTACTCGCTCCAAATTTAATTATCACAATTCCTTATTAAGCTAAATAGCTAATTATGTCGATATGATCTGATCTGATTCATTTATCCAAGTAAAGAGTGCATGCTCATGTTTCCACTCATCAAGGTGAAATCAATTTTAGAGGCTGTAAGTAGGCAGAAGATCCACTCATGTTCTGATCTATCATGATTTTGGTTGAAAGTTGTGTTGAACTGAAATTATGCATCAAATCCCCTCACACAATTCTTTTTGCATGTTATGTGTTTGATGAGATTCCTCCAAGCCAGTTGTTCAGTGATCCCCCCTAATTCAGTTGTTTCGATTGGTTAGAAATTGACTATGATTCACTTATCGATTAATTAATTAGATTGATCTTTTAGTATGTTCATTCGGCTTATTCAAATGATCACATTCACAGGTTTAGTTTGGTTTGGTTACCCATATAAGCTCCGTAGTTCTTTTAGTCCTGTTCGTGTTGAGAATTTCTGAAATCAAATGTACAATTCATGTAGTTAAAAGGTATCAAAGTGATGTTTGTATGCATAGTTCCTGCCTATTGTAGCTAGAAAAATGTGACTGTAAATTTTGTTAATCATTTATAGTTCCTGCCTGTTTTCCGTACTTTTCTAGGAAGGAATAACATAGGACATGCATGTGTTATTTTCCAAGACTTGTTAGAGATAAAGACCCAATGAGTCATCGGAAACTTCCCTGCCTCTGCAGCAGCAAATGATTAGTCGAGTGAGAGTTTGTCTGAAAATTGTTCAGAATGAGGCTCTAGCATGCTGCACGGTGTAGACCAAAGGTATGGCAACTTCCATTTATATTTGTTTTTTAAGTTAGCAGGCTGCACGTACATCTCTATGTGTAATTTTGAGCCTTTGTTAGCTTGTTGATGCAACAATGGCCGAGGAAGTGGCGTGTGTGTTTAAGTCATGTTTTTACAGGAAAACCTACCATGAAACAACTTATTTCAGTATGTTTTATCTTCTCCTATGATTTATATTTAGTCAAGTTTAGCCTTGTATATAGTGTTAGGCTATAAAAGCGTAAGTTGTTCTGTTCACTTTCATAAGTGAACCACAAAGATTTCACGCAAGAGAAAACCCATATGGATTGGTATCCTTGGGCAAATAAGAAAATGCAATTATTTCAAGGTTTCAGTCATCCTTGTGGTTTTAGGAACTATAACAACAACTTCGTATATACTTCTATCTTGTATTCTCTGTACTTGAGATTTTTTGTGCAAAGTATCCAATATCCATGTATATCTTTTTGGCTGTGCTTATGCTCTTGAATAATAGAGCCATTTTCTTGGAAATTCACTCCTGATTTAAATTTCTTCTTTTCTGAATCAATTTAACTGTGTTGGTCGTCATACAGTTCCCTCGGAGCAACAGCAAATTTAACAAGGCAATACAACAAAACGTGAGCTAATGGACATCCAGTCAGCTCTCAAGGCATTCAAGGAGGTACTGCTCTTTGACTGAACAACATGATCACGTTTTTTTATTGAGGGAAGCATGCTCACGTGGAGGCGCCCAGAAGTTGTGTGTGGGCATGTATGACGTTGGCATAGTCATATGCTGATTATCTAAGATACGTCGTATCCTTGACTTTGAACATCAATTGTAAATAAGCCGAGAAGCTGTATCTATAGCATCTGTATTATTTATCCCTTGCGTCAAAATGTAGAATTTTCTCACTAGATTTGCACAACATAGATATACTGTATATATTTTCTCAAGTATTTGCTATGACCAGATCTTAAGAAATGGTGTGCATATTAAGGCCTAAAACTTTTATTTGCATTTACTTCCTTGGTTACTGCAATAGATCACCTGACCTGACAAAATAGTGGGTTAGCATGCTTTGAAAAGAACAGCACTTGAGCATATGTAGCCATGTAGGTCAACGAAGTTTCTTTCTTGATACTTTTAGATACGTGCTACCACATGCATGCTGGATTTGTGCTCTATCCATATTTTAGTATAAGCACGTGAGAAAATAAGCCATTTTAAATTGAGTGCCTGAAATATTTTGTTTTCCACTTTGAGCTTCTGTTACAGCAGGGAACAATGGATATATCAAATAAAAAACGTAACCAGCTTTCCCCGGGTGAAGAATCCTCTACTAATAATGAGCCTCAGGTACATCCTACTCAGGTTAGTTTTTTCGCTAAAAGACCTGGTGCATTCAATAGTTCCCCATTTATCCATGAAGATAGCATAGCATGCTTTATTTCGTTTACAAACAAACTATTGCAGAATCAATTTAATTATGTTAGTGGGCAATCCCTCTATATTACTGGATACATACATCGTGGCATGCCTTTGTAGCATCATCTTCTATCATGTTGTATTATTGCGTACTTCCTAATAATTTTTTGCCAAAGGGGGCAGATGACATAGGAGAGATCTTCAACCAGTTTTCCTCAGGTTCTTCTGCTGACAACAAGCCTGCACAACAACATGCTCGCGCACACCGCAACCATAGAGATATACTGCTGACACATACCAGGTCGTGGTGACATATCATCTATTTCACCTTTCATATGCATCCTCTTCTTCCTCGTCCCCCTTTTGAGGCGTCGGAAGGCAAGATCGGCATTTTATATTTTCCATTACAGTTGGTCATAAATTTTTTACTTTGTTTTGCCAGGAGAGTTGTGCTTCATGTAGCTATTATAGCAGGATAATTGTATGCTTGCATTGAAGAAGAGGTTATACCAACCGAGGCCAAGTGCACTGAACTTACCCATGCCTCGTATGGATGGCTATTCTAAATTGGATGCCCTTGTTTCTAGATTTCTCTTCATTTCCTGATTTTGTTAATTTTCAACTATTTCATATTGCCATGCAGGTTTGGGGCTCAAATGTAGAGACCTCTCCTCTAGGGGACAACATCACAATGTATTTTCATAGAATACTTATGTAGGTCTTCTCCTCTCCGAACTATTAACATTCTTCGTTCTTCAAGTGAGTTTTCATATGCTTGAGGTTGTGGGAAGAAAACATACTGTAATATCTGAAAGATATGTAAATAGTTCAAGTAATTCAAAGATATCACACATACATATATGATGTATACAACTCTATTATGAAATATACATTTTGACTTGTGAGTAGAGTTCTTTCTTTAGTCAGTTAGACAAGGACATCAAATAACTAAGTGAAATTAGCATGACCATGTACCACTTAGCACGTGGATTGATGAAGTGGGGGTATGGTGGCACATGTTTGTTCGTATGTACATGTTGGGTTCAGGGAGGGCAAAACTTAAGGTTTCTTCATTTAAGATGGTTCCTTTCTTTTCTTTCATAAATCTCTCTTGTTTTCATATTTGTGTATATTTTCCATCATCAAAACAGGCTTCACAAGATTTCATGGCTAATGGAGTTGCATCTTTGTAAAAGTCAGCGAAGTACAGATTGTACTCTCTTTCTTAGTCTTGTTTAGTGTGGAATTACAAAGACCGGTCGGTGCAGATGTGGCTTATAAAGTTTCATACTTCAAATCCAGTACTTCATAAAATATTCAAAGTGTGCATAGGTTCATTGTTCTATGTTGTATTCCTGGATTTTGTGTGAGTACGAGCTGCTGAATTTTTTGGTTTTGGTTTGGCTGTACTGCAGAAATTTTGGCATGTTTAGCTCTTTAGTTATGCTTCTTGAGTAGCATTGGAATGGTTCTCAGACTACCTGCTCTTGTGATAGCTTTAGCGATGATGGAAATTGGAGTGCAGCTTGACTATTGACAACTCATTCTATGACAGGCTTGCCAAGAAAGGCGGCAGCTTCTGAAAGGAGGACACCACCAAGATGGCGAGACCGCGCCAATGAGAATCAGGTGTGCTCTCGTTGGTGGTTTCAGTTTGATAATTCTCATTACACCTAGCTTCTATTCTCCCAATCTCTAGGAATTTTGTGTGCTATTGCATTATCGAATCGTGCGGCGGGATGGAAAGCAGCGAGCAGCGGCGCATAATCCTGAAGCAGCCAGCATGGGGCTAAGCCTGCCGTTCCTCGCGTCGGTGAACAAAGGACCTAAGATAGCTGAGGTGCGCTTGTAGATAGGGGCGCTCCTACAAGAGATGAGGGAGCAACTGGTGGTCTGGATGGCGAAGATCAGGTCAACGTCGGCTGCTTTGTTGTGCCATTACCACACTTAGGCTGGAACATGCTCGGACGGCCATGGCGCCGGCGCCACTTCTTAATTGTCTCTGGAGCCACACCATTTCTGTGGGATAAGCGAGTTGGAGGAAATGGGAGAGATGAGTCGCTTACTCATTGATAGAAAATCATTTGTGAAGAACCTCCTTTTCACGAGAGATGATTGATTGTTCCTCCGCCTTCACTTTTGTGCCCAAAGCCCCGTGTGTTGCTTGTGAACCACTATTGTTTAGGTAAATCGGTCATGTAAACTATAAGGACAATATTAATATAATCGACTACTAAGCCACTTCCTTTTAACCTTGTGAAGTACATCCGACAAGCGTGGAATGGGCGCGTCAACACAGCACTGCCCAACTATCTATCGGCGGCGCGCCATGGCGCGCCTAACCGATAGTGTTGGGGTGTTCATTCGCCCCCAATATGAATGAGCCCCAACAACATTTCTTCTTTGGCTGGTGATCCAAGGGGTCCGGTGGTTCGGCGTTCGATCCATGGGTAACTCAGCCACAATGGCAGCTGCGATCGCACATGTGATTCTCGATCGATCGTGTGTGCACGGTCAGCTGCCTCGAGTTAACTAGCTATAGCTAGCTAGAGCTAGAGTCACTGTCCCATAACCTCAGCCACGGGACTGCGCCTGCCGATGCGTGACTATTTAGCCTTCTTCCTCGCCTTTGTCGCAAGCCATGGACACGAGGCGGCCCTGGAGCTCCACCCCAATTTGGTAACCTTCGTTCGCAAGGCGGATGGTTGCTCCTCGAGAATCGTCATATCTTGGTGAGCATCGCATGCGATGATGGACAGACACATCTTGTAGTTGTCACGAGGTGCGGCATCTCGCTCAGGCACTGCCTCTGCGCCTCTGGAAATGGGCAGCCATCTATACACGGCTGTCCAGCGTGCTGTCAGCTCCCCCTGCAATAGCGTCGATCCATCGCTGTGTCGGGAAAGCTTCAGATAGTTAAGCTTTCTCTTTTGATATTAGATCACCAAGTCTCTCCTTTCGTCTTTTGTTTTATCGCGAGAAGGAAAGACGAGCTAGCTGGTTTTGATGCTTTGCAGGTGACACGTCCATTTTATGCAGGTAGGCGAGCAGCGATCTTGGCCTCCGCGCACGCGCGCATAGAAGAAAAGAAAGAAAAAAAGTCGTCCGATGCCTCCTCCCTTGTTTTCCGCATCGGTCCGGCGTGCAAGCCAGCCGGGAGCAGACGGCGATCTCGACCGACTGCGAGATGCAGCTCGGCACGGCAACACGCAACTGGTTTAATTCGCGATGGCCAAAGCTGCAAGCTTCCCGGAACTTAACCAACTTGCGTTGTCATATCATATGCTGGTCCCATGCTTGGCCGGCCAAGCTAGCATAGATAGCAGCCGCGGCTTTTGGGCGAGCCTGCCATAACCTGCTTTAACTTGTTCTCTTGGCCTTTTGTTAGGATATTAAACCTACTTTTGCTGCTTTGCATGGCTATTTGCCCCTTCTGTATACTTGGCTTGAGATAGGAGGATTGGGCCACACCATGGAGTTTGTTACATGTGATCCACATTAATTACTTGGATGATGCTACTAGCTTGCGCCACTTCCTTCCACGCAATCTCCCTCTATCTCTTGCCCTTTCTTCCGCTTGCCGCCACTAGAGACCAGTGGCGGGCGAAGTCCGACACTAGTCGATGAAGGCGGCTTCAAAGAAGGAGATTCTGCTTGATAGCCTTGACGGTGAGATGTGATCTCTGAGGCGACAATTTGAGGGCAAATGTATGGTTGTGCATGCAGCGTGGTGGTGGTTTTTTCGTCCGGGTCAGCGGCTCGATGGCTAGGCATTGGTGACTATGATTCATCTGCAGCTACGGCGACAGCGGAGTGTAGCGACAACCTTCTGCGTGCCAACAAAGGCGGTCCTCCGCCCGGCGGCATGGGTGTCGTCTCGGTCCTGCGTTGCTAAACGGATGTCCCAATAGGCCGAAGAGATTTTGATTCAACATTAAAGACGAGTGTGTTTTGCCAACCAATTCTACCGTCACAGACAAGGATGACCGAGCGTGAAGACACTAGACAAACGTTGTTCATTAGTGGCAGGCCGTATACTGACTACCATCATCCGTGTTGGAGACAGTATACTGACTGGGACAAACCGCCCCAAAAGGGAATACAAAGGAGCTGGTGAAATATATCATAGAGCTTAATCTCTAGGAGAATATAGTGGTAGCTGCGCACACATGCATAACTCATCAATATTACATTACTATAACCTGGACTAATAAGGGAAACCGAATATGCCACAAGACAGTAACACTCACCTGAAGTTGTAAGGAAAGAGTATTATATCTTTGTGTTCATTTATTACCAACGATTGTAGCAAGTTGGCCTCGGTATTTTCGGCATGAAATTTAACCTCGATTGCATCTATGAGATATGTGTTAATGAACCCAATATCACCCACTTGTCTTTTCTTCAATTGGCGATCTTCAATCTGCATAATATAGTGAGGATAATTATAAATACATGCAATGAAAGAGCTGAGTTATATAGAGACTTAATGACGAAGTAGTACTACTTACAGACGATAGCAGGTGGCGTTGCTTTATCGAGGCCAATTTATTGAAAAACTGATAGAACTCCTCAAATGGAATGAGCAGCAGTTCAATTCCAACGAGGTCATGCTCCTTTTAACTCTCACATACAAAGTACTCCTCCCCTCGGACTCTCGCAGGTTTTCATGTACCAATCATGCAATCTTCGCATCATCAGTGATAGAGATCTTTCATCTTTGTGAGAGGCTTCCGTACTCGTATCTTTGTATCTGCACCTCAAGAAATCATAATGTACATCGTCGGGCAGGTAATCTCCAGGATTGCTATAACGGGCACCATCCTCGGATCAGCGATGTAGCTAGCAGGCACCTTGAGTGGGGGGCACGATTTCTTCGCTTATTCGCGAGCTGGGCAATTTGTTTCCCAGCTCGCCGTTCTTCATCCTTTGATCAGCGGCAGTACTTCCCGACCTCTCCGCTTCGGCAAATGCCTTTCAATAATGCGCTCATAGTTGCCTTTGGCGGAGACTTGGGTGGTTTTGTCGGGGCAGCAAGTGCGCTTCGCTTTCCTTTGGATCTACCTTCTCCTTGGTGGATGTCTGTGCTTTCAACCCTTGAAACCAGTCCTTCACTTGATTCGCGCGATCTTCGCGTTCTCCTCGAGGTCATCTCGTATGGTAACTTCTCTGGAGTCTTGAGAAGGACCGTATCTGTATGTCCTCCGCCTTTGGTTGTCTTGCTAGGCGCGGAAGAAGAGCGGAGGCGGATGTCTTCTTTCCTTACTTACGAGGCGGAGGAGAAGGACTGACGTGCGGAGCAGCCGCGCGGCGGAGGGTCTCTTCCGCCCTTGGCGGCGAGGCGGAGAAGGAGGAGGCTGGCTGCTGGGCGGCGTCGGCGCAGGCGGAGAAGGAGGCGGAGTGTCGCCACGCCGGAGAAGAGCCGGCCGAGTGCCCTAATCGTCACTCGCCGGAGGAGGCGGTGGAGGCGGAGTGCCTGACTCACGGAGGAGGAGGAGGAGGAGGCGAGGCGTCGGTTCGGAAGGTTGATGAGATCCTTCCGCCATAGGCATGGAGTCTTTAGAGCAGAACCCAGCCGAGTCTCCCCTTCATCGGTAGGGTGATCAAGCTGGAGGTCCTCAAATCCCTCTGTGATTTCATCCACCATCACCCTAGCATATCCTTCTGGAATCGGCCGGCAGTGAAAAGTTGCGCCGAATTTAGTAGGATAAACAAAGCCAACAGCCGCCTTGACCTTCAAATTCATCCATTGCGCCATAAGGTGGCAATTTTCAGCCTCCGTGATAGCATCCACGGGATAGCTAGCAGGAGCCGTCAAGGCATGCTCCGGCTGAAGCAGCTTGGTGGAAGCCACGCTGCTTCTCCTTGAATGGCGAGGTAGCTTTGGGGAAGCTTGACGGGTCGTTTGCTGCGATCTGCTTCTCGTTCCTCTATCGCTTGTACCCTTGCATGCAGCGCTGCAGATTCGATCTGCTACACTTTCTTCCTCCTCTCTCGGCATTTGTAACCGCTGCATCCGAAACCCAGCCTTCCACGAAGCGGAGTCTGGCATGCCTCGTGTCCGTCCAGGTGCTCAGGATTCGGAGGTCATTGTGAGCTCGTCGTTCTCTCTGTCTGGAAAAACGTCCCTTGCTGCTCTGCTTCGATATATTGCTGAAGCCTCTTGACTGGTATGTCAATTGATCGTCCGTCCAAATGCACTTCCACGATCAGGGTCCAAGGTTCCGCCAGCCCGAAGAACCAAGTCCGGCAATGGTCTGGCCAGTTCATTGTCTCTGGTTCAATCCCTTTATCAAGCAGATCATTCTCAGCCTTGGCCCATTTAGGCCGGGCTATGAGGTAGCCACCTGACCCCGTGCATGGTTAAGCTTCTTCTTTGCAGCATTTTTCTTGTTTGTCGCCGACATCTTTTTACTCTTTTCCGATGTCTTGTGGGCCACAAATGCGGGCCAGTCATCTATGATCTTCTCATATTTGCCCTTGAATTCTAGGGTCTCTTTTTTATCGACAAACTTATTCAGGACTTTCTTCCAATTCCTGAATAGGTCTTCCATCTTCTTAAGAGCAAAAGACTTGATTAATTGCTCAACTGGCTTCTCCGGATCATCCTCTGGCGGTAGGGTGAAATTTGACTTCAGCTCGGTCCAAAGATCATTTTCTGCATATCATTGACATAAGACACCTCGGGGTCTTCGTTCTTAGGCCTATACCATTGCTGGATGCTAATCGGGATCTTGTCCCTAGCGAGAACCCATTTGAGCAACAAATGCCTTCTTTGTCGGATGGGTTCAATCGGTTGGCCGTCGCGCGATTTCTATGATCTCAAACTTTTCATCCGAGCTCAACTTTTCTTGGGCCTCGTCTATTTACGAAGTTGTGCTCGATCCGGAGGCTAGAAAAAGAACAAATCGAGAGTTAATTAATATGTGTACATACCAAAACAACGAATGCATCAATTAGCTAGTCAGCACAGGCTTAACTAATATATATACTGGCGGACTCGGTTCGGTCACGAAGCCGTCCTCATGGTCTACTTCTTCTTGCACCGGCATTGGGTCATAGGAGCCATCATAATCATAGCTAGCTGCTTCTTCACCCTCTCCTTCCAGACCATCGGTGTCGTTGAGAAACATCAACGAGCAGATAACATCACTTCCTTCTGCGATTATGTCCCTCAACAACGCTTCTTGTGCTTCGTCTCGGGGGGCTGTCCATAGTTTCTACCAATATTTACAACATGGCAATTATTATTCAAACATGACAGATATGGATATATTAGTGGCAAACGTAGAACTAGCTAGGTAATTACAATAAGGAATCATATTAATTAGTGGCCTCGGCGCTGCTTCTCTAGGGTTTGGTGGCCTCGACAAGCGCTTCAAGGGTTAGGGTGGCCTCGAGCGCTTCAAGGAGGGTAATATCGACAACCACGAGATACATACAAGGAAAATAATGTTATCGGGGAGGGTATATCGACCCCCCGTGTTGAAGTTATCGGGGAGGGGGTATATCGACCCCCTCCACGTGTTGAGATTATCGGGAGGGTATATCGACCCCCCACGTGTTGAAGTTAACGGGAGGGTATATCGACCCCCCTCGTGTTGAAGTTATCGGGAGGGTATATCGACCCCCATGTGTTGAAGTTATCGGGAGTTTATATCGACCGACATACGTACATGCATGGGAAAATAATATATATTATCGGGAGGGGTATATATTTACGTGTTGAAGTTATCGGGAGAGGTATATCGACCCACCCCACGTATTGAAGTTATCGGGAGTTTATATCGACACGACATACGTACATGGGAAAATAATATTATCGGGAGGGTATCCACCCCCTCGTGTTGAAGTTATCGGGAGGGTATATGAGCGACGACAGACCGATAAAACATAAGAAAACAAAGAAGAAATAAAAAGAGGAGAAGAAGAAAGGAATAGCTAGAGGAGAAGATCGAAGAAAAACATAAGAAAAAATAGGAGAAGAAGAAAGGAATAGTGGAAGAGAGAAAATAGAATATTCTATTTCTCTTCTTCTCCACTATTCCCTTCTCCTCTTCTTCTTCTTTTTCTTCTTCTTATTATTTCTCCTTTTCTTCCTATCCTCTTGTTCTTTCTTTCCTCTTCTTATTTTCTTCTTTCCTATCCTTCTTTTCCTTCCTTCTTAATATCCTTAGCAAATTTTGCAGCGATAGGGAGGGGTGCTCCGTGGTCTAAAATCCGTCTATGCACGATAGAAAATTATGAAAAATACATCTATGATCCCTCAACGTCCCGCCTCTCTCATGAACAAAAAAAATCTGTGAATTAAAAAATCATGTTCTATGAACAAAAAACATTATATTTCATCCACATTCGTGCATACATCATATATGTGATCAGCGTGGATGTCGATAGCACCACCTACGAACCACGCTAAAAATCTCTGTGTCTACATTGCATTTGCTCCTCAAACTACCCCATTTACCTTTATATGCAATGATTTACATTCGCTGCTATACTCTTAGAATTGCATGTGTAGGTTGCTTGCTTGACTAGTGCTAAGTTGCTAAAATATGCCAAAACTTAGAAGTGGGAAAAGGCTAGATTTTATTTGGTCAAGTAGTCTAATCACCCCCCCTCTAGACATACTTTCGATCCTACAAGTTCTCTCCAAAATTACTTGTTGTATATAAATTGTTGTAAGACGCAGAAACCACCACAAAGCTATTCTCTAGAATAACACCTTAAGATGCAAATCAACCAAAGCCCTAATGTCACCTAGATATTCCAATGTCACATAAATATCCGTCGGTTTGGTTATCGATAAGCATCGAGACAACTTCAGATTCATCTATTTGATTCCCAAGGGTGGCCCAAAATATCTACGGAGAGTCAAGATGAGAGCGTGTGCCAACCCCTATGCATAGGCCCTAAAGCCACGGAACCCATAAGTTGATCACAATAATATACATCGAGTAACTCAATTAGATATCCCAATGTCACTACAGATATCCTCATGCAAAACACATATTAAGTGCTCTCAAATCCTTAAAGACTCAATCCGATAAGAAAACTTGAATGGAAAATCAATTCATCAAGAAGATAGAGAGGAAAACTCCTTATGATTAATCTATGTCAACAAAGCATCGTTACATCAAGATCGTTCCATCTCAATAACACGAGAGAGAGAGAGATACAACACATAGCTCTTGGTACATACCCTCAACCCGAGGAAGGACTACTCCTTCCTCATCATGGTAACCGTCATGATGATGAAGATGGCCACCGGTGATGATTCCTCCTCGTGGAGTGCGGGGAAGGGCTCTAGATTGGATCTCGCGGTTATGGGCTGGCGGAAGCTGGAACAAAGTTTAAATCGACTCCCATAGGTTTTGGAATATTTGGGCATTTATAGGCGAAGAGGCGGTGCGGGAGGCCACCGAGGTGGACACAACCCACTGGCGCGCTGGGCCCCAGTGCGCCCTAGTGGGTTTGACCCCTCGGGGCACCCGCCGGGTGCTTCTCAGCCCTTGGATGTCTTCGGTCCAAAAAAATCTCCAAAAAGTTTCGCTGCATTTGGACTCCCTTTGATATTGATTTTCTGCGATGTAAAAAACAAGCAAAAGAACATGAACTGGCACTGGGCACTATGTCAATAGGTTAGTCCCAAAAAATGATATAAATTTGCTATAAAATGATTGTAAAACATCCAAGAATGATAATATAACAGCATGAAACAATAAAAATTATAGATACGTTGGAGACGTATCAGTGCTCAATCTCAGTGACAGAAAGAGACATGACATGCATGTATCGTTGCTATTAAGGGTAAAAAAGATGGGGTTTATTCATACGTGAGTTTATCTTGTCTACATCATGTCATCTTGCCTAATGAATTACTCTGTTTTTTCATGAATATAATACACTAGATGCATGTTGGATAGCAGCCGATGTGTGGAATAATAGTAGTAGATGCAGAATCATTTTGGTCTACTAATCTTGGACGTGATGCCTATATGTTTGATTATTGCCTTGGATATCGTCATAATTATTTGCTTTTCTATCAATTGTTGAACAATAATTTGTCAAATACAATAGAATGTAGAATGTAAATTTTAGTAAATGTAGTGGTTATAAGATATTTTCTATTGTAGATTATTTGAATAGAATAGAAAATTTTCAATAATGTAGATTATTTGAATAGAATAGAATAGAATTCTGTTAGTAATGTAGGGAAGAGAACCAAATACTTTTACATATTTAGTTATGCTTGCTGTACAAATGAAATGTTAGGGTTATAAGGCGTGCTACAAAGTTTTAACAATAGAAATTTTAGGTATAGAAAATTTTCAATTATAGAAATGTATTGGAATGCTATATGAGAAATTTTAGGTATCAAATTTAGTAATAAAAATTTAGTAAGAAAATTTAGGTATAGAAATTTTAGTAAGAAAATTTAGGTATAGAAATTTTAGTAATTTCTTTCACTTTAGAAATGTATTGGACAATTTAATTATTTTCATGTCATTATCACTTTGTCATCAAAGAATGCTGTATGGGATCTAATTATCTAAAATTTTCAATCGGTGGAATTGCAGGCTTTGTAGTGTCGCGTCTCCCTAGAGTGATCGTCATCGAACCTACCTCTACTTCCTCTACACCCGAGTCGGTGAGCTAAAAGTCCACCTCCTCCTAGGGTATTTAGTTAATTATGTCAATATTACATTGCCAAGTTTGAATGCTCCCGCGGGAAGGATATATATATATATGTGCTTGTCCTAGTGGCCTATGTTTGCATGGAACACCTCCTAGTGACCTATGCAAGTTTTCGTAGATGTTTTTATAGATGTAGTGGTAGTAGATGAGTAGCTGTGACAATGTGAAGCTAGTTATTTAAAATGATAATTGATCCGGATAGAATTTCAAGTTTAAACATCTTATGTGTATGGACATCTTTGTATCGCAGGAAAAATCCGAGTGACCTATGTTTCTTTGGAGTGTTGATTCATTTCCGTTCTAGCAAATTTCAGCGCTCGATATGTCCTATTTAGCAAAAGTCATGCTGGATTTTTTGTGAATTTTAGCATGATTTGTGCTAGAATATGTAGGAAATATCGAGTGCCTGTATTTGCCAAAAGAGAATCAAACCACATTTGGGTTGACTTTAAGTCTTTGGGGCTCCATACATGACAGTCAAAAATTAGTGAGAAAGAGTGTCCACTATATATGACAAAGAAGAATGTCATTTGTTGTCGTCAGGGTAGCTTCTCTTCCTTCTTCTCATGATATACCTTGGTAATGCACAAGAGGGAGGAAGCGACCATCACCGACAGTCGAAAAATCAGTGAGGTAGTGTACACCATATATGAGAGAGGAAGAATTCAGACTGTTGTGGTGGGGTAGCTTCTTCTTCATTTGAAGGTGCTAGACATTTTGGTGTAATGCACTTTCGAATTAAAGGAGGAGCTACCATCACCAACAGTCTCAAATGTCGAGATGAAGAATCCCATTTGTTGTCGTGGGGTCGCTTCTCCTTCGTTCCGTGTGCTAGACATTTTGGTGTAATGCACTCGAGGGGCGAAGGAAGGGCGACCATCCTGACGGTCAAATATATCGAGAGGAGTGCCCACCATATACACCACGTGAGATCCGAGTTTTCAAGGAAGACTCAACAGACTTAGAGTCAACCCGTTATGAATAATAATGATTTGTTGTCATGAGTTCCATGTAATTGTTGTCGATTTATAATCTTTGAATTTTGAACACAGGAAATGTCGATGATGATAGGATCCTGGAGTGCGACTCTGCTGCGATGACATGGGTTTATCGATAGGGAGCATCACATGCAAAATGGTAGGTTTTCACCATGAAGCTGGAGGAGACCTTCGATGTTTGTACCGCACGTCGGCAAGCATATCGTCGTAATTAATCTTCACTTGTGCTTCTTTTCTTCAATGTGTAATTTCTCTTTTCTCCTATTAAACTAGTACATCCCATGTCATGCAAGATTGTATGTATTGTAGAAGCTTGGTTTCCAAGACATTGAGAATATGGAGCGAGGAGGGCTCACCTAAGGACTAAACATGGTTATGCGTTTGAGTTAAGTTGTACAATCGCTTAATCACTCCTATTTGGTTGTTCTAATTGGGTAGCTCTCTGCAAGGCATATGGATTTGAGGAGAATATGCAAATAACATTGAATATTCGCGCCGAAGATGATCATATTGAAAATAATATCGACATATGGGGGATCTGGATATGCTTCCAATTTTGCCTAAATGTGAGTTTGTCAAACTAATTTGTTAAGTTAAATAATTTATATTATTTATTTAAAAATATTTGGTGTTCATCACTACTAAACTTGTTTTTTTTATAATTGTCAGCTTATTTCTTATCTTCAAGAAATACTCGGAAGGCTATAGACATGACATGCTACAGCTATGGTTCTGAGCTTAATTGTGAGGAGAAAGGTCATCTCGTCTCATTCATAGATGATTTTGAGGCCTTTAAGACCAATCACTCTATCAGCCCAAATTCTAGTGGATACGTGCCACTAGTCCATCAGTTGCACATTGGTAACTTCATTGCCAAAAACTTGCTATGATTTTGTTAACGATGGTAACTTCATTGCATATATTCTTCAACAGAAGCTCCCGAAGGAGGTTGTGCCTGACATGATGTTTACCGAAGGTCATATGCATATGGTTAGCTTCGACCAACTTCCCGAAGGCTTACCACAGTGCATACTCGATTTCTTTAAAAGATGGAAGGCTCAATATCAAAGAATGGAGCAAGGTAATGAATGCATACAGGCAACTAATTGGAGACAACATGAATGTCGTCAGCCACAAGTTGGAGATAGGTGTATCTCCATTCTCCATTTGGAGATGGACGGTTTACTGTTTTATGCTATTTTACCTAGGAGAGAGGAGTAGGTCCTAGGTACTATGAACAGTTAGTTAGTGTTGATTATGACTATGATGATGATGAGGAGTTGTTATTATGTGCTACAATGTGTTAGAGTTGATGATGATGAGGAGGACGAGGAGGAGGAGTTGTGATTATGACTACTATGATGATGAGGAGGAGGAGTTGTGATTACCGAGTTGTTATATGATGACTCATGAGCGAAAATGATGATGAGGAGGAGTTGTTGTATGACTATGTATTATGATGATAAGTTGTTAATGATATGATGATGATGATGATATTATATCCTTTGGGTGAAAGAACCATGGATTAGATTTTAAATGGATGGATCCAAAGTGGAAAGAACATTGTAACATCCCAAATTTCCTATTTGGAATGTTTTACAATTATAGCTAAGCATCTATGCATATTGTTTGAATTTGAGTGACATTTGAAGTTTCAGAAGATTTTGAGTTGATGGAATTTGAATTTGAATTGGCAGTTGAAATTTATTTCAAATCAATGCCTGACAAATAATTGAGAAAAAGTATGAGAGGAGTAAACATGACACTCCAAATATGTCAGAAGAAAACTTTGCCAAAAAGTTTGAATTCAAATTTGACTTTTATTTGGGATTTCTAGAAAATGATTTTTTATAAAGTTTGAGTTTTGCCCCTGGAAAAATGTTCAAATTGTAGGGAATATTCCCCTGATCATTTTGATATATATATGTCCTATATAATATATATATATTTTATTCTCTCTCTCTCTCTCTCTCTAATTCAAAAAAAAAAAAAAGAGACCAGCGCCATGACCAATAACCGCCCAGCCAAAGCACCTAGGCAGCCCACAGGCGCAGCCCAGCCGCGCCCGAGCCGACCGACCCAGCGCCAGCGCCCGAACCCTCTACCCTTCGGTTGCCCGACCGATCCGCCCCCTCTCTCTCCCGCTGACACCCGGCCCCACCTCCCCTTCTTCCTCTCCACGCCAACCACCGCGCCGCCGCTCGCCGGAATCCCGAAGAATCCGGGATCTCCTCCCCGATCCGCCCCCTCGCCCAAGTCGGCGCCCCCCTATATACCGACCCCTAGACCCGATCCCCACTTCCCCTCGAGACCCTCTCCCCTCGCGCAATCGCTCGCCGGACGCCTAACGCCTGCCCCGCCATTTGCCCTGCCTCGGCCGCCTCCGAACCCCAGCTCCACCGACCCCACCGTCGACTCCCCTTGCTTCGCCGCACCGCGGAGGTCTCCGCCGTCGCCCGGACCACCGAACCGCCCGTGCCGTTGTCGCCGAGCGCCCGTCGCCGTCGACCACCGCGGTGAGTCACGGAGATTCCCACCGTCCGATCTAAAGCGTAGGGTCTAGATTAGATCTACGAAGGGGTACGGTTTATTTAGGTTTTAGTTTAAAAGATCCGGTTTAGTTCCGGTTTTATTTAGGTTTAATTTAGACCGGCCCGACTCGGTTTAATCCCTCGGGCGCATTTTAGTTATTTGACGCCCGATGCGTTAGATAGAGGAACACAATTTACCTCAAAGTTTTGGAATCAGTTGCATGAAACTTTGGGTATGAGGCTGGAGTTCAGTACAGCCTTTCGTCCGCAGACAGATGGACAGACCGAGAGAGTCAACCAGATCCTGGAGGACATGTTGAGAGCTTGTGCGCTAGACTATGGGTCTAGCTGGGATGATAATTTACCATACGCGGAGTTCTCATACAACAACAGTTATCAGACCAGTCTGAAGATGGCCCCTTTCGAAGCTCTATACAGAAGGAGGTGCAGAACACCATTGCTGTGGGATGGTGTTGGAGATCGAAAACTTTTCGGTCCCGATCTTATCGAGATTCGAAGAAAGTCAAGCTGATTCGAGATAGGCTCAAGGTAGCCCGGTCGAGGCAGAAGAGTTATGCCGACGATGGCGCAAGGAAGTAACTTACGAAGCGGGAGACGGGCATATCTTCGTGTGTCCCCACCGTGGAATCAAGAGGTTCGGTGTTAAAGGAAAGTTAGCACCCGGTTCATTGGCCCTAAAATCCTCGAGCGTCGTGGAGAAGTTGCTTACAAGTTGGAATTGCGAAAGGATTGTCCGGAGTTCATGATGTCTTCCATGTTTCTCGGTGAAGAAATGCCATGCCGACATGGCTGATATTCCGTTGAGAGACACAGTGCCCCTAGAGGCCATACAGCTCGACAGTGATCTGACTTATGAGGAGAAACCCGTCCGAATTCTCGAGACTGCGAACAGAGTCACCCGCTGCAAGATCATCAAGTTACGCAAGGTCTTTGTGGAGTCATCACTCGAGGAGGAAGCCACAGGGCGAGAAGAAGACCTCCGCCGAGACCACCCGCACCTATTTGCTAGCCAACCCGAATCTCGAGGGCGAGATTCATCTTAAGGTGGGTAGGTTTGTAACATCCCAAATTTCCTATTTGGAATGTTTTACAATTATAGCTAAGCATCTATGCATATTGTTTGAATTTGAGTGACATTTGAAGTTTCAGAAGATTTTGAGTTGATGGAATTTGAATTTGAATTGGCAGTTCAAATTTATTTCAAATCAATGCCTGACAAAGACTTGAGAAAAAGTATGAGAGGAGTAAACATGACACTCCAAATATGTCAGAAGAAAACTTTGCCAAAAAGATTGAATTCAAATTTGACTTTTATTTGGGATTTCTAGAAAATGATTTTTCATAAAGTTTGTGTTTTGCCGCTGGAAAAATGTTCAAATTGTAGGGAATATTCCCCTGATCATTTTGATATATATATGTCCTATATAATATATATATATATTATTATCTCTCTCTCTCTCTCTCTCTCTCTCTAATTCAAAAAAAAATTAGAAAAAGAAGACCCAGGCGCCAGCCAGGCCAACCGGCCCAGCCAGCACCTAGGCAGCTGTTGGGGAACGTAGTAATTTCAAAAAATTTCCTACGATCACGCAAGATCATGGTGGTGCATAGCAACGAGATGAGAGTGTTGTCTCACGCCCTCGTGAGACCAGCAGCGAAGCGTTGGCATAGCGTAGAGGAAGTAGTCGTACTTCTTCCCGATCCAACGATCCAAGTACCGAGCGTCACGGCACCTCCGAGTTCTGCACACGTTCAGCTCGATGGCGTCCCTCGAACTCCGATCCAGCCGAGTGTTGAGGAGAGTTTCGTCGACCTGACGGCGTGGTGGCGATGATGATGTTCCACCGGCGCAGGGCTTCGCCTAAGCTCCATAGCGGTATATTCGAGGTGTAGTTTGGTGGAAGGGGCACCGCACACGGCTAAGGCGATCCGTAGATCAACTTGTGTGTCTATAGGGTGCCCCTGCCCCGTATATAAAGGAGCAAGGGAGGGAGGAGGCCGGCCCTATGTTTGGCGCGCCAAGGGAGTCCTACTCCCACCGGGAGTAGGATTCCCCTTTCCTAGTCAACTAGGAATCCTTCCATGTAGGGGAGGAAGGAGAAGGAAGTGGAGGAGTAGGAAGGTGGCGGCCCTTTTCCCTAGTCAATTCGGACTAGAGGGAGGGGGCGCAGCAGCCTTTTCCTCTTCCCACTAAAGCCCATCAAGGCCCATTACTTCTCCCGTAACTACCGGTACTCGAAAAATACCGAATCACTCGGAACCTTTCCGAACTCGAATATAGTCGTCAATATATCGATCTTTACGTCTCGACCATTTCGAGACTCCTCGTCATGTCCCGATCTCATCCGGGACTCGAACAACCTTCGGTACATCAATATCATATAAACTCATAATAAGCATCATCGAAGCGTTAAGCGTGCGGACCCTACGGGTTCGAGAACTATGTAGACATGACCGAGACACCTCTCTGGTCAATAACCAATAGCGGGACCTGGATGCCCATATTGGCTCCTACATATTCTACGAAGATCTTTATCGGTCGGACCGCATAACAACATCGTTGTTCCCTTTGTCATCGGTATGTTACTTGCCCGAGATTCGATCGTCGGTATCAATACCTAGTTCAATCTCGTTCTTGGCAAGTCTCTTTTCTCGTTCCGTAATACATCATCTCACAACTAACACATTTAGTTGCAATGCTTGCAAGGCTTATGTGATGTGCATTACCGAGAGGGCCCAGAGATACCTCTCCGACAATCGGAGTGACAAATCCTAATCTCGAAATATGCCAACCCAACATGTACCTTGGAGACACCTGTAATGTACCTTTATAATCACCCGATTCGTTGTGACGTTTGGTAGCACCAAAGTGTTCCTCGGGCAAGCAGGAGTTGCATAATCTCATAGTCATAGGAACATGTATAAGTCATGAAGAAAAGCACTAGCAACAAACTATACGATCAGGTGCTATGCTAATGGAATGGGTCATGTCAATCAGATCATTCAACCAATGATGTGATCCGTTAATCAAATAACAACTCCTTGTTCATGGTTAGGAAACATAACCATCTTTGATTAACGAGCTAGTCAAGTAGAGGCATACTAGTGACACTCTGTAGGTTTATGTATTCACACATGTATTATGTTTCCGGTTAATACAATTCTAGCATGAATAATAAACATTTATCATGATATAAGGAAATAAATAATAACTTTATTATTGCCTCTAGGGCATATTTCCTTGATCTCCCACTTGCACTAGAGTCAATAATCTAGTTCACATCGCCATGTGATTTAACATCAATAGTTCACATCTATATGTGGTTAACACCCATAGTTCACATCGACATGTGACCAACACCCAAAGGGTTTACTAGAGTCAGTAATCTAGTTCACATCGCTATGTGATTAACACCCAAAGAGTACTAAGGTGTGATCATGTTTTGCTTGTGAGATAATTTTAGTCAGCAGATTGCATCACGTTCGAGCCGTAAGTATTTTGCAAATTTCTATGTCTACAATGCTCGCTTGCGGAGCTACTCTAGCTAATTGCTCCCACTTTCTATATGTATCCAGATTGAGACTCGAGTCATCTAGATTAGTGTTAAAACTTGCATCGGCGTAACCTTTTACGACGAACCTTTTTCACTTCCATAATCGAGAAATATATCCTTATTCTACTAAGGATAATTTTGACCGCTGTCCATTGATCTACTCCTAGATCTCTATTGCACTCCTTGCCAATCTTAGTGGTAGGGTATGCAATAGATCTGGTACACACATGACATACTTTATAGAACCTATGGCTGATGCATAGGGAATGACTTTCATTCTCTTTCTATCTTCTGCCGTGGTCGGGTTTTGAGTCTTACTCAATCTCACACCTTGTAACACAGGCAAGAACTCTTTCTTTGACTGTTCCATTTTGAACTACTTCAAAATCTTGTCAAGGTATGTATTCATTGGAAAACTTATCAAGCGTCTTGATCTATCTCTATAGATCTTGATGCTCAATATGTAACAGCTTCACGAGGTCTTTCTTTGAAAAACTCCTTTCAAATACTCCTTTATGCTTTGCAGAATAATTCTACATCATTTCCGATCAACAATATGTCATTCACATATACTTATCGAAATGTTGTAGTGCTCCCACTCACTTTCTTGTAAATACAGGCCTTTCCAAAAGTCTGTATAAAATCATATCTTTGATCAACCCATCAAAGCGTATATTCCAACTCGAGATGCTTGCACCAGTCCATTGATGGATCGCTGGAGCTTGCACATTTTGTTAGCTCCTTTAGGATTGACAAAAACTTCTGGTTGCATCATATACAATTCTTTAATAAATCCATTAAAGAATGTAGTTTTGACATCCATTTGCCAGATTTCATAAAATGTGGCAATTGCTAACATGATTCGGACAGACTTAAGAATCGCTACTGATTGAGAAAATCTCATTGTAGTCAACACCTTGAACTTGTCGAAAACCTTTTGTGACAAGTCGAGCTTTGTAGATAGTAACACTACTATCAGCATCTGTCTTCCTCTTGAAGATCCATTTATATAATATGGCTTGCCGATCATCGAGCAACTCCATCAAAGTCCACACTTTGTTCTCATATATGGATCCCATCTCAGATTTCATGGTCTTAAACCATTTCGCGGAATCTGGGCTCATCATCGCTTCCTCATAGTTCGTAGGTTCATCATGGTCTAGTAACATGACTTCCGAACATGATTACCGTACCACTCAGTGCGGATCTTACTCTGGAAGACCCACGAGGTTTGGTAGCAACTTGATCTGAAATTTCATGATCATCATCATTAACTTCCTTACTAATTGGTGTAGGAATCTTTGGAACTGATTTCTGTGATGAACTACTTTCCAATAAGGGAGAAGGTACAATTACCTCATCAAGTTCTACTTTCCTCCCACTCACTTCTTTCGAGAGAAACTTCTTCTCTAGAAAGGATCCATTTAACAACGAATGTTTTGCCTTTAGATCTGTGATAGAAGGTATACCCAACAGTTTCTTTTGGGTATTCTATGAAGACGCACTTCTCGATTTGGGTTCGAGCTTATCGGTGAAAACTTTTCACATAAGCATCACAACTCAAACTTTAAGAAATGACAGCTTAGGTTTCTCTGCTAAACCATAGTTCATACGGTGTCATCTCAGCGGTTTAGATGGTGCCCTATTAAGCGTGAATGCAGCTGTCTCTAATGCATAACCCCAAAGCGATAGTGGTAAATCGGTAAGATACATCATAGATCGCACCATATCATAATAAAGTACAGTTCTGACGTTCGGACACACCATAACGTTGTGGTGTTCCGGTGGCGTGAGCTGTGAAACTATTCCACATTGTTTTCATTGAAGACCAAACTCGTAACTCGAATATTCATCTCCACGATCAGATCGCGAAACTTTATTTTCTTGTTACGATGATTTTCCACTTCACTCTGAAATTCTTTGAACCTTTCAACTATTTCAGACTCATGTTTCATCAAGTAGATATACCCATATCTGCTCAAATCATCTTGTGAAGGTCAGAAAATAACGATACTTGCCACGAGCATCAACACTCATTGGATCGCATACATCGGTATGTATTATTCCCAATAAGTCAGTAGCTTGTTCCATTGTTCCGGAGAAGCGGAGTTTTAGTCATCTTGCCCAAAAGGCACGGTTCGCAAGCATCAAATGATTCATAATCAAGTGATTCCAAAAGTCCATCGGCATGGAGTTTTCTTCATGCGCTTTACACCAATATGACCTAAGCGGCGAGTGCCACAAATAAGTTGCACTATCATTATTAACTTTGCATCTTTTGGTTTCAATATTATGAATATGTGTATCACTATGATCGAGATCCAATGAACCATTTTCATTGGGTGTGTAACCATATAAGGTTTTATTCATGTAAGCAGAACAACAATTTATTCTCTTACTTAAATGAATAACCGTATTGCAATAAACATGATCAAATCATATTTATGCTCAACACCAAATAACACTTATTTAGGTTCCACACTAATCCCGAAAGTATAGGGAGTGTGCGATGATGATCATATCAATCTTGGAACTACTTCCAACACTCATCGTCACTTCCCTTCAACTAGTCTCTGTTTATTACGTAACTCCTGTTTGAGTTACTAATCTTAGCAACCGAGCAGTATCAAATACTCAGGGGCCACTATAAACACTAGTAAGGCACACATCAATAACCTGTATATCAAATATAACCTTGTTCACTTTGCCATCCTTCTTATCCACCAAATATTCGGGGTAGTTCCGCTTCCAGTGACCAGTTCCATTGCAGCAAAAGTACTCAGTCTTAGGCTTAGGTCTAGACTTGGGCTTCTTCACTCGAGCAGCAACTTGCTTGCCGTTCTTTTTGAAGTTCCCCTTCTTCCCTTTGCCATTTTCCTTGAGACTAATAGTCTTGTCAACCATCAACACTTGATGTTTTCCTTGATTTCTACCTTCGCGATTTTAGCATCGCGAAGAGCTCGAGAATCTTTTTCGTCATCCCTTGCATACTATAGTTCATCACGAAGTTCTACTAACTTAGTGATGGTGACTAGAGAATTCTGTCAATCACTATCTTATCTGGAAGATTAACTCCCACTTGATTCAAGTGATTGAAGTACTCAGACAATCTGAGCACATGCTCACTAGTTGAGCGATTCTCCTCCATCTTTTAGCTATAGAACTTGTTGGAGACTTCATATCTCTCAACTCGGGTATTTGCTTGAAATATTAACTTCAATTCCTGGAACATCACATATGGTCCATGGCGTTCAAAACGTCTTTGAAGTCCCGATTCTAAGCCGTTAAACATGGTGCACTAAACTATCAAGTAGTCATCATATTGAGCTAAAAGCGTTCATAACGTCGTATCTGCTCATATTAAGCTAGCCAAGCGTTCATAACGTCGCATCTGCTCCTGCAATAGGTCTGTCACCTAGCGGTGCATTAAGGACATAATTCTTCTGCGCAGCAATGAGGATAAACCTCAGATCACGGATCCAATCCGCATCTTTGCTACTAACATTTTTCAATACAATTTTCTCTAGGAACACATATAAAAACACAGGAAGCAACAATGCGAGCTATTGATCTACAACATAATCTGCAAAATACTACCAGGACTAAGTTCATGATAAATTAAAGTTCAATTAATCATATTACTTAAGAACTCCCACTTAGAAAAATATCCTTCAATTCTCTAAGTGATTGCGTGATCCATATCAACTACACCATGACCGATCATCACGTGTGATGGAGTAGTTTCAATGGTGAACATCAATATGTTGATCATATCTACTATATGATTCACGCTCGACCTTCGGTCTCCGTGTTCGAGGTCATATCTTATATGCATAGCTCGTCAAGTATAACCTGAGTATTCTGCGTGTGCAACTGTTTTGCACCGTTGTATTTGAGCGTAGAGCCTATCACACCCGATCATCACGTGGTGTCTCAAAGACGAAGAACTTTCATAGCGGTGCATACTCGGGAGAACACTTCTTGATAATTTAGTAAGGGATCATCTTATAATGCTACCGTCAATCAAAGCAAAATAAGATGCATAAAGGATTAACATCACATGCAATCAATATAAGTGATATGATATGGCCATCATCATCTTGTGCTTGTGATCTCCATCTCAAGCACCGTCATGATCACCATCGTCACCGGTAGCGACACCTTGATCTCCATCGTAGCATCGTTGTCGTCTCGCCAATCTTATGCTTCTCGACTATCGCTACCGCTTAGTGATAAAGTAAAGCATTACAGAGCGATTGCATTGCATACAATAAGCGACAACCATATGGCTCCTGCCGATTGCCGATAACCGGTTACAAAACATGATCATCTCATACAATAAAATTCAGCATCATGTCTTGACCATATCACATCACAACATGCCCTGCAAAAACAAGTTAGGCGTCCTCTACTTTGTTGTTGCAAGTTTTACGTGGCTGCTACGGGCTGAGCAAGAACCGTTCTTACCTACGCATCAAAACCACAGCGATACTTCGTCAAATAGACTCCGTTTAACCTTCTCAAGGACGGGCGTAGCCACACTCGGTTCAACTAAAGTGAGAGAGACAGACACCCGCCGGTCACCTTTAAGCAACTAGTGCTCGCAGCGGTGAAACCAGTCTCGCGTAAGCGTACGCGTAATGTCGGTCCGGGCCGCTTCATCTCACAATACCGCCGAACCAAAGTATGACATGCTGGTAGGTAGTATGACTTGTATCGCCCACAACTCACTTGTGTTCTACTCGTGCATATGACATCAACGCATAAAACCAGGCTCTGATACCACTGTTGGGGAACGTAGTAATTTCAAAAATTTTCCTACGATCACGCAAGATCATGGTGGTGCATAGCAACGAGATGAGAGTGTTGTCTCGTACCCTCGTGAGACCAGCAGCGAAGCGTTGACGCATAGCGTAGAGGAAGTAGTCGTACTTCTTCCCGATCCAACCGATCCAAGTACGAGCGTCACGGCACCTCCGAGTTCTGCACACGTTCAGCTCGATGGCGTCCCTCGAACTCCGATCCAGCCGAGTGTTGAGGAGAGTTTCGTCGACCGACGACGGCGTGGTGGCGATGATGATGTTCCACGGCGCAGGGCTTCGCCTAAGCTCCGCAACGGTATATTCGAGGTGTAGTTTGGTGGAAGGGGGCACCGCACACGGCTAAGGAACGATCCGTAGATCAACTTGTGTGTCTATAGGGTGCCCCCTGCCCCCGTATATAAAGGAGCAAGGGAGGGAGGAGGCCGGCCCTATGTTTGGCGCGCCAAGGGGAGTCCTACTCCCACCGGGAGTAGGATTCCCCTTTTCCTAGTCCAACTAGGAATCCTTCCATGTAGGGGGAGGAAGGGAGAAGGAAGTGGAGGAGTAGGAAAGGTGGCCGGCCCCCTTTTCCCTAGTCCAATTCGGACTAGAGGGGAGAGGGGGCGCAGCAGCCTTTTTCCTCTTCCCACTAAAGCCCATCAAGGCCCATTACTTCTCCGTAACTACCGGTACTCGAAAAATACCGAATCACTCGGAACCTTTCCGAACTCGAATATAGTCGTCAATATATCGATCTTTACGTCTCGACCATTTGAGACTCCTCGTCATGTCCCGATCTCATCCGGGACTCGAACAACCTTGGTACATCAATATCATATAAACTCATAATAAGCATCATCGAAGCGTTAAGCGTGCGGACCCTACGGGTTCGAGAACTATGTAGACATGACCGAGACACCTCTCGGTCAATAACCAATAAGCGGGACCTGGATGCCCATATTGGCTCCTACATATTCTCGAAGATCTTTATCGGTCAGACCGCATAACAACATCGTTGTTCCCTTTGTCATCGGTATGTTACTTGCCCGAGATTCGATCGTCGGTATCAATACCTAGTTCAATCTCGTTCTTGGCAAGTCTCTTTTCTCGTCCGTAATACATCATCTCACAACTAACACATTTAGTTGCAATGCTTGCAAGGCTTATGTGATGTGCATTACCGAGAGGGCCCAGAGATACCTCTCCGACAATCGGAGTGACAAATCCTAATCTCGAAATATGCCAACCCAACATGTACCTTCGGAGACACCTGTAATGTACCTTTATAATCACCCGATTCGTTGTGACGTTTGGTAGCACCCAAAGTGTTCCTCGGGCAAGCGGGAGTTGCATAATCTCATAGTCATAGGAACATGTATAAGTCATGAAGAAAAGCACTAGCAACAAACTATACGATCAGGTGCTATGCTAATGGAATGGGTCATGTCAATCAGATCATTCAACCAATGATGTGATCCGTTAATCAAATAACAACTCCTTGTTCATGGTTAGGAAACATAACCATCTTTGATTAACGAGCTAGTCAAGTAGAGGCATACTAGTGACACTCTGTAGGTTTATGTATTCACACATGTATTATGTTTCCGGTTAATACAATTCTAGCATGAATAATAAACATTTATCATGATATAAGGAAATAAATAATAACTTTATTATTGCCTCTAGGGCATATTTCCTTCAACAGCCCACCAGCGCAGCAGCCCACCGCGCCGAGAAGACCGACCAGCGCCAGCGCCAGACCCTCTACCCTTGATCGCCCGACCGATCCGCCCTCTCTCTCCGGACGACACCGGCCCCACCTCCCTTCTTCCTCTCCACGCCAACCACCGCGCCGCCGAATCCGGAATCCCGAAGAATCCGGGATCTCCTCCCCGATCTGCCACCTCGCCCAAGTCGACGCCCCCCTATATATACCGACCCCCTCGACCCGTTCCCCCCACTTCCCCCTCGCCCGACCCTCTCCCCTCGCCGCAATCGCTCGCCGGACGCCCGACGCCGCCGCCGCGCCATTTGCCCTGCCCCGGCCGCCTCCGAACCCCCCGAGCTCCACCGACCCCACCGTCGACTCCCCCTCGCTTCGCCGCACCCGCCGGAGGTCTCCGCCGTCGCCCCGGACCACCGGAGCCGCCGCGCCGTCGTCGCCCGAGCCGCCGTCGCCGTCGACCACCGCGGTGAGTCACCGGAGATTCCCCACCGTCCGATCTAAAACGTAGGGTCTAGATTAGATCTACGAAGGGGTACGGTTTATTTAGGTTTTAGTTTAAAAGATCCGGTTTAGTTCCGGTTTTATTTAGGTTTAGTTTAGACCGGCCCGACTCGGTTTAATCCCTCGGGCGCATTTTAGTTATTTGACGCCCGTTGCGTTAGATAGGCCCATTAGCGCCGGATTTCTTTTAGTTAAATTTTTTCGTTTCTGGTTTTAACAGAATAGTTTCAGTTTTGTAAAATCCATATCTTTCAATATTCTTAATATTTTTAATTGATTCTTTTTTTGTTAGTTTGCAAATTTGTTGTAGTTTCTGTAGAAAATATGTTTAGTCATGTTAAAATTATTAGAAATTGTTTTATTTTAGATTTAGACAGATTAGTAATTCTGCTATAAAATGAGTTAGGATTATTTTATTTTAGTGATTCTTTTTGTCACTACTTTGTTTTGACCTTGCCTAACCGTAGGAATTTAATTGGGCATTTTAGATTTAATAAAAAAAGTTTTAATCAAAATCATGTGGTTCTTATTTATTTAATTAGCTACTGTTTTCCTATTGTTTTATTTAGCAAATAATTTTATTTTTCCTATGTGATAGTTTATTTTAGGTTAGTTTCTGTAACTTTAGAACATGAACTTTTATTTACAGTAAATAAGATTTTTATTTTATTCTTTCTTGCTAGGATTGTTATAGGCATTATAGGAGTTCTATAATAGCTTTTGATGTGATTCTTTTTGCTCCTAGTTGCATGATGTTTTCTCTTACATTAGTTAGCAAAACCCATGCTTAGGTTCTGTTAAGAAAAATTTGGTTGAGTAAAACTATTTCTTGGTTGTTGTTTGATGTGGTGAAAACATTGATTTGGATTTTCTTCGAACTTTCTTTGGGTTTTGGTTCAATTGTTTTGTGTGTTATGTTAGCATGCTGTTATGTTAAGTGATCATATGTTTGTATGCTTATATGATTGTTGTTTGCCTCGGTAGAATTTCCGGAGTGCGAAGCTTGCTACCACGAGTCCCTAGCTTTCGAAGATCGTCAGCAAGGCAAGTCATTTGACCATGTTTACTTTTACAATACCTATGATTTTGTTGCATTAGAATTATACCTCCCAACCATGCATGCAGTAGGAGAATTTGAAGTTATGTTCTTGAGTAGTATCATGAGGTAGGATGAACCCAATTCCCCTTGTTACCATTGCGGGACGAAGTAGTTTATTTTGCTATGCTCGTAAGACGGGGTTGGTTGAGTGATTCATAAGGGAGATGTGAGAGTCAAGATGATGACAACCCCATGACTTCAAGCTCAAGATGGACTTCAAAATTCACTCTTGGATGGAGGAAGGTTGGCGGGAACCCGGAGAAAACCAGTGGTTGGCGGGATGCATGGAGAAGCGCCATGACATCTTGCGGAAAGCTTCACCCAGCCACGAAGAGGCGGATGTATACCCCATTGACGGAAGCTTACTGTGCAGCCGCAAGCCATTATGGGCTCGGCTTGGTCAACCCTAGGTGTGACTCTGGCGGACGGTGCTACGAGATGTAGAAGAACGGTAGGATTGGATGGGTACCGGCGGTGGCGGAGGAACTCTTGGAAGACCCTGTTACGTTCATCCGTCTTCAAACACCATGAAGTGCGAAGACTTAAAGGAGGAGCGAATCTTGCGGGTAAAGTGCACAAACCTCTGCAGAGTGAAGATCTAATCGGTTAGCCGTGTCCCGATTCACGGACAATTTGAGCCTCTGGAACTTGGAGTATTTGGATATCTCAACACTAAAGTTAATAAATTAATTGAGGGGGTTATTTAATAATTGGGAATGAGACATTGGTTGGCGGAACCATCTCAATAATTACCAACATTTCGTAGTAATTGCAAACAAGTCCTTATTGTAGGGAAAAACTGGCTTTTTCATAAAAACAATGAAACTTAGAGCCCCATAGCCAAATTGCATATAGTGTTAGTAATTTTATTGTTATTCTCTCTTCATGACTTGCGGCATATTCAAAATGCTGACCTACACGGCTGCAACGTCTTATGTTGCAGAGGAGTATTCCGATCGGGAGTGAGGCTATGATCACGCTTGGCGATTGCCCTATGGAGTCGGATGGACTCGCTATTCTTCACGCTTCGCAGCTTTATTTAGTTTATTTCTCATGAGTTGGCCTTGGCGAATTTATTCTATTGTAATAAAGACTCGATATGAGAATCGTGTAATAAATTCAGGTGTGATTGAACTTTGATTATTTCATCAATGTCTTGTGTGTGCGGCATGATCTTGGGATGGTACAGCTACGAGACTTGACCGATTTTGGGTCGGGTCGCTACCGAGATGGTATTGAGCACACGCTGACCGTGGGGCGTAACCCCTAGGATCGGAAAGCCATAGGAAGAGACTATTTATTTTATGTCCTTATCATTCCGTAATTCTCCCTGTTCATTTCGACTTCTCTCCGATTTTCAACATTCTAGATGGCCACCGAGTTCACCCCAGTTTTGCTACCGGAGTTTTGCCAGCCAGATGAGACGATGCCTCTCGGCAAGAAGCTAGTTCAGATCATGAAGAAGCTGAAGATTGCTCTGCCCTCAATCATCGGGAAGCCTACCAATGCACTTCCGACGGATACCGCTCTGAGATTGAGGTGCACATTCCAGGAGGACCTTGGAGGACATTCATAGCCTATTGACTTTGAGTTTACCGATTTCAATTGGATCCTCGGAAGAGACATGGTGATTTATCGTGCACTTGGACATCTCGAGAAGAGTACAGGGCGAGCTCGACCCATCGAGACCTCGCCATGATTTCTCGCAGAGCTAGGAATGGAGATATCATTCCGTACCGTGAGAGGGCGACTCCATTCTCTCATATGTCCAAGACTTGGAGTGTCTCCTCAGAAGCGGAGATCCAGACTCGCCGTAACTTCGAAGGTACACAAGAGGATGTTGTTCCGTGAACTGGGCTGGAGGAGAAAGCACACGCAGACTTCCTTGACCATGAAGAAGAAATCAAGGATTTCATGGAAGAGTCGACAAGATGAAGATGGATGTTGCCGCATTAGAGGAGAAGATGGACTTGGGAGAAGACCTTTTCCGAGTGGAGATGACGGACCCTCGTGAGCAATGATCAGGATTATGAAGAGAGCTCCACCAAGAAAGCCGCAAGAGGAGGCGCCGCATCGAGGACGCCACACGGGAGGACGCCGCAAGGAGGACGCAAGGATAATTGATGAAGACATTTAGTCGACCGCCATGTTATTTTATTTTAAATCGATCAGTTAGGCCGTTATTTTCGATTAGTCGTGAGAAATTTGTAATCCGAGATTGAACCATGTTTGAGTTGATTGAATAAATGATTGGTGTGATTATGATTGTGCATTCATATGGGTAGTGATATTTTCTCATTAGACCCTTGTTCTATTCTAATTTTCTCATCCACTCCAAAACACCAGATGCCTCCGAGGCGTGACCCGGTCTCAACTTTCCGCGGAGCACACCCAGCTGATCCAGCAGCGAGAATGCCCTCATGCGGATGCTCATCCGAACGAACAACAACAACAACAACAATCCGCCGCCACCACCCCTGTTGACAACTTGACCCGCTTTCTAAGGCTGAATCCGCGGTGTTCTCTAGCAGCCTTGAGCGATTGTGGCCGATGATTGGCTCCGCAAGGTCGGAAGGAGTTAGCCACTGCTGGATGCACAGATCACGAAAAGGTGCGCTTTGCGCACATTAGCTTGATGGACCTGCAGCCTCTTGGTGGGAAAACTACACGCCACTTATCCCATCGCCACCATCCGTGGGATCAGTTCCAGCGAAGCTTTCCGCACCGCTCATGTTTCAGCTGGAGCCATGAGTGCAAGAAGCGTGAGTTCCGCAACTTACGCCAGGGAACCGTCTTGTGGGGCGATGCGTGGATGAGTTCAGCAAGTTAGCTCGCTATGCCCCGGATGATGTGGCCACAGATGCATAAAGCAGGAAAAGTTTCTCGAGGGACTCAATGACGAGCTGGGTATGCAGCTTATGGTGGTTACCTTCAACAACTACCAGGAGCTGGTAGACAAGGCAACCATACTTGAAGGCAAGCAGCAGCAGATTGATAGCCGCAACCGGAAGTATGGACAGGGGAAGTACAACTCTGGAGCTCAGCAGAAGCCCTGTTATGCCCCATACTCGGGAGGGCATACCCATCACACCCATGGAGGACATAATCATGGAGGACATAACCATGGAGGAAATGGGAACAACCGCAACCCCGACAGGCAATGGAAACGGCAATGGCAACCAGCATCGTCCTGCCCCGGTTCAGAAGGATCTGAGTCACATCACCTGTTTCAAGTGCCAGAAAATAGGGCACTATGCCACCGACTGCCCGGAGGCCAAGCAAAGGAATGGAAATGGCAATGGAAGCTCAGCAAAGAAGCCCAACCCTTTTCCTCATGCTCAGGTGAACCACATTGACGTGGAGGACGTCTATGATCAGCCAGACACTGTGGTTGGTAAGTTTTTATTAAATTCACATCCAGTATTGGTACTCTTTGATTCGGTGGAGCGCATTCATTCATATCAAGGGTAGTTGTGGAAAAATGCGGGTTGCCCACTAGAACCCTTAGAAGCCCTCTTCACGTCGGTTCGCGGAGGAGAAATGATGGCGAGCTTAGGCTGTCATGCAACCCTCAACGTCGGAAACCATAAATTTCCGCAGACTTCATAGTATTGGAAACCCGGACCTTGGATGTAATCCTAGGCATCGATTAGTTGGCGAAGTTTGAAGGAAACATAGGCTGTGCCGCAGAAGTCGATTACGCTCACCACCCCGGGAGCGAAGAGGATCAAGTATGTATCGAGCGTATCCCGATGAAGAATCGGTGCATTCCCTCACGGGAGTTGTTCGGGAGGAAGTGCCGATGGTGCAAGATTTTCCGATGTATTTCGGAGGAATTACCAAGAATGCCACGGACGAGAGACATTGAATTTCTGATTGAGTTATTGCGGCACATCCACAATATCCAAGAGACCCTATCGGATGCCCCCGAACGATTTAAAAGAGATCAAGAATCAAATTAATGAGCTATTGGAGAAAGGATATATTCAGCCAAGCTCGTCACCTTGGGGAGCCCCAGTTCTTTTGGTAGAGAAGAAGGATGGAACTCTGAGAATGGTTGTGGATTATTGTTCGTTGAACGATGTGACCATCAAGAACAAGTACCCTCTGCCGATGATTAATGACCTATTTGATCAGCTAGTTGGAGCCAAGGTATTCTCCAAGATCGATCTTCGATCAGGGTATCATCAGTTGAAGATCCGTGAAAAGGATATACCCAAAACAACATTTACCACCAGGTATGGTTTATATGAGTATACCGTCATGTCATTCGGATTGACTAATGCCCCTGCATACTTCATGAATTTGATGAACAAGGTATTTATGGAATATCTGGACAAGTTTGTTGTGGTGTTCATCGATGATATACTGATTTTCTCCAAGAGCGAGGAAGAGCATAAGGAACATTTGCGTCTAGTTCTGGAGAAACTCCGAGAACATCAGTTGTATGCCAAGTTCAGTAAATGTGAATTTTGGCTGAAGGAAGTCGGATTCCTCGGACATGTTATTTCAGGAGAAGGAATAGCGATCGACCCGCCAAGGTTGTATCGATCACCGATTGGCGATCGCCCACCTCGATCAAGGAGATCCGCGGTTTTCTCGGACTCGCGAGGATATTATCGGAGGTTTATTGAGAATTTCTCAAAGATTGCGAAGCCCATGGTGAGCTGTTGAAGAAGGGCGCCAAGTACATTTGGACCGAGGATTGTGAAGCCGGTTTCGAGGAATTGAAGAAGCGTTTGGTTACAGCCCGAGACTGATTTTGCGGACATACACAAGGATTACGGTATATTGTGGCGCTTCTCGTCGGGGACTCGGAGGAGTACTCATGCAGGAAGGAAAAGTTGTAGCTTATACCTCCGGACAGCTCGACCACACGAGATGAATTATGCCACACATGATTTGGAGTTAGCAGCGATAGTGCATGCACTCAAGACTGGAGACATTTCCTTATCGGAAACCGTTGTGATGTTTACAGATCATAAGAGCTTGAAGTATATTTTCACGCAGAAAGAGTTGAACCTCGAGCAGAGGAGATGGCTAGACTTAATCAAGGACTATGACATGAGATTGCGTTACCACCGGGAAAAGCTAATGTTGTAGCAGATGCCTTGAGCCGTAAGAGTTATGTGAATACTCTTATAGCGGAGGATTACCCAGGAGTTAGTCGATGACCTCGAGATCTTCGATTGGAGATAGTTCGAGAGGATATGTTGCAACTCTGGAAGTTCAGTCCACTTTGGCGAAAGAATTCGTGAAGCCCGTAAGTCGGACAAGGAAATTGATGAGATAAAGAAAAGGATGAATGAAGGAAAAGCTAAAGGGTTTCGTAAGGATGAATACGGAGCTATATGGTTCGAGGATCGTATTTATGTACCCAATGATTCCGAACTCAGGAAGCTAATTCTTCAGAGGCTCATGATTCACCGTACTCGATTCACCCGGTAAAACCAAGATGTATCTGGATTTGAAGGAAAGTTTACGGTGGACGGTATGAAGAAGGATATTGCGAGTGCGTAGCGATATCGATGTTTGTCAACGAGTAAAGCAGAACATCAGAAGCCAGCAGGGTTACTTCAACCTTCGCCGATTCCCGAATGGAAATGGGAAAAACTTGGAATGGATTTTATCACAGGATTACCCAGGACACGTTCAGGTTATGATTCCATCTGGGTAGTGGTTGATCGATTGACCAAGGTAGCTCATTTCATTCCGTGAAGACTACCTATACCAGCGCTAAGTTAGCCAAGATATACATGACCAGGATCGTATGTCGCATGGAGTTCGAGGAGTATCGTGTCGGATAGAGGAACACAATTTACCTCAAAGTTTTGGAATCAGTTGCATGAAACTTTGGAGTGCGAGGCTGGAGTTGATACAGCCTTTCATCCATGAGCAGATGGACAGACCGAGAGAGTCAACCAGATCACGGAGGACATGTTGAGAGCTTGTGCGCTAGACTATGGGTCTAGCTGGGATGATAATTTACCATACGCGGAGTTCTCATACAACAACAGTTATCAGACCAGTCTGAAGATGGCCCCTTTCTAAGCTCTATACGGAAGGAGGTGCAGAACACCATTGCTGTGGGATGGTGTTGGAGATCGAAAAATTTTCGGTCCTGATCTTATCAGAGATTCCGAAGAGAAAGTCAAGCTGATTCGAGATAGGCTCAAGGTAGCATAGTCGAGGCAGAAGAGTTATGCCGACGATGCGCAAGGAAGTAACTTACGGCGGGAGACCGGGCATATCTTCGTGTGTCCCCACTTCGTGGAATCAAGAGGTTCGGTGTTAAAGGAAAGTTAGCACCCGGTTCATTGGCCCCTACAAAATCCTCGAGCGTCATGGAGAAGTTGCTTACAAGTTGGAATTGCGGAAGGATTGTCGGAGTTCATGATGTCTTCCATGTTTCTCGGTGAAGAAATGCCATGCCGACATGGCGATATTCCGTTGAGAGACACGGTGCCCTAGAGGCCATACAGCTCAACGGTGATCGACTTATGAGGAGAAACCCGTCCGAATTCTCGAGACTCTGAACAGAGTCACCCGCAGCAAGATCATCAAGTTACGCAAGGTCTTTGTGGAGTCATCACTCGAGGAGGAAGCCACACAGGAGCGAGAAGAAGACCTCCATGAGACCACCGCACCTATTTGCTAGCCAACCCGAATCTCGAGGGCTAGATTCATCTTAAAATGGGTAGGTTTGTAACATCCCAAATTTCCTATTTGGAATGTTTTACAATTATAGCTAAGCATCTATGCATATTGTTTGAATTTGAGTGACATTTGAAGTTTCAGAAGATTTTGAGTTGATGGAATTTGAATTTGAATTGGCAGCTGAAATTTATTTCAAATCAATGCCTGACAAATACTTGAGAAAAAGTATGAGAGGAGTAAACATGACACTCCAAATATGTCAGAAGAAAACTTTGCCAAAAAGTTTGAATTCAAATTTGACTTTTATTTGGGATTTCTAGAAAATGATTTTTTATAAAGTTTGAGTTTTGCCGCTGGAAAAATGTTCAAATTGTAGGGAATATTCCCCTGATCATTTTGATATATATATGTCCTATATAAAATATATATATATATATATATATATATATATATATATATATATTATTATCTCTCTCTCTAATTCAAAAAAAATAGAAAAAGAAGACCCAGGCGCCAGCCCGGCCAACCGGCCCAGCCAGCACCTAGGCAGCCCACCAGGCGCAGCCCAGCCGCGCCCGAGCCGACCGACCCAGCGCAGCGCCCGAACCCTCTACTCTTCGGTCGCCCGACCGATCCGCCCCCTCTCTCTCCCGCTGACACCCGGCCCCACCTCCCCTTCTTCCTCTCCACGCCAACCACCGCGCCGCCGCTCGCCGGAATCCTGAAGAATCCAGGATCTCCTCCCCGATCCGCCCCCTCGCCCAAGTCGACGCCCCCCTATATATACCGACCCCCTCGACCCGTTCCCCCCACTTCCCCCTCGCCCGACCCTCTCCCCTCGCCGCAATCGCTCGCCGGATGCCCAGCCGCGCCCGCCGCGCCATTGCCCTGCCCGGCCGCCTCGAACCCCGAGCTCCACCGACCCCACCGTCGACTCCCTAAACCGCCGCACCACGGAGGTCTCCGCCGTCGCCGGGACCACCGAACCGCCGCATTGCCGCCCGAGCCGTCGCCGTCAACCACCGCGGTGAGTCATCGGAGATTCCCCACCGTCCGATCTAAAATGTAGGGTCTAGATTAGATCTACGAAGGGGTACGGTTTATTTAGGTTTTAGTTTAAAAGATCTGGTTTAGTTCCGGTTTTATTTAAGTTTAGTTTAGACCTGCCCGACTTGGTTTAATCCCTCAGGCGCATTTTAGTTATTTGACGCCTGATGTGTTAGATAGGCCCATTAGCGCCGGATTTCTTTTAGTTAAATTTTTTCGTTTCTGTTTTTAACAGAATAGTTTCATTTTTGTAAAATCCATATCTTTTAATCTACTCAATATTTTTAATTGATTCTCTTTTTGTTAGTTTGAAAATTTGTTGTAGTTTCTGTAGAAAATATGTTTAGTCATGTTAAAATTATTAGAAATTGTTTTATTTTAGATTTAGACAGATTAGTAATTCTGCTATAAAATGAGTTAGGATTATTTTATTTTAGTGATTCTTTTGTCACTACTTTGTTTTGACCTTGCCTAATCGTAGGAATTTAATTGGGCATTTTAGATTTAATAAAAAATAGTTTTAATCAAAATCATGTGGTTCTTATTTATTTAATTAGCTACTGTTTTCCTATTGTTTTATTTAGCAAATAATTTTATTTTTCCTATGTGATAGTTTATTTTAGGTTAGTTTTTGTAACTTTAGAACATGAACTTTTATTTACAATAAATAAGATTTTTATTTTATTCTTACTTGCTAGGATTGTTATAGGCATTATAGGAGTTCTATAATAGCTTTTGATGTGATTCTTTTTGCTCCTAGTTGCATGATGTTTTCTCTTCTGTTAGTTAGCAAAAACCCATGCTTAGGTTCTGTTAAGAAAATTTTGGTTGAGTAAAACTATTTCTTGGTTGTTGTTTGATGTGGTGAAAACATTGATTTGGATTTTCTTCGAACTTTCTTTGGGTTTTGGTTCAATTGTTTTGTCTGTTATGTTAGCATGCTGTTATGTTAAGTGATCATATGTTTGTATGCTTATATGATTGTTGTTTGCCTCATTAGAATTTCCGGAGTGCGAAGCTTGCTACCACGAGACCCTAGCTTTCGAAGATCGTCAGCAAGGCAAGTCATTTGACCATGTTTACTTTTACAATACCTATGATTTTATTGCATTAGAATTATACCTCCCCACCATGCATGCAGTAGGAGAATTTGAAGTTATGTTCTTGAGTAGTATCATGAGGTAGGATGAACCCAACTCCCCTTGTTACCATTGCCCGGGACGAAGTAGTTTATTTTGCTATGCTTGTAGACGGGGTTGGTTGAGTGATTCATAAGGGAGATGTGAGAGTCAAGATGATGACAACCCCATGACTTCAAGCTCAAGATGGACTTCAAAATTCACTACTGGGTGGAGGACGGTTGACGGGCACCCTGGAGAAAACCAGTGGTTGGCCGGGATGCATGGAGAAGCGCCATGACATCTTGCGGAAAGCTTCACCCAGCCACGAAGAGACAGATGTATACCCCATTGACCGGAAGCTTACCTGTGCAGCCGCAAGCCATTATGGGCTCTGGCTTGGTCAACCCTAGGTGTGACTCTGGCCGGACGGTGCTACGAGATGTAGAAGAACGGTAGGATTGGATGGGTACCGGCAGTGGCCAGAGGAACTCTTGGAAGACCTTGTTTCGTTCATCCGTCTTCAAACACCATGAAGTGCGAAGACTTAAAGGAGGAGCGAATCTTGCGGAGTAAAGTGCACAAACCTCTGCAGAGTGAAGATCTAATTGGTTAGCCGTGTCCCCGGTTACGGACAATTTGAGCCTCTGGAACTTGGAGTATTTCGGATATCTCAACACCAAAGTTAATAAATTAATGGAGGGGGTTATTTAATAATTGGGAATGAGACATTGGTTGGCGGAACCATATCAATAATTACCAACATTTCGTAGTAATTGCAAACAAGTCCTTATTGTAGGGAAAAACTGGCTTTTTCGCAAAAACAATGAAACTTAGAGCCCCACAGCCAAATTGCATATAGTGTTAGTAATTTTTATTGTTATTCTCTCTTCATGACTTGCCGTCATATACAAAATGCTGACCTACACGGCTACAACGTCTTATGTTCCAGAGGAGTATTCCGATCAGGAGTGAGGCTACGATCTACGCTTGGCGATTGCCCTATGGAGTCGGATGGACTCGTTATTCTTCTACGCTTCCGCAGCTTTATTTAGTTTATTTCTCATGAGTTGGCCTTCGGCCGAATTTATTCTATTGTAATAAAGACTTGATATGAGAATCGTGTAATAAATTCAGGTGTGATTGAACTTTGATTATTTCATCAATGTACTGTGTGTGCCAGCATGATCTTGGGATGGTACAGCTACACAGAGTCTTGACCGATTTTGGGTCGGGTCGCTACAACCGCGCATTAGATTCAAGTGGATGGATCCAAAGTGATAGTCTATCACTTTGGATCCATCCACTTGAATCTAATCCGTGGTTCTTTCACCCAGTGATGTAATAACCCGATGCTGGAAGCGAGTTGCATGCTATGGAGCAGTTCCATGATTACAAAATGGTTGATAACCGTTCTGTATTGGACCAGGCCCATGAGATACAATGCATCGCTAAGGAGCTGGAGCTCCTGAAGTGTGAGTTATCGGGCAAGTTTGTCGCGGGTTGCATTATCACAAAACTCCCTCCTGAATGGAGGAACTTTGCTACTTCTCTCAAGCACTTGAGACGTGAATTCTCTGTTGAGGATGTCATCGGTCATCTAAGTGTTGAGCAGAACTCGAGAGCAAAGGACTCACACGTGAAAAGGCAGAGGGTTCTTCTAAGCGCCAATGTGGTGCGGAAGAACTTCCACAAGTTCAAGGGAAAGAACTCTGTCCAACAGAATACTACCTTTAAGAAGAAGGGTAAGAAGAAAGACAAAAAGAGAGATGGCTGCTTTACTTGTGGTTCAGATGAACATTGGGCAAACAAGTGCCCAAACAAGTACAAGAAGCCAGCACAGGACTCCAAGTATGTGAATGTCACTCTGAGCAACAATGATGCGACATCTGGGTATGGTAATCTGTTTACCATACTTTCAGCTTGTCAGTCCATATAAGACAATAATCCCTAGTTAATCTCTAAGGCCCATGCATGTGTATGGCAAGTGGTGGGAAGTGTGGGAAGTTTAGTCCCATACTGCTACAGTTAGAAGAGTGAGACCTCTTTATAAGGGCTGCTCTACCACTTGCTATTGGGAGCTTGGGAATAGGAGATGTGCACGCGCGATCCTCCTCCTCCGCCGCCTGCCTCGCGTCGCCACGACGCGCGCTGTAGGTTGTGGGTTGCGGGAATGAGCCGAGCCGAAGCTTATTTTTGCCGCTCAGGAATGGTTAATTAATTGTTAATTAATTAACGAGTCGCTTACGGAAGCGCCACTGTCCGAGACGTTGGATAGTGGGCTGTTCGCGGACTCGGTCGTGGGCCTGGCCCAGGCCCATCTACCTGACGGCCTATATAAGAAGGCACTGGCCAGTGGAGTGAACCCTAACTCAGTTCACTCACTCCCTCTCGTACAACCCTAGCCGTCATCTAATATTCCTCTCCGTGTGCTGCTTTCGGCGATCCCATCCCGATGACCGCGTGCACGGTTGGTCGGGAGAGCAGGTGCCTCCGGAACCCTGTTGTTCGAGATCCTGCCCGGGAGAACGGCAATAAGGTTTTTGGGGAGCGTCTCGACGCGACTATTCCCGATCCGTTCCCGTCTTCATCCGCCTCTGCTTCCACTACTTCCTCTACATCGACTCCATGGCCGACGACGAATTCGCCAAGAAGAAGGCCTTGGCTGATGCCGAGGTTGCTGCTACCGCCGCCGCGTTGGCCTGGCCAACCGGAGGGTATGACTCGTTCATCCCATATTTGCTCGTTCATGTGCTAGCCGTATATATGTTGTTCATAGATGTTTCGGTTCTATGTATTGTACGTGCTCACATGCTTAGGTATCGGTATGAGATGCATACCGTTTTTGCCATGCTTACTATTTACTCGTGGATTAGATTAGGCCGACAGTGAAACGTTGCGCCGGATTTAGTAGGATAAACAGAGCCAACAGCCGCCTTGACCTTCAAATTCATCCATTGCGCCATAAGGTGGCAATTTTCAGCCTCCATCATAGCATCCGCGGGATAGCTGGCAGGAGCCGTCAAGGCATGCTCCGGCTGAAGCAGCTCGGTGGAAGCCACGCTGCTTCTCCACTGAGATGGCGGGGTAGCTTCTGGGGAAGCTTCGGCAGGTCGTTTGCTGCGATCTGCTTCTCGTTCCTCTATCGCTTGTACCCTTGCATGCAGTGCCTGCAGTTCGGTCTGTTGCACTTTCTTCCTCCTCTCCTGGCATTTGTAACCGCCTGCGTCCGGAAACCCAACCTTCCACGAAACGGAGCCTGGCGTACCTCGTGTCCGTCCAGGGTGCTCAGGATTCCCGAGGGCCATTGTGAGCTCGTCATTCTCTCTGTCTGGAAAGAACGTCCCTTGCTGCGCTGCTTCGATATATTGCTAAAGCCTCTTGACTGGTATGTCCAATTGATCGTCCGTTCAAATGCACTTCCCTGATACAGGGTACAAGGTTCCGCCAGCCCCGAAGAACCAAGTCCGGCAACGGTCTGGCCAGTTCATTGTCTCTGGTTCGATCCCTTTATCAAGCAGATCATTCTCAGCCTTGGCTCATTTAGGCCGGGCTTGGAGGTAGCCGCCTGACCCCGTGCGATGGTGAAGCTTCTTCTTTGCAGCATTTTTCTTGTTTGTCGCCGACATCTTTTTACTCTTTTCCGATGTCTTGTGGGCCACAAATGCGGGCCAGTCATCTCTGATCTTCTCATATTTGCCCTTGAATTCTGGGGTCTCTTTTTTATCAACAAACTTATTCAGGTCTTTCTTCCAGTTCCTGAATAGGTCTTCCATCTTCTTAAGAGCAAAAGACTTGATTAATTGCTCAACTGGCTTCTCCGGATCATCCTCTGGCGGTAGGGTGAAATTTGACTTCAGCTCGGTCCAAAGATCATTTTTCTGCATATCATTGACATAAGACACCTCAGGGTCTTCGTTCTAATCGGGATCTTGTCCCTAACCAGAACCCCGCACTGAGCAACAAATGACTTCTTTGTCCGGATGGGTTCAATCGGTTGGCCGTCGCGCGCGATTTCTGTGATCTCAAACTTTTCATCCGAGCTCAACTTTTTCTTCGGGCCTCGTCTCTTTACCAAAGTTGTGCCCGATCCGGAGGGCTAGAAAAAAGAACAAAGACGAGAGTTAACTAATATGTGTTCATACCAAAATAATGAATGCATCAATTAGCTAGTCAGCACAGGCTTAACTAATATATATACCTGGCCGGACTCGGTTCGGTCACCGGAGCCGTCCTCATGGTCTACTTCTTCTTGCACCGGCATTGGGTCATCGGAGCCATCATAATCATAGCCAGCTGCTTCTTCACCCTCTCCTTCTAGACCATCGGTGTCGTTGAGAAACATCAACGAGCAGACGGCATCACTTCCTTCTGCGATTATGTCCCTCAACAACGCTTCTTGTGCTTCGTCTCGGGGGGGTGTCCATAGTTTCTACAAATATTTACAACATGGCAATTATTATTCAAACATGACAGATATGGATATATTAGTGGCAAACATAGAACTAGCTAGGTAATTACAATAAGGAATCATATTAATTAGTGGCCTCGACGCTGCTTCTCTAGGGTTTCGGGTGGCCTCGACAACGCTTCAAGGGTTAGGGGTGGCCTCGAGAACGCTTCAAGGAGGGGGTAATATCGACAACGACGAGATACATACACGGGAAAATAATGTTATCGGGGAGGGGGTATATCGATCCCCCACCTGTTGAAGTTATCGGGGAGGGGGTATATCGACCCCCTCCCACGTGTTGAAGTTATCGGGGAGGAGGTATATCGACCCCCCCCATGTGTTGAAGTTATCGGGAGGGGGTATATCAACCCCCCTCGTGTTGAAGTTATCGGGAGGGGGTATATCAACCCCCCCCCCCACGTGTTGAAGTTATCGGGAGTTTATATCGACACGACATACGTATATGCATGGGAAAATAATATATATTATCGGGGAGGGGGTATATCGACCCCCCCCCCACGTGTTGAAGTTATCGGGAGAGGGTATATCGACCCACCCCCCACGTATTGAAGTTATCGGGAGTTTATATCGACACGACATACGTACATGGGAAAATAATATTATCGGGGAGGGGGTATCCACCCCCCCCCCTCGTGTTGAAGTTATCGGGAGGGGTATATAGACGATGACAGACCCGATAAAACATAAGAAAACAAAGAAGAAATAAAAAGAGGAGAAGAAGAAAGGAATAGCTAGAGGATAAGATCGAAGAAAAAAAGAAGAAAAAAAAGAGGAGAATAAGAAAGGAATAGTGGAGAAGAAGAGAAAATAGAATATTCTATTTTCTCTTCTTCTCCACTATTCCTTTCTTCTTCTCCTCTTCTTTTTCTTCTTTTTTCTTCTTCTTATTTATTTGTCCTTTTCTTCCTATCCTCTTGTTCTTTCTTTCCTCTTCTTATTTTATTCTTTCCTATCCTTCTTTTCCTTCCTTCTTAATATCACTTAGCAAATTTTGCAACGATAGGGAGGGGGTGCTCCCGTGGTCTAAAATCCGTCTATGCACGATAGAAAATTCTGAAAAAATACATCTATGATCCCTCAACGTCCCCTGCCTCTTCTTACTATAACTAGTCTCTGTTTTGATGCTCGTTGTCTTGTATCCAACAAGCTTGGGTTTGCTCAATTCGGAGCTCATTTGCAGAAGTTATGGCAGTTCTGGTTTTACTGTTTCCCTCTGTTGTCTTCTCTACAAAATGAAGGACTCCTAGTGTTGCTGATATGGGGCATGCGGTAGTACTGCTCTCCGGAGCGGTAGTACCGCAGAGCCCCTTGATAATACCGCATGGTAGTCTGCAGGTGCTCACGGTAGTACCGCTCTGTGTGAGCGGTAGTACCGTGGCCTCGAAGCAGCGCAGCTTTCGAGCGAGTAGTAAGGCGGATGTAATTTTTTACATCCGCACCCTATGCGGTAGTACCGCGCCGCAGGCACGGTAGTACCGTGGGCTCTGGCCAGGCTTAGCAGCATGAGCGGAAGTAGGGGCAGATGTAATTTTTTACATCCGCGCCCTACGCGGTAGTACCGCTCTTCATGTGCGGTAGTACCGTGCCGGATTTTTGCGCAGGTCCTCCCTTAGCGGAAGTAGGCACGGAAGAAATTTTTTACTTCCGTGCTTTCTCTGCGCCTAGTGTTACCTGCCTTACGGAAGTACCGTAGGGGCGCGCGGTAGTACCGCTCTGGAGGTTCTACCGCTCGTTGCCACAATGCAACAGCCTTCATCGGCGATGCTGCACATGCGGTAGTACCGCAACCTGCAGTGTAGTACCGCAGCCGACCAGCGGTAGTACCGCAGCTCCGTCTTGCGGTAGTACCCGCGTCGTCTTGGGCTGAGTGAGGGATAACGGTTGGATTTTCTCCCCACCTATAAAAGGGGGTCTTCTTCCCCATTGAGACCTTATCCTTTGAGCTCGTGTTCTTCCCCCATTGTTGACCTTCTTCGAGCTTGCTAACTCTCAATCCCTCCATGGATTCTTGCTAGTTCTTGAAGGAAAAGAGAGAGGAGATCTAGATCCACATTTCCACCAATCACTTTCTCCTCTATGTGAGGGGAACCCTTTGGATCTTGATCTTGGAGTTCTTGGTGTTCTCCTTCTTGTTCTTCCTCTCACTTTCCTCCCTAGCATTAGTTGCTTGGTGGGATTTGAGAGAGAAGGACTTGGCACTCCGTGTGCCCTTGCCATTGCATTTGGTGCATCGGTTTGAGTTCTCCGGTGATATGTGGAAGTTACAAGTTGAGAAGCTTATTACTCTTGGGTGCTTGGTATCCTTGAGCTTGTTCCTCTTGGGTGCTTGGGCGCCCTAGGCAGTTGGTGGTGTTCGAGCTCAATCATTGTGGTGTAAAGCTCCGGGAAGCGTCGGGGTCTCCAATTAGGTTGTGGAGATCGCCCGAGCAATTTGACGAGTTCCGTGACCGCCCCAAGGGTTGCCAAAGTGTCTGGCCGGTGACCGCCCCAAGGGTTGCCATTTGTACGGGTTCGGTGACCGCCCTCAAGGGTCCCTTAGTGGAATCACGGCATCTTGCATTGTGCGAGGGCGTGAGGAGATTACGGTGGCCCTAGTGGCTTCTTGGGGAGCATTGTGCCTCCACACCGCTCTAAACGGAGATTTGCATCCGCCAGGGTGTAAACTTCGGGATACATCGTCGTCTCCGCGTGCCTCGGTTATCTCTTACCCGATCCCATTACTTATGCACTTTACTTTGTGATAGCCATATTGTTTCTTGACATATATCTTGCTATCACCTAGTAGTTTATCTTGCTTAGTATAAGTTGTTGGTGCACATAGGTGAGCCTAGGCCGCAAAGGTGCACATATGTCTCAAAAAAAGGCCCTTCCCTTCCCTCTCTCTGTTCGGGCCATGCTCAGGCAGTCTTTTCTCTTTTCTTCCGCAAAAAAAGTCTTTTCTCTTCATGATCTGAACATGTTGGAGGCCATAACACATGTTCAGACTAGGTGTTGGGGCGCGCCCATGGCGCGCCTCTTGAGGAAGAGTTGGGCGATGCCTGGTTATACTCGCCCCTTTAACTCTCTTTTCTATTCTAATTTGGGAGGATTGCTTTAATTAAGAAACTTAGTAGCTGAAATAGAAATGTATACTTTACAGAGAAAGCCCATTAGGAATCTGAACATGAAACATCTGACTGATAATAGTGCACTTAACATAAGCAACAACATAGGTTTAACATCTTGAAAAGCATGTGATAAGAGGGCCCAAAAACAAACCATAGGTTATCACAGGATATAGCATAATTAGGAATACTTAGTGCTACATTATATTAGATTATATTGACATAGGGGTTGCAGCGTCTTCGATGCTGGTGCATCTAGAGGCAGTCCACGGTGACAACCACTAGTAGAAAAACACCTATTAGTCCCGGTTCGTAAGGGCCTTTAGTCCCGGTTCATGAACCGGGACTAATGGGTCGTTACTAATACCTCCCCCCTTTAGTCCCGGTTCTAACACGAACCGGGACAGATGGTCCTCCACGTGGCCGGTGCGCCGAGCCCAGACAGGGGGGCCTTTGGTCCCGGTTGGTGGCACCAACCGGGACCAAAAACATCCCGCGTCAACATTCCGATGGCTGGGGTTTTTTTTTTTTGAAAGGGGGGTTGGGGGTTTTGGGGGTTAATTTAGGTGTTTCATATATTGTGTTAGCTAGCTAATTAATAGAGAAGTGTCCTCTCTTATGTCCGTTCTTGGTCGGCGCTTCGTACTATATACATATAGCCCTCGACACGCTAGCTAGTAAGAAAATGAAGGAACCATCGAGTACAGAAGTTCGTCATGCATACCGAGAGAAATGATCGATCGACCTCTCCTTCTCCGAGAGATTGGTCGAACAACAAGTTTTAAGTATCATGTACGTCCGACGCTCTGGCTACATACATGTACAATATATAAGATCTCTCAATTACAGTCCCCTAGCATTTGAAATCAACTTACACATGGTATTCTCGGCTTTATTGATGGCGTGGTCAAGAAAGAATCCGCCAATTCCTCTTGAATTGCTTTAATGCGATCTGGTTCTAGGAGTTCATTCCGCATCTGCCACGTCTAATTTGAAGAAGGGGTTAATTAATACATATATATGAATGAAACTCAACAGAAATGATGGTGTAATAAAATTAAATTGTGAATATTATTAATTGCTTACGCACTTCATATTGTCTTTGAGAGTAGCCCGCTTATTTTTCAAAGTCGCGTTGTAGATGAACTCGCTTTACGTAGAATCCACAGAAATCATTCCCTTGTTCCTGCCACAAGCACTTTACGAGAAATAGAGGTCAATCAAACTGATAATGAAGCATTATAAATGGCATTGATGAAAGTATAGTTATAGAATCAGCGGAGATCGCACAACTAGCTAGCCAGTAGTACTTACTTTGGTATGTATATCGCAGCTCCTTGGCAGTCCGGAGCTTTTGCGGTGAACTGTTTCCAAACCCTGCAAGACAAAGAAAATAATTATTATTACTTGAGATATCAGGAAATGAACAAAAAGTTGCCGCTATGGTGCGATAATGATCGATTAATTGAACTTACTTACTGAGCATTTCAGTCATGTCCGCATAGGTGCTGGGATCTTTCCGTCTCGAGTCTAACACGGTTACTAGTCCACGCTCAAGCTTAATCTCCAGAAGAATATAGTGGAACCTGCACATGCATGCATAACTCATCAATTACATTACTATAACCTCGCTCGAGTAATAAGGCAAACCGAATATGCAAACGATCAGTAACACTCACTTGCCGTTGTAAGGAAAGATTATGGTATCTTTGTTTTGATTTTTGATCAACGATTGTAGCAAGTTGTCCTCGGCATCTTTGACGTGCTTTTCAACCAGAAATACATCTATGATATTTGTGTTAATGAACCCAATATCATAGATTTCATTTTTTTTTTTGCACTCGACGATCTTCAATCTACATAATATGTTGAGGATAATTAATTATAGATACATGCAATGAAAGAGCCGAGCTATATATAGAGACTTAATGACAGAAATAGTACTTACAGGCAGTAGCAAAAGACCGTTAATTTATCGTGGGCCTTTTGATTGAAGAACGCGAAGAACTCCTCAAATGGAACACACAACAGATCAGTTCCAACGAGGTCGTGCTCCTCTTTAATGTGCAGATACAAACTATTCGTCCCCCTAGACTCTCTGCAGGTTTTCATGTACCAATTATGGAATCTTCGCATCATCGTTGTTAGAGATTTTTCATCTTTTACGAGAGGCTTCCCATACTCGTATCTGTGTTCTTCCACCTTCATGTATTCAGGAAGTGCATCGTCAGGCAGGTAATCTTGTAGATTGCCATAACCGGCCACCATCCCCGGAACATTAGCGATGATGTTGCCGCTAGACACATTGAGCGGGGGGCACGATTGGTTTGCTTTTCCGCCGAGCTGGTCAATTTTTTTCGCAGCTACTCGTTCTTTTGCTCTTTGATGTCTGACAGTACTTCCCGACCGCTCCGCTTGGAGATATGTCTGTTCAGTAATGCGCTCATAGTTGGTTCTCGGCGGAGACTTTGCGGTTTCCTCGGGGCAGCAGAGTGCGCTTCGCTTTCACGGATCTACCTTCTCCTCCGGAGGTGGATGTCTCTTTGCTTTCAACCCTGCAAACCAGTCATCCACTTCGGTCTGCGTGATCTTCACATTTTCCTCCTCGGTCCTCTCGTCACGGTAACTTCTCCGAGTCTTGAGACAAGGACCGAATCTGTATTTCCTCCGCCTTTGGCTGTCTTGCTAGACGCCGCAGAGCAGACGGAGCGGATGTCTTCTTTGCTTGCTTACGAGGCGGAGGAGAAGGACTACGACGCGCCGGAGCAGCCGGAGCGGCGGCGGGTCTCTTCTGCCCTTGCTGACGAGGCGGAGAAGGAGGAGGCTGGCTGCTCGGGCGCGCTGGCGCAGGCGGAGAAGGAGGCGGAGTGCCACCACACGCCGGAGAAGGAGGCGGAGTGCCACCACACGCCGAAGAAGGAGGCGGAGTGCCGCCACGCGTGCCCTGATCGTCACTCGCCGGAGGAGGAGGCGGTGCAGGAGGCGGAGTGCCCTGACTCGCCGGAGGAGGAGGAGGAGGCGGAGGCGTCCAGTTCGGAAGGTTGATGAGCTCCTTCCGCCATAGGCATGGAGTCTTCAGAGCAGAACCCAGCCTAGTCTCCCCTTCACCGGTAGGGTGGTCAAGCAGGAGGTCCTCAAATCCCTCCGTTATTTCATCCACCATCACCTTAGCATATCCTTCTGGAATCGGCTGGCAGTGATAAGTTGTGCCGGGTCCACTAGGATAAACTTGGCCAACAGCCGCCTTGACCTTCAAATTCATACATCGCGCCATAATGTGGCAATTTTGAGACTCCGTGATACCATCCACGGGATAGCTGGCAGGAGCCGTCAAGACATGCTCCGGCTGAAGCAGCTCGGTGGAAGCCACGCTGCTTCTCCCGAGATGGCGGGGTAACCGGGGAAGCTTGGCAGGTCGTTTGCTGCGATCTGCTGCTTCTCGTTCCTCTAGCCCCATTACCCTTTCGCAGCAGCGCTGCAGTTGGTCCTGCTCCAGTTTCTTCCTCCTCTCATGGGTTTTGTAACCCCTGCGTCGGAAAACCAACCTTCCACGAAAGGGAGCTGGCGTGCCTCGTGTCCGTCCAGGGTGCTCAGGATTCCCAAGGGCCATTGTGAGCTCGTCCTTCTCCCTGTTTGCAAGGAATCCCTCGCTGCGCTGCATCGATATAGTGTCGAAGGTTCTTGACTGGTATTTGCAGTTGCTCGTCCGTCCACTGGCAACTTCCCTGTTATAGGGTCCAAGGTTCCGCCAGCCCCGAAGAACCAAGTCCGGCAACGGTCTGGCCAGTACATTGTCTCTGGTTCGATCCCTTTTTCAAGCAAATCATGCTCAGCCTTGGACCACTTAGGCCGGGCTTTGAGGGAGCCACCTGACCCCGTGCGATGGTGAAGCTTCTTCTTTGCAGAATTTTCCTTGTTTATCGCCGACATCTTCTTACTCTTTTCTGATTTCTTGTGGGCCACAAATGCGGGCCAGTGATCTTTGATCTTCTCATATTTGCCGATGAATTCTGGTGTCTTTTCTTTCTCGACAAACTGGTTCAACTCTTTCCTCCACCTCCTCATTAGGGTTGCCATCTTCTTAAGAGCACAAGACTTGATTAATTGCTCTTTAACTGGCTTCTCCGGATCATCCTCTGGCGGTAGGTTGAAATTTGCCTTCAGCTGAGTCCAAAGATCTTCTTTCGCATATCATTGACATAAGACACCTCGTGGTCTTCCTCCTTAGGCTTATACCATTGATGGATGCTGATGGGATCTTGTCCCTAACAAGAACCCCGTGACCGAGCAGAAAATGCCTTCCTTGTCCGGATGGGTTCAATCGGTTCGCCGTCGGGCGCGATTTCTATGATCTCAAACTTTTCATCCGAGCTCAACTTTTCTTGGGCCTCGTCTCCTTACGAAGTTGTGCTCGATCCGGAGGGCTAGAAATTATAAGGAAGAAAGACGAGAGTAATTAATATGTGTACATATACCAAAACAATGGATGCATCAATTAACTAGTTAGCACGGGCTTAACTAATATATATATACCTGGCCGGACTCGGTTCGGTCACCGGAGCAGTCAGCACGGTCTCCTTCTTGTACCGCCATTGTGTCACCGGAGCCATCATGAACATAGTCCTCTTCTTGTTGTACCGGCATTAATGGGTCGAAGCCATCATGAACATAGCCCTCTTCTTCACCCAGTCCTTTGGGACCATCGGTGTCGTTGAGAAATGACGCAACTTCATCACTTCCTTGTGCGATTATGTGCCCCAACATCGCTTCTGTTTCTTCGTCTCGGGAGTGCTCCATAGTTTATGCAAATATTTACAACATGTCAATTATTATTCAAACATGGTACAGATGGATATATATATATATATACTAGTGGCAAACGTAGAACTAGCTAGCTAATCACAATAAGGAATCATGTTAGTGGCCTCGACGCTGCTTCTCTAGGGTTTGGGGTCGCCTCGACACAATGCTTCAAGGGTTAATTTGGGTGGCCTCGAGAGAGTTAATTTGTCGGAAAGGGGCGCGGCGGGAGGGGGTAGGAGACCAACATTGTTTTCTCTCTAGGGTTTGGGTGTCCTCGAGAGTTTTGGTCGAGCGAGAGGGCCGAGGGGGTGCTGCCGTTGTATAAGTTATCACGGTCGAGAGGGGGTATATATATCGACCGCCCCTCATGTCGAAGTTATCTCGAGGGGGTTATATCGACAACGACGCGACATACATATACATGGGAAAATAATGTTATCGGGGAGGGGGTATCGGTACCCCCCCTCGTGTTGAAGTTTCTTCTTTCTCCTCTATTCCTTTCTTCTTCTTCTACTCTTCTTTTTCTTCTTCTCCCTCGAGAAAGGAAAATAAGGAAAAGGAAGAAAAGAGGAAGAAGGAAGAAGAAAAAAGAAGAAAAAAAAGAGAAGAAGAAAGGAATAGAGGAGAAGAAGAAAAATAGAAAATTTCTATTTTCTTCTTCTCCTATTCCTTTCTTTCTTCTTCTTCTTTTTCTTCTTATTTATTTCTCCTCTTCTTCCTCTCCTCTTCTTCTCCTTTCTTCCTCTTCTTATTTTCCTTTTCCTCTCATTCTTTTAGTATTGCTTGTTTTAAAAAAATGTTCAAATAGAAAATTTGAAAAAAATCAAAGGTTTTGCCTAATGCATTGTTCATATGAATATACAAACATTTGCATATTCTACAATAATTAATATCACCAAAAAATCTATGAACAGAAAAAAAACCTAACTTTTCTAAAAATCTATCTTTTGCATATATGAAAACATTAATACACATATGAACAAAAATACATATATGAACAAAAACATGCTCTGAACAATTTTTTATACATTTTGAACATCTACATACACATAGCACACATACACACACACACACACACACACACATATATATATATATATATATATATATATGAATATAAAAAAATTAAACTAATAAAAATGAAAAAAAACAGAGCCGGTGCGGCACGGTGGCTCACAGCGGGCGCGGCTAGATGACGATGGCGACGGTTGGGGCGGCGAGGACGCGGGCGCCCTGAGGCGAGACGACGGGCAGAGGGGCTCGGGCGGCGACGGGCGGGACGGGCGCTTGGCTCGGGAGGCCAGCGACGAGGACGGCGCTGGCTCGGGAGGCCAGCGACGAGGACGGCAGCTGGCTCGGGAGGCAGCGACGAGGACGGCGCGGGTTGAGGCGGCGGCCTTGGCGGCGGCGGCAGCGACGGCGAGGTGGAGCAGCCTGGCGGCGTCGAGGAGGGTCGGTGTCGTTGGGGGCAACTGTCGATGAGATTCTGAATTTTTGGAAAGTGTTTGCTTATATAGCAAAGTCATTGGTCCTGGTTCGTGAAACCAACCGGGACTAATGCCTTTTTAGTCCCGGTTGGTGCCACCAACCGGGACCAAAGGCCTCTTTTTCGGCAGCCCAAAGGGCGGGAAGCGGCGGCCTTTGGTACCGTTTGGTGCCACGAACCGGTACCAATGCCCCACCCTTTAGTCCCGGTTGGTGCCACCAACCGGGACCAAAGGCCCCTGTGCTGCACGCGTCGGGGCCAAAGTTTAGTCCCACCTCGCTAGTTGAGAGGGGCGCAGTGGTTTATAAGCCCCACTGCCGCACCCCTCTCGAGCTCCTCTCCACCGCAGGCTTTCGGGCCTACTTGCTATTGATGTGCCTGATGGGCCTTCTGGGCCTACTACGGGCCTGAATCCTGGCCCATAGTAGGGTTTTTGTCGTATTCAGGCCGTGGGGGCCCAGTAGGAGGCATTTTTTTGTTTTCTTTACTTTTTTCTTTTAGTTTTAGGAAAATTATAAACTTTCTGTTAGTGCCATTACTTTTCAAATTTGAAAACACTTTTTTTGTTTTTTTGTTTTCTTTCTTGCTTTATTTATTTTATTTTGTTTCTACTTACAACAAAATACTTATTGTTATTTTTTGTTTTGATTTCTGCATTATTTATTTTATTTTGTTTTTTTATTTATTTTTCAATTATTTTTGCTTTTAGTTTTAGGAAAATTATAAACTTTCTGTTAGTGCCATTAGTTTTCAAATTTGAAAACACTTTTTTTGTTTTTTTGTTTTCTTTCTTGCTTTATTTATTTTATTTTGTTTCTACTTACAACAAAAAACTTATTGTTGCTATTTTTAATTATTACGAGGGCCGAACCATAAGACATTAAAGCATTTCAAATGAACTCTGAAAAAGTTGAAAGTTGGCATGGTATCATACTCGTCAGTTACAAAGTTGGCATGGTATCATCATAATAGTTGAGGGAGAAAGTCTTCACTTTTTCTTCGCTTGTGTCATTTGCTTATTGCGTCGTAACCATGGATAATCTTCATCGTTTATCGGATCTGGGGTCATCCTTGACTTTGAAGGAGGAATTTCATGAAACTTTTCATAATCTTCAGACATGTCTATCTTGTCCTCCACTCCCACGATGTCCCTTTTTCCTGAAAGAACTATGTGGCGCTTTGGCTCATCGTATGATGTATTCGCTTCCTTATCTTTTCTCTTTCTCGGTCTGGTAGACATGTCCTTCACATAGATAACCTGTGCCACATCATTGGCTAGGACGAACGGTTCGTCAGTGTACCCAAGATTTTTCAGATCCTTGTTGTCATTCCGTCATGTGGGTCTACTGCATACCCGCCTCGACAGATTGACCCATTTGCACTTAAACAAAGGGACCTCAAAATCATGTCCGTAGTCAAGTTACCATATGTCCACTATGTAACCATAATATGTGTCCTTTCCCCTCTCGGTTGTTGCATCAAAACGGACACCGCTGTTTTGGTTGGTGCTCTTTTGATCTTGGTCAATCGTGTAAAATGTATTCCCATTTATCTCGTATCCTTTCCAAATCATTACAGTCAAAGATGGTCCAGTCGTTGTACTGCTCCGGGTGTTTGGAGCGTAGACTATTCTTGTGTTCATCGGCATACGGGGTCACCAAGGTAGAGTTCTGTAGAACTATGTAGTGTGCTTGAGACCAAGAATATTCGTCCCTGCATATTATTGAGTCCCTTCCAAGCGTGCCTTTTCCAGTCAGTCTCCCCTCATACCACGATTTAGGGTGACCTATCTTCTTAAGGCCAGGAATGAAGTCAACACAAAACCCGATGACATCCTCTGTTCGATGGCCCATGGAGATGCTTCCTTCTGGCCTAGCGCGGTTACGAACATATTTCTTTAGGACTCCCATGAACCTCTCAAAGGGGTACATATTGTGTAGAAATATGGGGCCCAGAATGACAATCTCGTCAACTAGATGAACTAGGACGTGCGTCATGATATTGAAGAAGGATGGTGGGAACACCAGCTCGAAACTAACAAGATATTGCACCACATCACTCCTTAGCCTTGGTATGATTTCTGGATCGATCACCTTCTGAGATATTGCATTGAGGAATGCACATAGCTTCACAATGGCTAATCGGACGTTTTCCGGTAGAAGCCCCCTTAATGCAACCGAAAGCAGTGGCGTCATAATCATGTGGCAATCATGAGACTTTAGGTTCTGGAACTTTTTCTCTCGCATATTTATTATTCCCTTTATATTCGACGAGAAGCCGGTCGGGACCTTCATCTTGAGCAGGCATTCAAAGAAGATTTCTTTCTCTTCTTTCGAAGAGCGTAGCTGGCAGGACCTTCATATCGCCGGAGGCATGCCCTCTTTTTCGTGCATGCGTTGCAGGTCCTCCGTGCCTCGGTGTATCTTTTGTCTTCCCATACACGCCCAAGAAGCCTAGCAGGTTCACGCAAAGGTTCTTCGTCACATGCATCACGTCGATCAAGAGCGGACCTCTAGGTCTTTCCAAGAGGGTAGGTCCCAAAATATAGATTTCTTCTTCCACATGGGTGCGTGATTCTCAGCGTCATTCGAACAGCTAGTCCGCCGTGACCCTTTCCAAAGATTACGTGTAAATCATTTACCATAGCAAGTACGTGATCACCGGTACGCATGGCGGGCTTCTTTCGGTTATCTGCCTCGCCTTTGAAATGCTTGCCTTTCTTTCGACAAAGTGATGGTTGGTCGGAAGAAATCGGCGATGGCCGGTACACATTCTTCCTGCAGCTTGCGGTATATACTATCGGTGTCAAGTAAACAGTGCGTGCATGCATGGTATCCCTTGTTTGTCTGTCCGAAGGTTCTTGAGAGCGGGCCAATCGCTGATGGTCACGAACAGCAATGCCTTTAGGTTAAATTCCTCCTGTTTGTGCTCATCCCACGTACGTACACCGTTTCCATTCCACAGCTGTAAAAGTTCTTCAACTAATGGCCTTAGGTACACATCAATGTCGTTGCCGGGTTTCTTAGGGCCTTGGATGAGAACTGGCATCATAATGAACTTCCGCTTCATGCACATCCAAGGAGGAAGGTTATACATACATAGAGTCACGGGCCAGGTGCTGTGATTGCTGCTCTGCTCCCCGAAAGGATTAATGCCATCCGCGCTTAAAGCAAACCATACATTCCTTGGCTCACTTGCAAACTCATCCCAATACTTTGTCTCGATTTTTCTCCACTAGGACCCGTCAGCGGGTGCTCTCAACTTCCCGTCTTTCTTACGGTCCTCACTGTGCCATCACATCAACTTGGCATGCTCTTCGTTTCTGAACAGACGTTTCAACCGTGGTATTATAGGAGCATACCACATCACCTTCGCAGGAACCCTCTTCTTGGGGGGCTCGCCGTGAACATCACCAGGGTCATCTCGTCGATCTTATACCGTAATGCACCGCATACGGGCATGCGTTCAGATCCTTATACGCACATGATGTAGAGGATGCAGTCATTAGGGCATGCATGTATCTTCGCACCTCCAATCCTAGAGGGCATCGACCTTCTTTGCTGCGTATGTCTTGTCGGGCAATTTGTTATCCTTTGGAAGCTTCATCTTCAATATTTTAGTAGCTTCTCAAATCCTTTGTCGAGCACAGCATTCTCTGCCTTCCTTCGCAGCAATTCGAAGACGGTACCGAGCTTTGTGTTGCCATCTTCGCAATTGGGGTACAACCCTTTTTTGTGGTCCTCTAACATGCGATCGAACTTCAGCTTCTCCTTTTGACTTTTGCATTGCGTCCTTGCATCGACAATGACCCGGCGGAGATCATCATCATCAGGCACATCGTCTGGTTCCTGTTGATCTTCAGCAGCTTCGCCCGTTGCAGCATCATCCTGCACATCGTCTGGTTCCTCTTGATGTTCAATAGCATCACCGTATTCAGGGGGCACATAGTTTTCATCATACTCTTCTTCTTCGCCGTCTTCCATCATAACCCCTATTTCTCCGTGCCTCGTCCAAACATTATAGTGTGGCATGAAACTCTTGTAAAGCAGGTGGGTGTGGAGGATTTTCCGGTCAGAGTAAGACTTTGTATTCCCACATATAGGGCACGGACAACACATAAAACCATTCTGCTTGTTTGCCTCAGCCACTTCGAGAAAATCATGCACGCCCTTAATGTACTCGGAGGTGTGTCTTGAACCGTACATCCATTGTCGGTTCATGGGCGTGCATTATATATAATTAAGTGTGTCAAAAATCATTACGGAACATCATGAATAGATAATTAAGTGACCAAATTAATATAAGTTCATCATCACATTAAAACCAAAGTACATACATAGTTCTCATCTAACAACATAAAGCTCTGCAGGGCATCTAAATTAATTAAACCATACACTGAAACTATGTAAAACATTTCAATGCGAAAAAAAATGCGATCATAATCGCAACCAATGTAACAACTGATCCAATTGCATAATGATACCAAGCCTCGGTATGAATGGCATATTTTATAATCTTTCTAATCTTCAAGCGCATTGCATCCATCTTGATCTTGTGATCATCGACGACATCCGCAACATGTAACTCCAATATCATCTTCTCCTCCTCAATTTTTCTAATTTTTTCCTTCAACAAATTGTTTTCTTCTTCAACTAAATTTAACCTCTCGACAATAGGGTCGGTTGGAATTTCCGGTTCAACAACCTCCTAGACAAATAAAATCTATGTCACGTTGGTCGGCATAATTGTCATAAACAATAAATGAACCAATAGTTATGAAAAGATAATATATACCACATCCGAATCATAGACAGGACGAGGGCCGACGGGGGCGGATACCAAAACCATCGCACTATATAAGATGCAATAATAAAAGTAAGAAAATTATACAAGTATGTATATAAACATACAAGTAAGAATTTTTTTCTTTCAGAAAGAAGATAAGAACAAGAGGCTCACCACGGTGGTGCCGGCGACGAGATCGGCGCGGGCGATCGACGGCGGTGAAGATGGGGACGGGACGTGACGGACCGCTAAACCTAGAAAAATATTAAGGAAAGTGGAGCTTGGAGGTGGAGCTTGGAGAGGAGAAAGCTTAAGTAGTGTGGCTCGGGCATTCCATCGAACACCTCGTGTGCATAGGAGGTGAGCTAGAGCACCACAAAGCTCTCCCTCCCCGCCACGAAAAAAGAGAGCTTGGGAGTGCTCTCGCTTTCATGGCGAGGGTATATATAGGCAACTAATTGGTCCCTGTTGGTGACTTGAACCGGGACTAAAGGGCAGCCTTTGGTCCCGGTTCGTCCCACCAATCGGGACCAATGGTGGTGGGCCAGGAGCGAGGCCCATTGGTCCCGGTTCATCCCACCAACCGGGACCAAAAGGTCCAGACGAACCGGGACCAATGGCCCACGTGGCCCGGCCGGGCGTGGACCATTGCCCCCTTTTCTACTAGTGAACAAGGCGGCACTTTGAAGTGATCCAGAAACAAAATGCACAGATGTCTCCTTCGTGAATGTTGGCGCGGCGGCTAAACTCAGACCAGTTGGTGGTTATAGTGGCCCTCTTATCAGTTCCTAGCATGATGCGACATTCGGCGAGCAGATGGCCGTCTGCAAGTCTGACCATGAGTGTATATCATTGTTTGGATCAATGTAGTCCAGCAGGTTCTCTTCAAGTATAGTTAAACTGAGAATACTGGTAGAAGAAAGCAAGTTATTTACATGGACAGAAATTGTTGTGTGATACGGAAGATAAGAGCGTGTTCTATGGATATTAATGATATTAATTGTGACAGCAAAGTACTTTTATTGACTACACGTCTTGAGGACCCAAATTTATGAATGCTCAAGTAAAATGGCTGATGAAAGAGCAAAGAGAAGTCAATATTTCTAGTGTCTAGTTGATGATTTGAGTATGTACAACCTACTTTTGTAAGATGACTAAACTACTGACTGTTAAGTAGTATGAACATAACAGAAATTTTTATATGTTAAGCATGGATAGAACAATAGTATAAATAAGAAACTCTGTATGCAATTTTCGTTTGTATCATCACAAACTTACAGTTGTAAATGTAATTAAAATGCATACGAAAACAGCATTGTATATTCTGTAAAATGGCTGGTGAAGCTCATGAAAAGATTCTCGTCTATATCGTGTGCATTTGTTCATATTACATGGATGAAAAATATGAGATGGAAAAGACATCAGCCTACAATAAACCTCTTCCAGATTTAATACCAACTTAAATACAAGAATGAAGATCTGGTCTAAACGAGAGTGCCAATTCTAAGTTCGTGGAGAATACATGCATACGAGTGTACATTGTGAGGAACCATCATATATCAATCATGCAAAAAATGCAATCACATACACACATGTTTATTTTCATCAGCACAATACAGTGATCCCATGCCCTGTTCAAGAATTCACCCGATTAACCAGTTAACTTGTCGATTAATCCCTACTCGTAGGGTCACCGAGTAGCCGATAAACTAAAAAATCGTCCGATTAGATGATTAAATGGCCGATTAACTTGCCGATTAGCCGATTAATCCCCTACTCACCAGCCAACTGAGCAGCAACCAGTTAACGATTTCCTCAACAATGATCCCATGTAATCAACTATACTTGTTGAGAGAAACCAAGCATGTGAGTGACTTAGTAGCAGGGACAAATAACAGAGAAGGGAATGACCTGGAGACAAGCGATGTCGATGCTCTGGCGCATGATGTCGATGAGCTCGTCGTCGTAGTCGACGACGAAGCAGCAGTCGATCCAGATGTCGAAGGATCCGTGATTGTTATGGATGCCGTCGATGTCGTGGCTGCGGCCGGCATCGAACTAGACTGGAATAAATTAGAATTAGTATCGACGACATTTGGTAGCAATAAAATACTAATGCATCTAATTATGATGCCATATGTGGCCAGTAAACAAACCCAGAGAAAGAAGTGTGTTGTCATCGGTAGCACGGTTAGTCTCCTCCAACATCTTAACAATGGAAAGGCAGGCAATAACGGAAAGATGCTCCAGATGTGCTCACCTAATAACCAAAGTAAATATGGCCAATAAATAACCTATCCCTTTTGGTTTTGCCTTGCATCATGCCAAGATAAGAACATCAAAATTATGTAACTTTGCTAGCCTAGTCCTTGGTGCGGGGTGACGATAGGTAGAAAGCCTCGATTTGAACAACAAAGTATATATTATGCGGAAAAAGTATACCATTATATTCATATGGGGAAGAAGTTTACGATGGTACATTTTGTAGGCATATAACATATATTTTGTTGGTCAAGCCCATGATCAGGGTTCAGAAATGAGATTGATATGGGGCTTATAGAAGAGGAAAATAGAAATTATGGTCACTAGTTAGTATTGGGGTTTGATTTTTACTGGTGGTAGATAAGATCCACCATTAGTTTTCATGGAATTGGAGGGGCAGTAAATTGCTTTTGGAGATACGGATGAAGGAAACACATGAGCAGAAGACAATGGAGGAACAAGAAAGCAGCAAATACCCGGTTCTGTTTACGTAAATGTTGCTACTTTGCTTTAGTCCAGCCAAGTAAAAAAGAGAGGCAGAGTGAAACTGGAAATGTTCTAAAAAAAGTGAAACTGGAAACGAAATAAAAGAGGTTCCCGTCCTGTAATGCATTGCAACCAAAGCCCGGACACCATTGTCTTTTTGTTCGTGCGACCGTCCATCTGCATATAAAATGGCGAAGGAGATCGGTCGAGGCAAAGACCTGTTGCCTTGCTGCAGGGGCCATGGTAGTGGGTGAGGGTGTAGGCAATGGTGTAGGAGACAACAAAGACGAAGGCGTTGAAGAGCGCAACTGACCCACCGGACAGCACCCGAGAACGGGAACGAACGGCAAAATTTAGCCAGGCCATAAATTAACACAGGATAGCAAGTCTAAAATATTCCAAAAAAAGGTAGCAATAAATGGACAAAGGTGCACTGGTAACTCAGTTGAATCTAGACTAACTACTCTAGAGTTGAATCTAGACTAACTACTCTAGAGCTCCATCCTGCAACAACGGATGCTTGTTGCAAAATTTAAGAGAGGCTATTGAGGTTACCTTTACCTAGGTGAAGATTTCCTTTGACAAGAACTTGCCTTTCTGATGTATGCCCACCACGTTGATGTTACATCTCTAAGTTCTCCTGCAGCAGAGAAAGATCTTAACGAATAGAGCAAATCAAATCTGTTGAATCAAACAGGTAAGCTTCCTGTCTTGGTTTACATGCTTTTTCCTAAGCTTCCATGTTTAAAAGGTAGCTAGCACTCTGTAATCATACATGAGTTATAATCATATAGGCATAGCCAATGGCAGGAGAAGATATTGTCAAATGTAAACTCTGAAAGTTCTAAATTGACAACAGAAAAATAATGACATGAGCATAAAAGGCATGCATCTCCTACAACTAAAGCACGTACATCTAGCAAATTAAAGCACTCGTCCGTGTACTTAGTTTCAGATTAAGCTTTCGCACATTACCATGCATATTTTAGAAGGAAGAAATCATACATCACCCAAAAACTACACAAAGGTTACCTAGGTGAAGATGGGAAGAAGGTGCTACCGTCCCTTGCTCTCCTTTTCGGCACATGGGACCCATCTGACCGAAAGCCGTCGGCGCCCTCTTCCTCCTCCGCCACACGGCTTCAGCTCCCAAACCAGCGGCGCCGCCATCCTCCCGACGGAGCTGCAGGTTGCCGAACCACAACCGGAACAGCGCCAGCCCCCCCCCCCCTTCACGCGGTCCCTATAGACCTCACCGGCACACCCGACATCGCAGAGGCAGCCCGAGTCCAGGCCTCCATGCCGGCGGCGTGCGGCGCGAACGGGAGGCCTGGTCCCGCGTGAGAGAGATCCGACGCACCGTCAATAAGCAAAATTAAATTAACAGATTGGAAGCATATAAGATTCAGAAATACTCTAAGAACATGAGTCACATTTTAGCAAATTAAGAGGCTTACATCACAGCATTTTCACCATGAACAGAACTTTCCTCAGTGTTCAAGACAAGCTTGAGATGCTTTCTCATGGGAGGTGTAGCTTTGGTCTCACAGTCTGCATCATACGCCACAAAGCAGCTTCTTTTGCTTTCTGTACAGTAGGAACTACGAGAAAAAAGTAGCTCAATTCAGTATCACGCCTTCATATATTTCTATGAGACCATTAGTATAATAAAAAGGCATTCTCATGTAATACAATAAGGGGGAGAACACAATAAAATAACTTGGAGGCACATCAAATACTAATTAGTATAGCAACAATATCAAGCAGATGACATATTAGATACAAGAATTATCTATTTATCTACTAATTAGCAATTAGCGTGATAAGAATTTATTTATTCATCAAATACTAATTAGTACAGCAACAATATCAAGCAGCAGATAACATGTTAGATATAGGAATTTATCTATTCATCAACTAATTAGCATGATCCTAGAGTACACTTAGTAGCATTATTATAGGGTGTTTAAACCTGGATCTGCAAAATGCAATGAAATAATAGGTCAAGCAAATTAGGACAAACCCTCATATAGGAAAAACAAGCACATCAACATAGCCAATCACACTCTCCTATAGCTGTACATAACTTGGCTGTGTGTGGCGGCCATATTGGGAATATTTGGTGGAGCAAACCTGAAGCACCAACCACAACAAACAGGATCACCAAGGGAACAACCAAACAAAATTTGATTCATAGAATGCAGTGGCATGGTGATCCGGAACTGAGAGTTAATAAGATACCAATGCCATTACCACTTCATATAGTTCAATCTTCACTTCCTAGGTCAATATATAGGGATCAACACTTGAACACATTGTTTAACCTATAAGATTTTTCCTTGCTTGTCAAGCAGATCTGAAAATGCAAAGATGAAAAGATTAGACCTTAATAATGACTGAAGGCAGAAAAACATGGATTAACTAAGTACCCAAAAATAAATGGATTTCACTAAGTCAGTTCATAGCATATGTTATTGATTAATTACCATGTGTAATTATTTTAACTAATTACCTTACTATCTTTAACACCTCATAATAGCTAATGGCTTGTTGGGAGGCCATCTGATACTATATGATTGGAACAAAAAAAGCATACATGTCAAGGTTCGCTTGTCATGAAGAGTAATAAGAAAAGTACAACGGTGAGACTTAATAGCAATGGTAACAGCAGGTTAGAAAGAGAAATATTGTTTAACAACACAACATGGAGCAGACAGAGGTGTCAGTACAAGAAATGCCTTTCAGAAGTTACCTAGGTGAAATGGAAAATCAATAGAAAGAAGCACATCTTATCCTTTGGCATCACAAAATGTCCAAGAAGTCAAACCAGTCAGGTCTACACGAGCACGGCCACCCGGGGGCTCATTCATTTGCCCATAGACAAGAGCACACTTGCTTTCACTCTGCCACAAACAATAATTTTGTAAGGAAGGATAACTTGCATATATGGAACTTCACAACTAAAATTTCAAAATCTGTAGCTTGGTAACATGACTAAACTTTCTAAATTTCAAGCAATACCAAACAACATTACTTACAAGTTTCGACACTGCAAAATAGAGTACACTTTGACAATAGTGCAGCTTGCATTTGACGAGAACCAGGGCATCTTCCTACAAAATGATCAGCTTTAAGCATCGAAATGATAACCATATCACACATGACTCCTGACCACCAGTCCATTAGACAACACATAATAGCAGCCATAGTGCTGAACTTCACACTGGTAAAGCACAAGGATAGCAAGGTTTCCAGTAAAAGCTAACAAACACATAAAACCGAGAAATGTTTAGAAGCATTAGAAGTCAGCACATATGGGATTTAGTAAATCAATTACCTCACATTTTGGAAGGAGTATCAAGGAAAGGAAGGATATGTAGCCCAGGACTTCCCAGTCGCCTTGTTCCTTTCAGCTGTTGTAGGAAAAGATCAATCAAAAGATCAAAGAATCCATAGCGTGTGTCAGCCATTGAAGCCGTGCAAGCTCTAGGCCGACTTAATCCCTCGATTAATTAGTCAGAAACCCATTGCATGGAGCAGTACTTATCCCCCACCAAACGGCATGAGTAGTGTGTCCTAAGGGATTAACCCGCTCTCAATTCGAACGCCGCTGCTACTGACTTGATTTCTCTGATCCTTATTTGACCGGCCCACATCCAAGTCAATATGCTAGTTAATTCAGAGTGGCAACATGAAACATACACTCAACCATGCACACCAGCACAACATGCGCACACCACACATCTAGCACACACGCACGCCTCCAGCATCATGATCACCACACGCACGCCGCCGGCAGCATGCAGCCCACGCACAACACGAACGGACGCCCATGCCGAGATTCACTGCTAGACCGCATCGAAGTCGCATCGAAAGAATTGAAAAACAAGAGACGGAGGGAGCAAGGATCTGAGCGTACCTATGAATAAGCGAGCTGTTTTTTCCTGCCGTCTTTTTAGCATCTATGTTGGGCGCTGCCAACTAGGTACTGTCGTGAAGCTTTGAAGTCGTAATCAAGTGACCTATCCATTTCATCTGTAAATTAAACATGGGCACATGAGTATGAAAACCATCAAACAGATGAATGCAGTAGTAAGTAAAAAAATCCAACATCAGAATCAACCGACAAGAGCACCGCCACACTAGCCATATGAACAAACCTCTCGAGGGTGCCCTTCCTGAACCACGCCACACGTCGGTCCAGCTACAGCCGGATGGTGAACTGCTTTTCCAGCACCGACCCCGACGCGGTCCTCTCCGTCCGCCGGTTGGCCGACACACCGACTTTGGTCGCCGTTTCCTTGTGGATGAGAGCATCAAGAAAGGAAGGAGATGCGATCCAGTTTGTCAAAGAGGCTAGCTCACCCATGAGGCCACCGCCGGCGATCCCGAGCGCCCACCTCCTCGGATCCGGACGGGGGTCCCGTCGAAGCCGCGAGAAGAGGAGCCCCACCCGGACGACTTCCCCCCGTCCCCCGCTTCCATTGAGACGCCCAGGCCTGATAGATCTTGCTCGTCGTCAGCTCAGGGCCGGGTCGGCCGGAGCAAATGCAGAGGAGTGGCGGATGTGCATCCGCTTAGATGCCGCCGGTCAGAGAAGGCGGGGATGAGCGGATTGCAGCGAGGGAGGCGGCTCGGCTCGGACCGTCCATGGCGCTAGCGCGATGGCTCGCCTCATCTTTCGGCATAGCTATTGTTTTGGTCTGTGCCGTTTCTGCCTCGACGGACATTGTCGTCGTAGGTGCCGATGAGGGACGGGCCGCCAGCGACGGATCCCGTGAGGCCAACCTCCAGCGCCCCTTCTCCGGGCGGCCTCGAACAACCTTGTCCCGCTGGAGCTAGGTGGGTCGATGACCCGCTGGATGGGAGCCGGCATGTCCAGCCACCACCTCTGGTGCCCCGTCGCGCACCTGCCCGCCGCCAGGGGCCCGAGGGCCAAGTTGTGGGGTTTTGCGGTCACGCTGGTCATCCCCCGTCCGCTCCAGGAAGCTTCTCGCCGGGGTTGGGGTCAATCCCGGGCAGGCCTGAGGAGGAGAGCGGGCGGCCTCCATCAGTCCTCTCCGGTGAGGCCTTTGACAAGAGGGGCCAAGATGCTACCAAGTGCCATTTGCTTCAGTGCATTTTGTTTGATGTGAGTTCTTCCTCAGCTTCTTCTTTGGTGGAATTTTTTTTCCTGCTACAATGGACAGTTAGCGACCATGGCCTCTGAAATTCTGTCTGTTCGTGGCCTTGGAGAGCTGACACTTTGCTTCTTGTGCAGGAATCTGTTCATGAAGGAATCTGCAGTCCTAACATAAAAGATGGAAAGAGTACTCCTGGAAAGTGAAAAAGAGAAGGAAACAACAATCTTGCAAAAGATTAAACAAAGAACAGCTTGCTCACAAAATTTTCCATGAGTGAGATTGCTTCTCTTCACACATATAATCTGACTCGTGGAAAGTTTTGCGAGCAAGCTGTTAATATTTACATGGTACATATATTAGTTACTTCTTTTAACGATATATATGTGAAGAGAAGTATTGCCACTCATGGAAAGAGTACTTCTGTTATGGTGCTACATGTTTACATACATATATTAGTTTCTTAGGTCATGCACATTCCTTAGAAAAAATCATCTCCTTCCGGCTATTAAGCTTGGAATAACATGAAAGGATAGTTAAAAATGCAATAGATTTCCTTATTATTCATGGCACATTGGGTTCAGATAATATTTTCTTTGTTTTACTCTCTCCAAATTTAATTATCACAATTCCTTATTAAGCTAAATAGCTAATTATGTCGATATGATCTGGTCTGATTCATTTATCCAAGTAAAGAGTGCATGCTCATGTTTCCACTCATCAAGGTGAAATCAATTTTAGAGGCTGTAAGTAGGCAGAAGATCCACTCATGTTATGATCTATCATGATTTTGGTTGAAAGTTGTGTTCAACTGAAATTATGCATCAAATCCCCTCACACAATTTTTTTTGCATGTTATGTGTTTGATGAGATTCCTCCAAGCCAGTTGTTCAGTGATCCCCCCTAATTCAGTTGTTTCGGTTGGTTAGAAATTGCCTGTGATTCACTTATCGATCAATTAATTAGATTGATCTTTTAGTATGTTCATTCGGCTTATTCAAATGATCACATTCACAGGTTTAGTTTGGTTTGGTTACCCATATATGCTCCGTAGTTCTTTTAGTCCTGTTCGTGTTGAGAATTTATGAAATCAAATGTACAATTCACGTAGTTAAAAGGTATCAAAGTGATGTTTGTATGCATAGTTCCTGCCTATTGTAGCTAGAAAAATGTGACTGTAAATTTTGTCAATCATTTATAGTTTCTGCCTGTTTTCCGTACTTTTTCTAGGAAGGAATAACAGTAGGACATGCATGTGTTATTTTCCAAGACTTGTTCGAGATAAAGACCCAATGAGTCATCGGAAACTTCCCCTGTCTCTGCAGCAGCAGATGATTGTTCAGAGTGAGAGTTTGTCTGAAAATTGTTCAGAATGAGGCTCTAGCATGCTGCACACAGTGTAGACCAAAGGTATGGCAACTTCCATTTATATTTGTTTTCTGAAGTTAGAAGGCTGCACACGTACATCTCTATGTGTAATTTTGAGCCTTTGTTAGCTTGTTGATGCAACAATGGCCGAGGAAGTGACGTGTGTGTTTAACTCATGTTTTTTACAGGAAAACCTACCATGAAACAACTTATTTCAGTATGTTTTTATCTTCTCCTATGATTTATATTTAGTCAAGGTTAGCGTCTGCGATGAAATTGTATATAGTGTTAGGCTATAAAAACGTAAGTTGCTCTGTTCACTTTCATAAGTGAACCACAAAGATTTCTCGCCAGAGAAAACGCATATGGATTGGTATCCCTTGGCAAATAAGAAAATGCAACTATTTCAAGGATTTCAGTCATCCTTGTGGTTTTAGGAACTATAACAACAACTTCCGTATATACTTCTATACTATATTCTCTGTACTTGAGATTTTTTTGTGCAAAGTATCCAATATCCATGTATATCTTTTTGGCTATGCTTATGCTCTTGAATAATAGAGCCATTTTCTTGGAAATTCACTCCTAATTTAACTCTCTTCTTTTCTGAATCAATTTAACTGTGTTGGTCGTCATACAGTTCCCTCGGAGCAAGAACAAATTTAACAAGGCAATACAACAAAACGTGGAGCAGCTAATGGACATCCAATCAGCTCTCAAGGCATTCAAGGAGGTACTGCTCTTTGACTGAACAACATGATCACGTTATTTTATTGAGGGAAGCATGCTCACGTGGAGGCGTCCAGAAGTTGTGTGTGGGCATGTATGACGTTGGCATAGTCATATGCTGATTTTCTAAGATACGTCGTATCCTTGACTTTGAACACCAGTTGTAAATAAGCCGAGAAGTTGTATCTATAGCATCTGTGTTATTTATCCCTTGCGTCAAAATGTAGAATTTTCTCACTAGATTTGCACAACATAAATATACTGTATAAATTTTCTCAAGTATTTGCTATGACCAGATCTTAAGAAATGGTGTGCATATTAAGGCCTAAAACTTTTATTTGCATTTACTTCCTTGGTTACTGCAATAGATCACCTGACCTGACAAAATAGTGGGTTAGCATGCTTTGAAAAGAACAACACTTAAGCATATGTAGCCATGTAGGTCAACGAAGTTGCTTTCTTGATACTTTTAGACACGTGCTACCACATGCATGCTGGATTTGCGCTCTATCCATATTTCAGTATAAGCATGTGAGAAAATAAGCCATTTTAAATTCAGTGCCTGACATATTTTGTTTTCCACTTTGAGCTTCTGTTACAGCGGGGAACAATGGATATATCGAATAAAAAACGTAACCAGCTTTCCCCGGGTGAAGAATCCTCTACTAATAACGAGCATCAGGTACATCCTACTCAGGTTAGTTTTGTTGCTAAAAGACCTGGTGCATTTAATAGTTCTCCATTTATCCATGAAGATAGCATAGCATGCTTTATTTCGTTTACAAACAAACTATTGCAGAATCAATTTAATTCTATTAGTGGGCAATCCTCTATATTCTGGATACATACATCGTGGCATGCCTTTGTAGCATCATCTTCTATCATGTTGTATTATTGCGCATCTGCCTAATAGTTTTTTGCCAAAGGGGCAGATGACATAGGAGGGATCTTCAACCAGTTTTCCTCGGGTTCTTCTGCGACAACAAGCCTGCACAACAACATGCTCAAGACACCGCAACCATAGAGATATACCGCGACACATACCAGGTCGATGGTGACATATCATCTATTTCACCTTTCATATGCATTCCTCGTCCCCCCTTTTCGTATGCGTCGGAAGGGCAAGATCGGCATTTTATATTTTCCATTACATTTGGTCATAAATTTTTACTTTGTTTTGCCAGGAGAGTTGTGCTTCATGTAGCTATTACAGCAGGATAATTGTATGCTTGCGTTGAAGAAGAGGTTATACCAACCGAGGCCAAGTGCACTGAACTTACCCATGCCTCGTATTGATGGCTATTCTAAATTGGATGCCCTTGTTTCTAGATTTCTCTTCATTTCCTGATTTTGTTAATTTTCAACTATTTCATATTGCCATGCAGGTTTGGGGCTCAAATGTGGATACCTCTCCTCTAGGGGACAACATCACAATGTATTTTCATAGAATACTTATGTAGGTCTTCTCCTCACCGAACTATTAACATTCTTCGTTCTTCAAGTGAGTTTTCATATGCTAGAGGTTGTGGGAAGAAAACATATTGTAATATCTGAATGATATGTAAATAGTTCAAGTAATTCAAAGATATCACACATACATATATGATGTATACAACTCAATTAGACATGGACATCAAATAACTAAGTGAAATTAGCATGACCATGTACCAGTTAGCACATGGATTGATGAAGTGGGGGTATGGTGGCACATGTTTGTTCGTATGTACATGTTGGGTTCAGGGAGGGCAAAACTTAAGGTTTCTTCATTTAAGATGGTTCCTTTCTTTTCTTTCATAAATCTCTCTCGTTTTCATATTTGTGTCTATTTTCCATCATCAAAACAGGCTTCACAAGATTTCATGGCTAATGGAGTTGCATGCTGTAAAAGTCAGCCGAAGTACAGATTGTACTCTCTTTCTTAGTCTTGTTTCGTGTGGAATTACAGAGACCGGTCGGTGCAGATGTGGATTATAAAGTTTCATACTTCAAATCCAGTACTTAATAAAAATATTCAAAGTGTGCATAGGTTCATTGTTCTGTGTTGTATTCCTGGATTTTGTGTGGGACGAGCTGCTGAATTTTTTTGGTTTTTGGTTTGGCTGTACCTGCAGAAATTTTGGCATGTTTAGCTCTTTAGTTATGCTTATTGAGTAGCATTGGAATGGTTCTCAGACTACCTGCTCTTGTGATAGATTTAGCGATGATGGAAATTGGAGTGCAGCTTGACTATTGACAACTCGTTCTATGACAGGTTTGCCAAGAAAGGTGGCAGCTACGAAAGGAGGACACCACCAAGATGAGCAAGACCGCGCCAAAAGACTCAGGTGTGCTCTCGTTGGTGGTTTGAGTTTGATAATTCTCATTACACCTAGCTGCTATTCTCCCAATCTCTAGGAATTTTGTGTGCCATTGCATTATCGAGTACGTGCCAGCAGGATGGAAAGCAGCGAGCAGCGGCGCATAATCCACAGAAGCAGCCAGCATGGGGCTAAGCCTGCCGTTCCTCCGGGTCGATGAACAAAAGGACCTAAGATAGCTGAGGTGCGCTTGTAGATAGGGGTGCTCCTGCAAGAGATGAGGGAGCAACTGGTGGTCCGGATGGCGAAGATCAAATCAACGTCGGCTGCTTTGTTGTGCCATTGCCACACTTAGGCTGGAACATGCTCGGACGGCCATGGCGCCGGCGCCACTTCTTAATCTTCTCTGGAGCCACACCATTTCTGTGGGATAAGCGAGTTGGAGGAAATGGGAGAGATGAGTCGCTTACTCATTGATAGAAAATCATTTGGGAAGAACCTCCTTTTCACGAGAGATGATTGATTGTTCCTCCGCCTTCACTTTTGTGCCCAAAGCCCCGTGTGTTGCTTGTGAACCACTGTTGTTTAGGTCGTCGGTCATGTAAACTACAAGGACAATATTAATATAATACGACTCCTAAGCCACTTCCTTTTAACACTGTGAAGTACATCCAGCAGCGTGGAAGGGCGCGTCAACTGGCACCGCCCAACTATCTATCAGGCGGCGCGCCATGGCGCGCCCCAACCGATAGTGTTGGGGTGTTGATTCGCCCCCCAATGTGAATGAGCCCCAACAACATTTCTTCTTTGGCTGGTGAACCAAGGGGTCCGGTGGTTCCGACGTTCCGATCTGCGGGTCACTCAGCCACAGCGGCAGCACGATCGCACATGTGATTCTCGATCGATCGTGTGTGCCTGGTCAGCTGCCTCGAGTTAACTAGCTATAGCTAGCTAGAGCTAGGTCACTGTCCCGCAACCTCAGCCACCGGGACTGCGACTTTGCCGATCGCGTGACTATTTAGCCTTCTTCCTCGTGATTTGACGCAAGCCATGGACACGAGACGGCCCCTGGAAGCTCCACCCCAATTTGGTAACCTTCGTTCGCAAGGCCAGATGGTTGCTCCTCCAGAATCGATACGTATACTGACTGAGCATACGCATGCAGTGATGGACAGACACATACTGTAGTTGTCACGAGGTGCGGCATCTCGCTCAGGCACTGCCTCTGCGCCTCTGGAAATGGGCAGGCATCTATACACGGCTGTCCAGCGCGCTGTCAGCTCCCCCTGCAATAGCGTCGATCCATCGTTGTGTCGGGAAAGCTTCAGATAGTTAAGCTTTCTCTTTTGATATTAGATCACCAAGTTTCTCCTTTCGTCTTTTGTTTTATCGCGAGAAGGAAAGACAAGCTAGCTGGTTTTGACGCTTTGCAGGTGACACGTCCATTTTATGCAAGTAGGCGAGCAACGATCTTGGCCTCCACGTACGCACACATAGAAGAAACGAAAAGAAAAGTCGTCCCGATGCTTCCTCCCCTTGTTTTCCGCATCGGTCCGGCGTGCAAGCCAGCCGGGAACGGACGAGGCGATCTCAATCGACTGCGAGATGCAGCTCGGAACGGCAACACGCAACCGGTTTAATTCGCGGTGGCCAAAGCTGCAAGCTTCCCTGAACTTAACCAACTTGCGTTATCATATCATATGCTGGTCCCATGCTTGGCCGGCCAAGCTAGCATAGATAGCAGCCGCGGCTTTTGGGCGAGCCTGCCAGAACCTTCTTTAACTTGTTCTCTTGGCCTTTTTGTTAGGATATTAAACCTACTTTTGCTGCTTTGCATGGCTATTTGCCCCTTCTGTATACTTGGCTTGAGATAGGAGGATTGGGCCACACCGTGGAGTTTGTTACATGTGATCCACATTAATTACTTGGATGATGCTACTAGCTTGCCGCCACTTCCCTTCCACACAATCGCCCCCTCTATCTCTTGCCCTTTCTTCCGCTTGCCGCCACTAGAGACCAGTGGCCGGGCCAAGTCCCGACACTAGTCGATGAAGGCGGCTACAAGGAAGGAGATTCTGCTTGATAGCCTTGACGGTGAGATGTGATCTCTGAGGCGACAATTTGAGGGCAAATGTATGGTTGTGCATGCCGCGGTGGTGGTGGTTTTTTCCGCCCGGGTCGACGGCTTTGATGGCTAGGCATCGGTGACTGTGAATCATCTGCAGCTACACGAGCGACACCGGAGTGGCAACGACAACCTTCTGCGTGCCAACAAGGCGGTCCTCCGCCCGGCGGCATGGGTGTCGTCTCGGTCCTGCGTTGCTAAATGGATGTCCCAACAGGCCGAAGAGATTTTGATTCAACATTAAAGGCGAGTGTGTTTTGCCAACCAATTCTACCGTCACAGACAAGGATGACCGAGCGTGAAGACACTAGACAAACGTTGTTCATCAGTGGCAGGCCGTATACTGACTACCATCATCCATGTTGGAGACCGTATACTGACTGGGACAAACCGCCCCAAAAGGGAATATAAAGGAGCTAGTGAAATATATCATAGAGCTTAATCTCTAGGAGAATATAGTGGTAGCTGCGCACGCATGCATAACTCATCAATATCACATTACTATAACCTGGACTAATAAGGGAAACCGAATATGCCACAAGACGGTAACACTCACCTGAAGTTCTAAAGAAAGAGTATTATATCTTTGTGTTCATTTATTACCAACGATTGTAGCAAGTTGGCCTCGGTATTTTCGGCATGAAATTTAACCTCAGTTGCATCTATGAGATATGTGTTAATGAACCCAATATCACCCACTTGTCTTTTCTTCAATTCGGCGATCTTCAATCTGCATAATATAGTGAGGATAATTATAAATACATGCAATGAAAGAGCTAAGTTATATAGAGATTTAATGATGAAGTAGTACTACTTACAGACGATAGCAGGTGACCCTTGCTTTATCGAGGGCCAATTGATTGAAAAACTGATAGAACTCCTCAAATGGAATAGGCAACAGTTCAATTCCAACGAGGTCATGCTCCTTTTTAACTCTCACATACAAAGTACTCCTCCCCTCAGACTCTCTGCAGGTTTTCATGTACCAATCATGCAATCTTCGCATCATCGTTGATAGAGATCTTTCATCTTTGACGAGAGGCTTCCCGTACTCGTATCTTTGTATCTGCACCTCCAAGAAATCATAATTTACATCATCGGGCAGGTAATCTCCAGGATTGCTATAACCGGGCACCATCCTCGGATTGACGATGTCGCTAGCAGGCACCTTGAGCGGGGGGCACGATTGCTTCGCTTGTTCGCTGAGCTGGGCAATTTGTTTCCCAGCTCATCGGTCTTTCATCCTTTGATCACTGACAGTACTTCCCGACCTCTCCGCTTCGGTAAATGACTTTCCAATAATGCGCTCATAGTTGCCTTTCGGCGGAGACTTGGGTGGTTTTGTCGGGGCAGCAGCAGAGCGCCGCTTTCTTGGATCTACCTTCTCCTTCGGAGGTGGATGTCTATGTGCTTTCAACCCTTGAAACCAGTCCTTCACTTCGGTTCGCGCGATCTTCGCCTTCTCCTCTGGGGTCATCTCGTATGGTAACTTCTCTGGAGTCTTCAGAGAAGGAGCGTATCTGTATGTCCTCCCGCCTTTGGTTGTACTGCTAGACGCCGGCAGAGCAGACGGAGCGGATGTCTTCTTTCCTTGCTTACGAGGCGGAGGAGAAGGACTACGATGCGCCGGAGCAGACGGAGAGGCGGCGGGTCTCTTCCGCCCTTGGTGACGAGGCGGAGAAGGAGGAGGCTGGCTGCTCGGGCGCGTCGGCGCCGGCGGAGAAGGAGGCGGAGTGCCGCCACGCGCCGGAGAAGGAGCCGGCCGAGTGCGCTGGTCGTCACTCGCCGGAGGAGGAGGCGGAGTGCCCTGACTCACCGGAGGAGGAGGAGGAGGCGGAGCCGTCCAGTTCGGAAGGTTGATGAGATCCTTCCGCCATAGGCATGGAGTCTTCAGAGCAGAACCCAGCCGAGTCTCCCCTTCACCGGTAGGGTGGTCAAGCTGGAGGTCCTCAAATCCCTCTGTGACTTCATCCACCATCACCCTAGCATATCCTTCTGGAATCGGCCGGCAGTGAAAAGTTGCGCCGGATTTAGTAGGATAAACAGAGCCAACAGCCGCCTTGACCTTCAAATTCATCCATTGCGCTATAAGGTGGCAATTTTCAGCCTCCGTGATAGCATCCACAGGATAGCTGGCAGGAGCCGTCAAGGCATGCTCCGGCTGAAGCAGCTTGGTGGAAGCCATGATGCTTCTCCACTGAAATGGCGGGGTAGCTTCGGGGGAAGCTTCGGCAGGTCATTTGCTGCGATCTGCTTCTCATTCCTCTATTGCTTGTACCCTTGCATGCAGCGCCTGCAGTTCGGTCAGCTGCACTTTCTTCCTCCTCTCCTGGCATTTGTAACCGCCTGCGTCCGGAAACCCAGCCTTCCACGAAACGGAGCCTGGCGTGCCTCGTATCCGTCCAGGGTGCTCAGGATTCCCGAGGGCCATTGTGAGCTCGTCGTTCTCTCTGTCTGTAAAGAACGTCCCTTGCTGCGCTGCTTCAATATATTGCTGAAGCCTCTTGACTGGTATGTCCAATTGATCGTCCGTCCAAATGCACTTCCCTGATACAGGGTCCAAGGTTCCGCCAGCCCCGAAGAACCAAGTCCGGCAACGGTGTGGCCAGTTCATTGTCTCTGGTTCGATCCCTTTATCAAGCAGATCATTCTCAGCCTTGGCCCATTTAGGCCGGGCTATGAGGTAGCCACCTGACCCCGTGCGATGGTGAAGCTTCTTCTTTGCAGCATTTTTCTTGTTTGTCGCCGACATCTTTTTACTCTTTTCCGATGTCTTGTGGGCCACAAATGCGGGCCAGTCATCTCTGATCTTCTCATATTTGCCCTTGAATTCTGGGGTCTCTTTTTTATCGACAAACTTATTCAGGTCTTTCTTCCAATTCCTGAATAGGTCTTCCATCTTCTTAAGAGCAAAAGACTTGATTAATTGCTCAACTGGCTTCTCCGGATCATCCTCTGGCGGTAGGGTGAAATTTGACTTCAGCTCGGTCCAAAGATCATTTTTCTGCATATCATTGACATAAGACACCTCAGGGTCTTCGTTCTTAGGCCTATATCATTGCTGGATGCTAATCGGGATCTTGTCCGTAACCAGAACCCCACACTGAGCAACAAATGCCTTCTTTGTCCGGATGGGTTCAATCGGTTGGCCATCGCGCGCGATTTCTATGATCTCAAACTTTTCATCCGAGCTCAATTTTTTCTTTGGGCCTCGTCTCTTTACGAAGTTGTGCTCGATCCGGAGGGCTAGAAAAATGAACAAAGACGAGAGTTAATTAATATGTGTACATACCAAAACAATGAATGCATCAATTAGCTAGTCAGCACAGGCTTAACTAATATATATACCTGGAAGGGACTCGGTTCGGTCACCGGAGCCGTCCTCATGGTCTACTTCTTCTTGCACCGGCATTGGGTCATCGGAGCCATCATAATCATAGCCAGCTGCTTCTTCACCCTCTCCTTCCAGACCATCGGTGTCGTTGAGAAACATCAACGAGCAGACGACATCACTTCCTTTTGCGATTATGTCCCTCAACAAAGCTTCTTGTGCTTCGTCTCGGGGGGGTGTCCATAGTTTCTACAAATATTTACAACATGGCAATTATTATTCAAACATGACAGATATGGATATATTAGTGGCAAACGTAGAACTAGCTAGGTAATTACAATAAGGAATCATATTAATTAGTGGCCTCGACGCTACTTCTCTAGGGTTTCGGGTGGCCTCGACAACGCTTCAAGGGTTAGGGGTGGCCTCGAAAACGCTTCAAGGAGGGGGTAATATCGACAACGACGAGATACGTACACGGGAAAATAATGTTATCGGGGAGGGGGTATATCGACCCCCCCCCCACCTGTTGAAGTTATCGGGGAGGGGGGTATATCGACCCCCCTCCCACATGTTGAAGTTATCGGGGAGGGGGTATATCGACCCCCCACGTGTTGAAGTTATCGGGAGGGGGTATATCGACCCCCCATGTGTTGAAGTTATCGGGAATTTATATCGACACGACATACGTACATGCATGGGAAAATAATATATATTATCGGGGAGGGGGTATATCGACACCCCCCCCCCCAGATGTGTTGAAGTTATCGGAGAGGGTATATCGACCCACCCCCCACGTATTGAAGTTATCGGGAGTTTATATCGACACGACATACGTACATGGGAAAATAATATTATCGGGGAGGGGGTATCCACCCCCCCCCCCTCGTGTTGAAGTTATCGGGAGGGGTATATAGACGACGACATACCCGATAAAACATAAGAAAACACAGAAGAAATAAAAAGAGGAGAAGAAGAAAGGAATAGCTAGAGGAGAAGATCAAAGAAAAAAAAGAGGAGAAGAAGAGAAAATAGAATTCTATTTTCTCTTCTTCTCCACTATTCCTTTCTTCTTCTCCTCTTCTTTTTCTTCTTTTTTCTTCTTCTTATTTATTTCTCCTTTTCTTCCTATCCTCTTGTTCTTTCTTTCCTCTTCTTATTTTCTTCTTTCCTATCCTTCTTTTCCTTCCTTCTTAATATCACTTAGCAAATTTTGCAACGATAGGGAAGGGGTGCTCCCATGGTCAAAAATCCGTCTATGCACGATAGAAAATTCTGAAAAAATACATCTATGATCCCTCAACGTCCCTGCCTCTCTCATGAACAAAAAAAATCTATGAATTAAAAAAATCATGTTCTATGAACAAAAAAACATTATATTTCATCCACATTCGTGCATACATCATATATGTGATCAACGTGGATGTACGATAGCACCACCTATCAGAACCACGCCAAAAATCTCTGTGTCTACATTGCATTTGCTCCCTCCAAACTACCCCCTTTACCTTCATATGCAATGATTTACATTCCGCTGCTATACTCTTAGAATTGCATGTGTAGGTTGTTTGCTTGACTAGTGCTAAGTTGCTAAAATATGCCAAAACTTAGAAGTGGGAAAAGGCTAGATTTTATTTGGTCAAGTAGTCTAATCACCCCCTCCCCTCTAGACATACTTTCGATCCTACAAGTTCACTCCAAAATTACTTGTTGTATATAAATTGTTGTCGGGCACGAAACCACCACAAAGCTATTCTCTAGAATAACACCTTAAGATGCAAATCAACCAAAGCCCTAATGTCACATAGATATTCCAATGTCACTGCAAATATCCGTGGGTTTGGTTATACGATAAGCATCAGACAACTTCAGATTCATCTATTTGATTCCCAAGGACTGCCCCAAAATATCTACCGGAGAGTCAAGATGAGAGCGTGTGCCAACCCCTATGCATAGGCCCTAAAGCCACGGAACCCGCAATTTGATCACAATAATATACATCGAGTAACTCAATTAGATATCCCAATGTCACTACAGATATCCTCATGCAAAACACATATTAAGTGCTCTCAAATCCTTAAAGACTCAATCCGATAAGAAAACTTTGAATGGAAAACTCAATTCATCAAGAAGATAGAGAGGGGGAAAACTCCTTAAGATTAATCTATGTCAACAAAGGATGCGTTACATCAAGATCATTCCATCTCAATAACACGAGAGAGAGAGATACAACACATAGCTACTGGTACATACCCTCAACCCCGAGGAAGGACTACTCCTTCCTCATCATGGTGACCGTCGTGATGATGAAGATGGCCACCGGTGATGATTCCTCCCTCCGGTGGAGTACCAGGGAAGGGCTCTAGATTGGATCTCGCGGTTCTGGAACTGGCGGCAGCTGGAACAAAGTTTCATCGACTCCCCTAGGTTTTTGGAATATTTGGGCATTTATAGAGCGAAGAGGTGGTGCGGGAGGCCACCGAGGTGGACACAACCCACCTGGGCGCGCCTAGGCCCCCAGGTGCGCCCTAGTGGGTTTTGACCCCCTCGGGGCACCCCGCCGGGTGCTTCTCTGGCCCACTGGATGTCTTCTGGTCCAAAAAAATCTCCAAAAAGTTTTGCTGCATTTGGACTCCCTTTGATATTGATTTTCTGCGATGTAAAAAACAAGCAAAAGAACATGAACTGGCACTAGTCACTATGTCAATAGGTTAGTCCCAAAAAATGATATAAATTTGCTATAAAATGATTGTAAAACATCCAAGAATGATAATATAACAGCATGGAACAATAAAAATTATAGATACGTTGGAGGCGTATCAGTGCTCAATCTCAGTGACAGAAAGAGACATGACACGCATGTATCGTTGCTATTAAGGGTAAAAAAGATGGGGTTTATTCATACGTGAGTTTATCTTGTCTACATCATGTCATCTTGCCTAATGAATTACTCTGTTTTTTCATGAATATAATACACTAGATGCATGCTGGATAGCAGCCGATGTGTGGAGTAATAGTAGTAGATGCAGAATCATTTCGGTCTACTAATCTTGGACGTGATGCCTATATGTTTGATTATTGCCTTGGATATCATCATAATTATTTGCTTTACTATCAATTGTTCAACAATAATTTGTCAAATACAATAGAATGTAGAATGTAAATTTTAGTAAATGTAGGGGTTATAAGATATTTAGTATTGTAGATTATTTGAATAGAATAGAAAATTTTCAATAATGTAGATTATTTGAATAGAATAGAATAGAAATATGTTAGTAATGTAGGGGAAGAGAACCAAATACTTTTACATATTTAGTTATGCTTGTTGTACAAATGAAATGTTAGGGTTATAAGGCGTGCTACAAAGTTTTAGCAATAGAAATTTTAGGTATAGAAAATTTTCAATTATAGAAATGTATTGGAATGCTATATGAGAAATTTTTAGGTATCAAATTCAGTAATAAAAATTTAGTAAGAAAATTTAGGTATAGAAATTTTTAGTAAGAAAATTTAGGTATAGAAATTTTTAGTAATTTCTTTCAATATAGAAATGTATTGGACAATTTAATTATTTTCATGTCATTATCATTTTGACATCAAAGAATGCTGTATGGGATCTGATTATCTAAAATTTTCACTCGGTGGAATTGCAAGCTTTGTAGTGTCGCGTCTCCCTAGAGTGATCATCATCGGAGCTACCTCTACTTCCTCTACACCCGAGTCGGTGAGCTAAAACTCCACCTCCTCCTAGGGTATTTAGTTAATTATGTCAATATTACATTGCCAAGTTTGAATGCTCCTACGTGAAGGATATATATATATATATATATATATATATATATATATATATATATATATATATATATATATATATATGTGTGCTTGTCCTAGTGGCCTATGTTTGCATGGAACACCTCCTAGTGACCTATGCATGTTTTCGTAGATGTTTTTATAGATGTAGTGGTAGTAGATGAGTAGCTGTGACAATGTGAAGCTAGTTATTTAAAATGATAATTGATCCGGATAGAATTTCAAGTTTAAACATCTTATGTGTATGGACATCTTTGTATCGCAGAAAAATCCGAGTGACCTATGTTTCTTGGAGTGTTGATTCATTTCCGTTCTGGCAAATTTCAGGCGCTCGATATGTCCTATTTTAGCAAAAGTCATGCTGGATTTTTTTGTGAATTTTAGCATGATTTGTGCTAGAATATGTAAGAAATATCGAGTGCCCTGGATTTGCCAAAAAGAGAATCAAACCACATTTCGGGTTGACTTTAAGTCTTTCAGGGCTCCATACATGACAGTCAAAAAATTAGTGAGAAAGAGTGTCCACCATATATGATAGAAGAAGAATGTCGACTGTTGTCGTCAAGGTAGCTTCTCTTCCTTCTTCTCATGATATACCTTGGTAATGCACAAGAGGGGGAGGGGAAGCGACCATCACCGACGGTCGAAAAATCAGTGAGGTAGTGTCCACCATATATGAGAGAGGAAGAATTCAGACTGTTGTCGTGGGGTAGCTTCTTCTTCATTTGAAGGTGCTAGACATTTTGGTGTAATGCACTTTCGAATGAAAGGAGGAGCTACCATCACCGACGGTCTCAAATGTCAGAGATGAAGAATCCCGATTGTTGTCGTGAGGGTCGCTTCTCCTTCATTCCCGTGTGCTAGACATTTTGGTGTAATGCACTCGGGGACGAAGGAAGGAGCGACCATCACAGACGGTCAAATATATCAGAGAGGGAGTGCCCACCATATACACCACGTGAGATCCGAGTTTTCAAGGAAGACTCAACAGACTTAGAGTCAACCCGTGATGAATAATAATGATTTGTTGTCACGAGTTCCATGTAATTGTTGTCGATTTATAATCTTTGAATTTTGAACACAGGAAATGTCTGATGATGATAGGATCCTGGAGTGCGACTACTGCTGCGATGACATGGGTTTATGCGATAGGGAGCATCACATGCAAAATGGTAGGTTTTCACCATGAAGCTGGAGGAGACCTTCGATGTTTGTACCGTACGTATGGCAAGCATATCGTCGTAATTAATCATCACTTGTGCTTCTTTTCTTCAATGTGTAATTTCTCTTTTCTCCAATTCGACTAGTACATCCCATGTCATGCAAGACTGTATGTCTTGTAGAAGCTTGGTTTCCAAGACATTGAGAATATGGAGACGAGGAGGGCTCACCTAAGGACTAAACATGGTTATGCGTTTCGAGTTAAGTTGTACAATACGCTTAATCACTCCCATTTCGGTTGTTCTAATTGGGTAGCTCTCTACAAGGCATATGGATTTGAGGAGAATATGCAAATAACATTGAATATTCACGCCGAAGATGATGATATTGAAAATAATATCGACATCTGGGGGATCTGGATATGCTTCCAATTTTGCCTAAATGTGAGTTTGTCAAACTAATTTGTTAAGTTAAATAATTTATATTATTTATTTAAAAATATTTGGTGTTCATCGCTACTAAACTTGTTTATTTATAATTGTCAGCTTATTTCTTATCTTCAAGAAATACTCGGAAGGCTGTAGACATGACATACTACAGCTATGGCTCTAAGCTTAATTGTGAGGAGAAAGGTCATCTCGTCTCATTCATAGATGATTTTGAGGCCTTTAAGACCAATCACTCTATCAGCCCAAATTCTAGTGGATACGTGCCACTAGTCCATGAGTTGCACGTTGGTAACTTCATTGCCAAAAACTTGCTATGATTTTGTTAATGATGGTAACTTCATTGCATATATTCTTCTTAAGTAAACTACATTGCTAACTATATATGTTACTATTATGTTCTTCAATGAAGCTCCGAAGGAGGTTGTGCCTGACATGATGTTTACCGAAGGTCATATGCATATGGTTAGCTTCGACCAACTTCTCGAAGGCTTACCACAGTGCATACTCGATTTCTTTAAAAGATGGAAGGCTCAATATCAAAGAATGGAGCAAGGTAATGAATGCGACAGCAACTAATTGGAACAACATGAATGTCGCCAGCCACAAGTTGGAGATAGGTGTATCTCCATTCTCCATTTGGAGATGGACGGTTTACTGTTTTATGCTATTTTACCTAGGAGAGAGGAGTAGGTCCTAGGTACTATGAACAGTTAGTTAGTGTTGATTATGACTATGATGATGATGAGGAGTTGTTATTATGTGCTACAATGTGTTAGAGTTGATGATGATGATGATGAGGAGGAGGAGGAGTTGTGATTATGACTACTATGATGATGATGAGGAGGAGTTGTGATTACCAAGTTGTTATATGATGACTCATGAACGATAATGATGATGATGAGGAGTTGTTGTATGACTATGTATTATGATGATAAGTTGTTAATGATATTATGATGATGATGATATTATATCATTGGGTGAAAGAACCACGGATTAGATTTAAATGGATGTATCCAAAGTGGAAAGAACCGCGCATTAGATTCAAGTGGATGGATCCAAAGTGATAGTCTATCACTTTGGATCCATCCACTTGAATCTAATCCGCGGTTCTTTCACCCAATGATGTAATAACCCGATGCTGGAAGCGAGTTGTATGCTATGGAGCAGTTCCATGATTACAAAATGGTTGATAACCATTCTGTATTGGACCAGGCCCATGAGATATAATGCATCGCTAAGGAATTGGAGCTCCTTAAGTGTGAGTTATCGGACAAGTTTGTCGCGGGTTGCATTATCACAAAACTCCCTCCGGATGAAGGAACTTTGCTACTTCTCTCAAGCACTTGAGACGTGAATTCTCTGTTGAGGATGTCATCAGTCATCTAAGTGTTGAGCAGAACTTGAGAGCAAAGGACTCACACGTGAAAGGGGCAGAGGGTTCTTCTAACGCCAATGTGGTGCAGAAGAACTTCCACAAGTTCAAGGGAAAGAACTCTGTCCAACAGAATACTACCTTTAAGAAGAAGGGTAAGAAGAAAGACAAAAAGAGAGATGGCTGCTTTACTTGTGGTTCAGATGAACATTGGGCAAACAAGTGCCCAAACAAGTACAAGAAGCCAGCACAGGACTCCAAGTCTATGAATGTCACTCTGAGCAACAATGATGCGGCATCTGGGTATGGTAATCTGTTTACCATACTTTCAGTTTGTCAGTCCACCGATTGGTGTGTTGACACTGGGGCCAATATTCATGTGTGTGCTGATGTGTCTTTATTTTCTTCCTACTAGGTCGCACGAGATTGTTCCGTCCTGATGGGGAATGGCTCGCATACTTCTATTCATGGTGTTGGCACGGTAGATCTGAAGTTTACTTCGGGAAAGATCGTGCAACTGAAGAACGTGCAACATGTCCCCGCTATCAAGAAGAATCTCGTTAGTGGCTCCCTTCTATGTAAAGAAGGGTTTAAGTTAGTATTTGAGTCTAACAAAGTAGTCATATCTCGGTATGGACTATTTCTTAGAAAAGGATATGATTGTGGTGGTTTGTTTCACCTTTTCCTGGAGGATTTCTGTAATAAAGTCATGAACCAAATTCATTCTAATACAAACGAATGTGAGGTTTGGCATTCACGTATTTGTCACATAAATTTCGGTTGTATGACGCGGCTAGCTAAGATGAATCTAATTTCGATTTTCACTTTAGCCAAAGGCTCTAAGTGCCATACGTGTGTGCAAGCTAAGCAACCTCGTAAGCCTCACAAGCCTGCGAAGGAGAGACACCTGGCACCACTAGAGCTCATACATTCAGATCTCTATGAGATGAATGGTGTGTTGCATAAAGGTGGAAAGAAATACTTCATGACTTTGATTGATGATTCAACTAGGTTCTGTTATGTGTATTTGTTAAATACAAAGGATGAGGCTCTACACTACTTTAAAATCTATAAGGCTGAAGTTGAGAACCAACTTGAGAAGAAAATAAAACGAGTCTAGTCTGATCGTGGTGGAGAGTACTTTTCTAGTGAGTTTGATTTATTCTATGCGGAACATGGTATTATTCATGAGAGGACGCCTCCCTATTCACCCCAGTCAAATGGGGTGGCCGAACGGAAAAACCGTACTCTAACAGATTTGGCTAATGCCATGTTAGATACATTGGGTTTATCTAAGGCATGGTGGGGGGGAGGCTGTATTGACATCATGTCATTTCCTGAATAATGTTCCCGCGAAGGATAATGAGACTACTCCCTATGAGCAATGGGAAAAGAAAAGAACTACACTCTCTTACTTGCGCACTTGGGGTTGTTTGGCGAAAGTCAATGTGTCGATCCCCAAAAAGCGTAAGCTTGGACCAAAGACCGTGGACTGCGTTAATTTGGGCTACGCTAAGAACAACGTTGGCTATAGATTTCTAGTGGTGAAATCTGAGGTACCTGACCAGAAGGTCGGTACAATTATAGAGTCTAAGGATGCTACATTCTTTGAGGATATTTTCCCCATGAGAGATATGCAAAGCAGTTCTAGACTGGAATCTGATGAGACTCTTGAACCTGCCATTCCGATGGAATATTATGAACACAAAAGTGATGAAAGTTCATCAGAGGATGACGAGGAAGCTCCTGTTAGGAGCAAGAGACAAAGGACTGCAAAGTCTTTTGGTGATGATTTCCTCGTGTACCTTGTGGATGATGACACTCCCAGTTCCATTTCAGAAGCTTATGCATCTCAGGATGCTGACTACTGGAAGGACGCGGTCCGTAGCAAGATGGATTCCATCATGGCTAATGGGACATGGGAGATCACTGATCGTCCTTATGGTTGCCAACCATTGGGATGTAAGTGGGTGTTCAAGAGGAAGCTTAGGCCCGATTGTACTGTTGAGAAGTACAAGGTTAGGCTTGTGGCCAAGGGTTATACCCAAAAGGAAGAAGAGGATTTCTTTGATACTTACTCACCTGTAGCTAGGCTGACAACCATTCGAGTGTTACTCGCTTTGGCTGCCTCGCATGGTCTTCTCATTCATCAGATGGACGTTAAGACGGCTTTCCTTAAGGAGAGCTAGACGAGGAAATTTACATGCAACAGCCGGATGGCTTTGTAGTAAATGGTCAGGAAAGAAAGGTGTGTAAGCTAGTGAAATCTTTATAAGGCCTGAAACAAGCGCCTAAGCAATGGCATGAGAAGTTTAATACAACTTTGACATCTGCTGGCTTTGTTGTCAACGAAGCTGACAAATGTGTATACTATCGCTATGGTGGGTCGAAGGAGTTGTACTGTGTATTTATGTTGATAACATATAGATATTTGGGACCCACCTCAAAGTAATTAAGGATGTCAAGGCTTTTCTATCTCATAACTTTGAGATGAAAGACCTGGGCGTGGCTGATGTTATCTTGAACATCAAGCTACTGAGAAATACTGATGGTGGAATTACACTTTTGCAATCCCACTATGTTGAGAAGATTTTGAGCCGCTTTGGATATTCGGACTGCAAACCTTCTGCAACACCATATGATCCTAGCGTGCGGATTCGAAAGTTCGAAGGCACGACTATAGATCAATTGAGATATTCTCAAGTGGTTGGTTCACTGATGTACCTAGCATGTGCTACTCGTCTTGACATCTCATTTGTTGTGTGCAAACTGAGCCAGTTTGTTTCCAATCCGAGAGATGTGCATTGGCATGCTATTGAGCAAGTGATGCGTTATTCGCAAGGTACTGCGAACTACGGAATTCAATATTCTGGGTACCCGACGGTACTTGAGGGGTATAGTGATTCAAATTGGATATCTGATGCTGATGAGATGAAAGCCACAAGTGACATGTCTTCACACTTGGTGGTGGTGCTATTTCCTGGAAGACTTGCAAGCAGACGATCTTAACCAGATCGACCATGGAAGCAAAACTCACAGCATTAGACACATCATCTAAGCAGAATGGCTTCGAGAGATTTTGATGGATTTGCCGGTGGTTGATAAACCAGTGCCGGATGTCCTTATGAACTGTGACAATCAAACAGTAATTGCCAAGGCTAAGAGTTCAAAGGACAACATGAAATCCACAAAGCACATAAGAAGAAGATTGAAATCTGTCAGAAAATCAAGAAACTCCGGAGTAATAGCGTTGGATTATATCCAGACGGCTAAGAATCTGGCAAACCCTTTTACGAAAGGGCTATCACGGATTGTGATAGAAAATGCATCGAGGGAGATGGGTATGAGACCCACGTAAGTTGCCATGGGGTAACCCAACCTATGTGATCGGAGATCCCGTGAATTAGGACCTGGAAAACAATCCAGCGGTCAACTGAGGAGAGTATCCTTAATTAACCCACTCCGTTGGATATGCAATAATACTCTCAATTATGTAAGGCAGGCTGACTTTTGTCTTAATGTGTTCCAAAGCTTATGTAAGCAAGATGCTAACCTACAGAGCATTCTTTGGAGGAACACACCTATGTGAGCCCGACTGCTGGTCACAGTCTATGAGATTGGGTGATCTCTAGGAAGCTCATAAGAAGGTACGGAGTATGACTAATAAGCTCCACCCATGGGGTTTAGCCTTCGGCAGCCACGTATTAGCGACAATATGCGAAACTTCTACACGCCAAACTGGCAATTCAAGGCATAGTCCATTGTTCAGTTGTGAAGAAGTCCAATCCTATTGCTCTAGGTGGAAGTTCAACTTAAAAGTCTCCACTGAAAATTCTGGTATATCAAACATTGTTTGGAACAGTTGACAAACTTATGTGCCTCGAGATCTGGTGGGGGGTTGATGGATTATGGATGGGCTTAGGCCCATATAAGACAATAATCCCTAGTTAATCTCCAAGGCCCATGCATGTGTACGCAAGTGGTGGGAAGTGTGGGAAGTTTAGTCCCATACTGCTACAGTAAGAAGAGTGAGACATCTTTATAAGGGCTGCTCTACCACTTGCTATTGGGAGCTTGGGAATAGGAGTTGTGCACGCGCGCTCCTCCTCCTCCGCCGCCTGCCTCGCCTCGCCACGACGCGCGCTGTAGGTTGCGGGTTGCGGGAATGAGCCGAGCCGAAGCTTATTTTTGCCGCTCAGGAATGGTTAATTAATTGTTAATTAAGTAACGAGTCGCTTACGGAAGCGCCACTGTCCGAGACGTTGGATCGTGGGCTGTTCGCGGACTCGGTCATGGGCCTGGCCCAGGCCCATCTACCTGACGGCCTATATAAGAAGGCACTGGCCAGTGGAGTGAACCCTAACTCAGTTCACTCACTCCCTCTCGTACAACCCTAGCCATCATCTACTGTTCCTCTCCTTGTGCTGCTTCCGGCGATCCCATCCCGATGACCGCGTGCACGGTTGGTCGGGAGAGCAGGTGCCTCCGGAACCCTGTCGTTCGAGATCCTGTCCGGGAGAACGGCAATAAGGGTTTTTGGGAGCGTCTCGACGAGACTGCTCCCGATCCGTTCCCGTCTTCATCCGCCTCTGCTTCCACTACTTCCTCTACATCGACTCCATGGCTGACGACGAAGTCGCCAAGAAGAAGGCCTTGGCTGATGCCGAGGCTGCTGCTACCGCCGCCGCGTTGGCCTGGCCAACCGGAGGGTATGACTCGTTCATCCCATATTTGCTCGTTCATGTGCTAGCCGTATATATGTTGTTCCTAGATGTTTCGGTTCTATGTACTGTACATGCTCACATGCTTAGGTATCGGTATGAGATGCATACCGTTTTTGCCATCCTTACTGATTACTCGTGGTTTAGATTAAGCCAGCAGTGAAAATTTGCACCGGATTTAGTAGGATAAACAGAGCCAACAGCCGCCTTGACCTTCAAATTCATCCATTGCGCCATAAGGTGGAAATTTTCAGCCTCCATGATAGCATCCACGGGATAGCTGGCAGGAGCCGTCAAGGCATGCTCCGGCTGAAGCAGCTCGGTGGAAGCCACGCTGCTTCTCCACTGAGATGGCGGGGTAGCTTCGGGAAGCTTCGCGGTCGTTGCTGCGATCTGCTTCTCGTTCCTCTATCGCTTGTACCCTTGCATGCAGCGCCTGCAGTTCGGTCTGCTGCACTTTCTTCCTCCTCTCCTGGCATTTGTAACCGCATGCGTCCGAAACCCAGCCTTCCACGAAGCGAACTGGCGTGCCTCGTGTCCGTCCGGTGCTCGAGATTCGAGGGCCATTGTAAGCTCGTCGTTCTCTCTCTGCTCGAAAGAACGTCCCTTGCTATGCTTGCTTCGATATATTGCTGAAGCCTCTTGGTGGTATGTCCAATTGATCGTCCGTCCAAATGCACTTCCACGATCTGAGGTCCAAGGTTCCGCCAGCCCGAAGAACCAAGTCCGCAGCGGTCTGGCCAGTTCATTGTCTCTGGTTCGATCCCTTTATCAAGCAGATCATTCTCAGCCTTGGCCCATTTAGGCCGGGCTATGAGGTAGCCACCTGACCCCGTGCGATGGTGAAGCTTCTTCTTTGCAGAATTTTTCTTGTTTGTCGCCGACATCTTTTTACTCTTTTCCGATGTCTTGTGGGCCACAAATGCGGGCGATCATCTCGATCTTCTCATATTTGCCCTTGAATTCTGGGGTCTCTTTTTATCGACAAACTTATTCAGGTCTTTCTTCCAATTCCTGAATAGGTCTTCCATCTTCTTAAGAGCAAAAGACTTGATTAATTGCTCAACTAGCTTCTCCGGATCATCCTCTGGCGGTAGGGTGAAATTTGACTTCAGCTCGGTCCAAAGATCATTTTTCTGCATATCATTGACATAAGACACCTCAGGGTCTTCGTTCTTAGGCCTATACCATTGCTGGATGCTAATCGGGATCTTGTCCCTAACGAGAACCCGCCTTTGAGCAACAAATGCCTTCTTTGTCCGGATGGGTTCAATCGGTTGGCCATCGCGCGATTTCTATGATCTCAAACTTTTCATCCGAGCTCAACTTTTCTTGGGCCTCGTCTCTTTACGAAGTTGTGCTCGATCCGGAGGGCTGGAAAAAAGAACAAAGACGAGAGTTAATTAATATGTGTACATACCAAAACAATGAATGCATCAATTAGCTAGTCAGCACAGGCTTAACTAATATATATACCTGGCCGGACTCGGTTCGGTCACCGGAGCCGTCCTCGTGGTCTACTTCTTCTTGCACCGGCATTGTGTCATCGGAGCCATCATAATCATAGCCAGCTGCTTCTTCACCCTCTCCTTCCAGACCATCGGTGTCGTTGAGAAACATCAACGAGCAGACGGCATCACTTCCTTCTGCGATTATGTCCCTCAACAACGCTTTGTGTGCTTCGTCTCGGGGGGGGGGGGTGGTGTCCATAGTTTCTACAAATATTTACAACATGGCAATTATTATTCAAACATGATAGATATGGATATATTAGTGGCAAACGTAGAACTAGCTAGGTAATTACAATAAGGAATCATATTAATTAGTGGCCTCGACGCTGCTTCTCTAGGGTTTCGGGTGGCCTCGACAATGCTTCAAGGGTTAGGGGTGGCCTTGAGAACGCTTCAAGGAGGGGGTAATATCGACAACGACGAGATACATACACGGGAAAATAATGTTATCGGGGAGGGGGTATATCGACCCCCCCCCCATGTGTTGAAGTTATCGGGGAGGGGAGTATATCGACGCCCCTACCACGTGTTGAAGTTATCGGGGAGGGGGTACATCGACCCCCCGTGTTAAAGTTCTCGGGAGGGGGTATATCGACCCCCTCGTGTTGAAGTTATCGGGAGGGGGTATATCGACCCCCCCACGTGTTGAAGTTATCGGGAGTTTATATCGACACGGCATACGTACATGCTTGGGAAAATAATATATATTATCGGGGAGGGGGTATATCGACCCCCCCCCACGTGTTGAAGTTATCTGGAGAGGGTATATCGACCTAACCCCCACGTATTGAAGTTATCGGGAGTTTATATCGACACGACATACGTACATGGGAAAATAATATTATCGGGGAGGGTATCCCCCCCCCCCTCGTGTTGAAGTTATCGGAGGGTATATGAGCGATTTACAGACCCGATAAAACATAAGAAAACAAAGAAGAAATAAAAGAGGAGAAGAAGAAAGGAATATATATAGGAGAAGATCGAAGAAGAAGAAAGAATAGTCTTCTTTCCACTTCTTCTTCTCTTCTTCTTCTTCTTTTTCTTTTTTCTTCTTCTTATTTATTTCTCCTTTTCTTCCTATCCTCTTGTTCTTTCTTTCCTCTTCTTATTTTCTTCTTTCCTATCCTTCTTTTCCTTCCTTCTTAATATCACTTAGCAAATTTTGCAATGATAGGGAGGGGGTGCTCCCGTGGTCTAAAATCCGTCTATGCACGATAGAAAATTCTGAAAAAATACATCTATGATCCCTCAACGTCCCCTGCCTCTTCTTACTATAACTAGTCTCTGTTTTGATGCTCGTTCTCTTGTATCCAACAAGCTTGAGTTTGCTCAATTCGGAGCTCATTTGCAGAAGTTATGGCAGTTTTGGTTTTACTGTTTCCCTCTGTTGTCTTGTCTACAAAATGAAGGACTCCTAGTGTTGCTGATATGGGGCATGCGGTAGTACTGCTCTCCGGAGCGGTAGTACCGCAGAGCCCTCTTGATAATCCGCAGTCCCCGCGGTAGTATCTGCTGGTGCTCAAGGTAGTACCGCTCTGTGGGAGCGGTAGTACCGCGGCCTCGAGCAGCGCGCAGCTGCTTTCGGCGGTAGTAGGGCGGATGTAATTTTTACATCCGCGCCCTCTACGCTGTAGTACCAGCAGCGCTTGGCGCCGTAGTACCGTGGGCTCGCCAGCTTAGCAGCATGGCGGAAGTAAGGCGGATGTAATTTTTACATCCAGCGCCCTAAGCGGTAGTACCGCTCTTCGTGTCGGTAGTACCGTGCGGATTTTTGCGCAGGTCCTCCTCGGCGGAGTAGGTGCGAGTAAGTTTTACTTCCGTGCTTTCTCTCGCCTAGTGTTACCGCCTTACGGAAGTACCAGGGGTGCGGTAGTACCGCTCTGGCGGTTCCTTCATCTGTGCAACAGCCTTCATGCTGCACATGCGGTAGTACCGCAACCTACAGCGGTAGTACCGCACCCGATCGCGGTAGTACCGCAGCTCCATGCGGTAGTACCGCGTCGTGCAGGCTGAGTGAGGGGATAACGGTTGGATTTTCTCCCCACCTATAAAAGGGGGTCTTCTTCCCCATTGATACCTTATCCTTTGAGCTCGTGTTCTTCCCCCATTGTTGACCTTCTTCGAGCTTGCGAACTCTCAATCGCTCCATGGATTCTTGCTAGTTTTTGAAGGAAAAGAGAGAGGAGATCTAGATCCACATTTCCACCAATCACTTTCTCCTCTATGTGAGGGGAATCCTTTGGATCTTGATCTTGGAGTTCTTGGTGTTCTCCTTGTTCTTCCTCTCATTTTCCTCCCTAACATTAGTTGCTTCGGTGGGATTTGAGAGAGAAGGACTTGGGCACTCTGTGTGCCCTTGCCATTGCATTTGGTGCATCGGTTTGAGTTCTCCACGTGATACGTGGAAGTTACAAGTTGAGAAGCTTATTACTCTTGGGTGCTTGGTACCCTTGAGCTTTTTCCTCTTGGGTGCTTGGGCGCCCTAGACGGTAGGTGGTGTTCGGAGCTCAATCATTGTGGCGTAAAGCTCCGGGCAAGCGTCGGGGTCTCCAATTAGGGTGTGGAGATCGCCCCGAGCAATTTGACGGGTTCCGGTGACCGCCCCCAAGGGTTGCCAAAGTGTAGGGGTTTGGTGACCGCCCCCAAGGGTTGCCATTTGTACGGGTTCGGTGACCGCCCTCAAGGGTCCCTTAGTGGAATCACGGCATCTTGCATTGTGCGAGGGCGTGAGGAGATTACGGTGGCCCTAGTGGCTTCTTGGGGAGCATTGTGCCTCCACACCGCTCTAAACGGAGATTAGCATCCGCAAGGGTGTGAATTTCGGGATACATCGTCGTCTCCGCGTGCCTCGGTTATCTCTTACCCGAGCCCTTTACTTATGCACTTTACTTTGTGATAGCCATATTGTTTCTTGACATATATCTTGCTATCACCTAGTAGTTTATCTTGCTTAGCATAAGTTGTTGGTGCACATAGGTGAGCCTAGGCATGAAGGTGCACATATGTCTCAAAAAAAGGCCCTTCCCTTCCCTCTCTCTCTGTTCGGGCCATGCTCAGGCAGTCTTTTCTCTTCTCTTCCGCAAAAAAAGTCTTTTCTCTTCATGATCTAAACATGTTGGAGGCCATAACACATGTTCAGACTAGGTGTTGGGGCGCGCCCATGGCGCGCCTCTTGAGGAAGAGTTGGGCGGTGCCTGGTTATACTCGCCCCTTTAACTCTCTTTTCTATTCTAATTCGGGAGGATTGCTTTGATTAAGAAACTTAGCAGCTGAATTAGAAATGTATACTTTACAGAGAAAGCCCATTAGGAATCTGAACATGAAACATCTGACTGATAATAGTGCACTTAACATAAGCAACAACATAGGTTTAGCATCTTGAAAAGCATGTGATAAGAGGGCCCAAAAACAAACCATAGGTTATCACAGGATATAGCATAATTAGGAATACTTAGTGCTACATTATATTAGATTATATTGACACAGGGGTTGCAGCGTCTTCGATGCTGGTGCATCTAGAGGCAGTGCACGGTGACAACAAGGCGGCACTTTGAAGTGATCCAGAAACAAAATGCACAGATGTCTCCTTCGTGAATGTTGGCGCAGCGACTAAACTCAGACCAGTTGGTGGTTATAGTGGCCCTCTTATCAGTTCCTAGCATGATGCGACATTCGGCGAGCAGATGGCCGTCTGCAAGTCTGACCATGAGTGTATATCATTGTTTGGATCAATGTAGTCCAGCAGGTTCTCTTCAAGTATAGTTAAACTGAAAAGATTCTCGTTTGTATCATCACAAACTTACAGCTGTAAATGTAATTAAAATGCATACGAAAACATCATTTTATATTCTGTAAAATGGCTGGTGAAGCTCATGAAAAGATTCTCGTCTATATCGTGTGCATTTGTTCGTATTACATGGATGAAAAATATGAGATGGAAAAGACATCAGCCTACAATAAACCTCTTCCAGATTTAATACCAACTTAAATACAAGAATGAAGATCTGGTCTAAAAGAGAGTGCCAATTCTAAGTTCGTGGAGAATACATGCATACCAGTGTACATTGTGAGCAACCATCATATATCAATCATGCAAAAAATGCAATCACATACACACACGTTTATTTTCATCAGCACAATACAGTGATCCCATGTAATCAACTATACTTGTTGAGAGAAACCAAGCATGTGAGTGACTTAGTAGCAGGGACAAATAACAGAGAAGGGAATGACCTAGAGACAAGCGATGTCGATGCTCTGGCGCATGATGTCGATGAGCTCGTCGTCATAGTCGATGACGGAGCAGCGGTCGATCCAGATGTCGAAGGATCCGCGATTGTTATGGATGTCGTCGATGTCGTGGCTGCGGCCGCCTCGAACTGGACTGGAATAATTTAGAATTAGTACCGACAACATTTGGCAGCAATAAAATACTAATGCATCTAATTATGATGCCATATGTGGCCAGTAAACAAACCCAGAGAAAGAAGTGTGTTAACATCGGTAGCACGGTTAGTCTCCTCCAGCATCTTAACAATGGAAAGGCAGGCAATAACTGAAAGATGCTCCAGATGTGCTCAACTAATAACCAAAGTAAATATGGCCAATAAATAACCTATCCCTTTTGGTTTTGCCTTGCATCATGCCAAGATAAGAACATCAAAATGATGTAACTTTGCTAGCCTAGTCCTTGGTGCGGGGTGACGATCGGTAGAAAGCCTCGATTTGAACAACAAAGTATATATTATGCGGAAAAAGTATACCATTATATTTATATGGGGAAGAAGTTTACGATGGTACATTTTGTAGGCATATAACATATATTTTTTTGGTCAAGCCCATGATCAGGGTTCAGAAATGAGATTGATATGGGGCTTATAGAAGAGGAAAATAGAAATTATGGTCACCAGTTAGTATTGGGGTTTGATTTTTACTGGTGGTAGATAAGATTCACCATTAGTTTCCATGGAATTGGAGGGGCAGTAAATTGCTTTTGGAGATACGGGTGAAGGAAACACATGAGCAGAAGACAATGGAGGAACAAGAAAGCAGAAACCCGGTTCTGTTTACGTAAATGTTGCTACTTTGCTTTAGTAAAAAAGAGAGGCAGAGTGAAACTGGAAATGTTCTAAAAAAGTGAAACTGGAAACGAAATAAAAGAGGTTCCCGTCCTGTAACGCATTGCAACCAAAGCTCGGACACCATTGTCTTTTTGTTCGTGCGACCATCCATCTGCATATAAACTGGCGAAGGAGATCGGTCGAGGCAGAGACCTGTTACCTTGCTGCAGGGGCCGTGGTAGTGGGTGAGGGTGTAGGAAATGGTGTAGGAGACAACAAAGATGAAGGCGTTGAAGAGTGCAACTCACTCACCGGACAGCACCCGAGAATGGGAACGAATGACAAAATTTAGCCAGGCCATAAATTAACACAGGATAGCAAGTCTAAAATCTTCCGAAAAAAGGTAGCAATAACTGGACAAAGGTGCACTTGTAACTCAGTTGAATCTAGACTAACTACTCTAGAGTTGAATCTAGACTAACTACTCTAGAGCTCCATCCTGCAACAACGGATGCTTGTTGCAAAATTTAAGAGAGGCTATTGAGGTTACCTTTACCTAGGTGAAGATTTCCTTTGACAAGAACTTGCATTTCTGATGTATGACCACCACGTTGATTTTACATCTCTAAGTTCTCCTGCAGCAGAGAAAGATCTTAACGAATAGAGCAAATCAAATCTGTTGAATCAAACAGGTAAGCTTCCTGTCTTGGTTTACATGCTTTTTCCTAAGCTTCCATGTTTAAAAGGTAGCTAGCACTCTGTAATCATACATGAGTTATAATCATATAGGCATAGCCAATGGCAGGAGAAGATATTGTCAAATGTAAACTCTGAAAGTTCTAAATTGACAACAGAAAAATAATGACATGAGCATAAAAGGCATGCATCTCCTACAACTAAAGCACGTACATCTAGCAAATTAAAGCACTCCTCCGTGTAATTAGTTTCAGATTAAGCTTTCTCACATTACCATGCATCTTTTAGAAGGAAGAAATCATACATCACCCAAAAACTACACAAAGGTTACCTAGGTGAAGATGGGAAGAAGGTGCTACCGTCCCCTTGCTCTCCTTTTCGGCACATGGGACCCATCTGACCGAAAGACGCCGGCGCCCTCTTCCTCCTCCGCCACCGCCATCCTCGCCACCGCCGGCGCCCTCTTCCTCCTCCGCCACCGCCATCCTCAGCTCCAAACCAGCGGCACCGCCATCCTCCCGACGGAGCTGTAGGTTGCCGAACCACAACCGGAGCAGCGCCAGCCCCCCCCCCCCCTTCACGCGGTCCCTATAGACCTCGCCGGCACACCCGACATCACAGAGGCAGCCCGAGTCCGGGTCTCCATGCCGGCGGCGTGCGGCGCGACGGGAGGCCTGGTCCCGCGTGACAGAGATCCGACGCACCGTCAATAAGCAAAATTAAATTAACAGATTGGAAGCATATAAGATTCAGAAATACTCTAAGAACATGAGTCACATTTTAGCAAATTAAGAGGCTTACATCACAGCATTTTCACCATGAACAGAACTTTCCTCAGTGTTCTAGACAAGCTTGATATGCTTTCTCATGGGAGGTGTAGCTTTGGTCTCACAGTCTGCATCATACGCCACAAATCATCTTCTTTTGCTTTCTGTACAGTAGGAACTACGAGAAAAAAGTAGCTCAATTCAGTATCACGCCTTCATATATTTCTATGAGACCATTAGTATAATAAAAAGGCATTCTCATGTAATACAATAAGGGGGAGAACACAATAAAATAACTTGAAGGCACATCAAATACTAATTAGTACAGCAACAATATCAAGCAGATGACATATTAGATACAAGAATTATCTATTTATCAACTAATTAGCAATTAGCGTGATAAAAATTTATTTATTCATCAAATACTAATTAGTACAGCAACAATATCAAGCAGCAGATAACATGTTAGATATAGGAATTTATCTATTCATCAACTAATTAGCATGATCCTAGAGTACACAGAGTAGCATTATTATAGGGTGTTTAAACCTGGATATGCAAAATGCAATGAAATAATAGGTCAAGTAAATTAGGACAAACCTGCATATAGAATAAACAAGCACATCAACATAGCCAATCACACCCTCCTGTAGCTGTACATAACTTGGCTGTGTGTGGCGGCCATATTGGGAATATTTGTTGGAGCAAACCTGAAGCACCAACCACAACAAACAGGATCACCAAGGGAACAACCAAACAAAATTTGATTCATAGAATGGAGTGGCATGGTGATCCGGAACTGATAGTTAATAAGATACCAATGCCATTACCACTTCATATAGTTCAATCTTCACTTCCTAGGTCAATATATAGGGATCAACACTTGAACACATTGTTTAACCTATAAGCTTTTTCCTTGCTTGTCAAGCAGATCTGAAAATGCAAAGATGAAAAGATTAGACCTCAATAATGACTGAAGGCAGAAAAACATGGATTAACTAAGTACCCAAAAATAAATGGATTTCACTAAGTCAGTTCATAGCATACGTTGTTGCTTAATTACCATGTGTAATTATTTTAACTAATTACCTTACTATCTTTAACACCTCATAATAGCTAATGGCTTCTTGGGAGGCCATCTGATACTATATTATTGGAATAAAAAAGCATACATGTCAAGGTTCGCTTGTCATGAAGAGTAATAAGAAAAGTACAACGGTGAGACTTAATAGCAATGGTAACAGCAGGTTAGAAAGAGAAATATTGTTTAACAACACAACATGGAGCAGACAGAGGTGTCAGTACAAGAAATGCCTTTCAGAAGTTACCTGGGTGAAATGGAAAATCAATAGAAAGAAGCACATCTTATCCTTTGGCATCACAAAAATGTCTAGCAACAGTCAAACCAGTCAGGTCTACACGAGCACGACCACCCGGGGGCTCATTCATTTGCCCATAGACAAGAGCACACTTGCTTTCACTCTGCCACAAACAATGATTTTGTAAGGAAGGATAACTTGCAGATATGAAACTTCACAACTAAAATTTCAAAATCTGTAGCTTGGTAACATGACTAAACTTTCTAAATTTCAAGCAATACCAAACAACATTACTTACAAGTTTCGACACTGCAAAATAGAGTACACTTTGACAGTAGTGCAGCTTGCATTTAACGAGAACCAGGGCATCTTCCTACAAAATGATCAGCTTTAAGCATCGAAATAATAACCATATCACACATGACTCCTGACCACCAGACCATTAGACAACACATAATAGCAGCCATAGTGCTAAACTTCACACTGGTAAAGCACAAGGATAGCAAGGTTTCCAGTAAAAGCTAACAAACACATAAAACCGAGAAATGTTCAGAAGCATTAGAAGTCAGCACATATGGGATTTAGTAAATCAATTACCTCACATTTTGGAAGGAGTATCAAGGAAAGGAAGGATATGTATCCCAGGACTTCCCAGTCGCCTTGTTCCTTTCAGCTGTTGTAGGAAAAGATCAATCAAAAGATCAAAGAATCCACAGCGTGTGTCAGCCACTGAAGCCGTGCAAGCTCTAGGCCGACTTGATCCCTCGATAAATTAGTCAGAAACCCATTGCATGGAGCAGTACTTATCCCCCACCCGACGGCATGAGTAGTGTGTCCTAAGGGATTAACCCGCTCTCAATTCGAACGTCGCTGCTACTGACTTGATTTCTCTGATCCTTATTTGACCGGCCCACATCCAAGTCAATATGCTAGTTAATTCAGAGTGGCAACACGAAACATACACTCAACCATGCACACCAGCACAGCATGCGCACACCACACATCTAGCACACACGCACGCCTCCAGCAGCATGATCACCACACGCACGCCGCCGGCAGCACGCAGCCCACGCACAACACGAACGGACGCCCATGCCGAGATTCATTGCTAGACCGCATCGAAGTCGCATCGAAAGAATTGAAAAACAAGAGACGGAGGGAGCAAGGATCTGAGCGTACCTATGAATAGGCGATGTGTTGTTTCCTGCCGTCTTTTTAGCATCTATGTTGGACGCTGCCAACTAGGTACTGTCGTGAAGCTTTGAAGTCGTAATCAAGTGACCTATCCATTTCATTTGTAAATTAAACATGGGCACATGAGTATGAAAACCATCAAACAGATGAATGCAGTAGTAAGTAAAAAAATCCAGCATCAGAATCAACCGACAAGAGCACCGCCACACAAGCCATATGAACAAACCTCTCGAGGGTGCCCTTCCTGAACCATGCCACACGTCGGTCCAGCTACAGCCAGATGGTGAACTGCTATTCCGCCGCTCGCAGGTGCATCACGAACGACTTCACCGACCCCGACGCGATCCTCTCCGTCCGCCGGTTGGCCGACACACCGACTTTGGTCGCCGTTTCCTTCTGGATGAGAGCATCAAGAAAGGAAGGAGATGCGATCCAGTTTGTCAAAGAGGCTAGCTCACCCGTGAGGCCTCCGCCGGCGATCCCGAGCACCCACCTCCTCGGATCCGGACGGGGGTCCCATCGAAGCCGCGAGAAGAGGAGCCCCACCCGGATGACTTCCCCCCGTCCCCCGCTTCCATTGAGACGCCCAGGCCTGACAGATCTTGCTCGTCGTCAACCCAGGGCCGGGTCGGCCGAAGCAAACGCAGAAGAGTGGCGGATGTGCATCCGCTTAGATGCCGCCGGTCAGAGAAGGCGGGGATGAGCGGATTGCAGCCGAAAAAGGGAGGTGGCTCAGCTCGGACCGTCCATGGAGCTAGCGCGATGGCTCGCCTCCTCTTTCGGCATGGCTATTGTTTTGGTCTGCTCCGTTTCTGCCTCGACGGACATTGTCGTCGTAGGTGCCGATGAGGGACGAGCCGCCAGCGACGGATCCCGCGAGGCCAACCTCCAGCGCCCCTTCTCCGGGCAGCCTCGAACAACCTTGTCCCGCCGGAGCTAGGTGGGTCGATGACCCGCTGGATGGGAGCCAGCATGTCCAGCCACCACCTCTGGTGCCCCGTCACGCACCTGCTCGCCGCCAGGGGCCCGAGGGCCAAGTTGCGGGGTTGTGCGGTCGCACTCGTCATCCCCCGTTCGCTCCAGGAAGCTTCTCGCTAGGGTTGGGGTCAATCCCGGGCAGGCCTGAGGAGGAGAGCGGGCGGCCTCCATCAGTCCTCTTCGGTGAGGCCTTTGACAAGAGGGGCCAAGATGCTACCAAGTGCCATTTGCTTCAGTGCATTTTTTTATGTGAGTTCTTCCTCAGATTCTTCTTTGGTGGAATTTTTGTTCCTGCTACAATGGACGGTCAGCGACCATGGCCTCTGAAATTCATACATTCGTGGCCTTGGAGAGTCGACACTTTGCTTCTTGTGCAGGAATCTGTTCATGAAGGAATCTGCAGTCCTAACAAAGAAGATGGAAAGAGTACTCCTGGAAAGTGAAAAAGAGAAGGAAACAACAATCTTGCAAAAGATTAAACAAAGAACAGCTTGCTCACAAAATTTTCCATGAGTGAGATTGCTTCTATTCACACATATAATCTGACTCGTGGAAAGTTTTGCGAGCAAGCTGTTAATATTTACATGGTACATATATTAGTTACTTCTTTTAATGATATATATGTGAAGAGAAGCATTGCCACTCATGGAAAGAGTACTTTTGTTATGCTGCTACATGTTTACATACATATATTAGTTTCTTAGGTCATGCACATTTCTTAGAAAAAATTATCTCCTTCCGGCTATTAAGCTTGGAATAACATGAAAAGATAGTTAAAAATGCAATAGATTTCCTTATTATTCATGGCACATTGGGTTCATATAATATTTGCTTTGTTTTACTCGCTAAAAATTTAATTATCACAATTCCTTATTAAGCTAAATAGCTAATTATGTCGATATGATCTGATCTGATTCATTTATCCAAGTAAAGAGTGCATGCTCATGTTTCCACTCATCAAGGTGAAATCAATTTTAGAGGCTGTAAGTAGGCAGAAGATCCACTCATGTTCTGATCTATCATGATTTTGGTTGAAAGTTGTGTTCAACTGAAATTATGCATCAAATCCCCTCACACAATTTTTTTTTGCATGTTATGTGCTTGATGAGATTCCTCCAAGCCAGCTGTTCAGTGATCCCCCCTAATTTAGTTGTTTCGGTTGGTTAGAAATTGCCTGTGATTCACTTATCGATCAATTAATCAGATTGATCTTTTAGTATGTTCATTCGGCTTATTCAAATGATCACATTCACAGGTTTTGTTTGGTTTGGTTACCCATATATGCTCCGTAGTTCTTTTAGTCCTGTTCGTGTTGAGAATTTCTGAAATCAAATGTACAATTCAGGTAGTTAAAAGGTATCAAAGTGATGTTTGTATGCATAGTTCCTGCATATTGTAGCTAGAAAAATGTGACTATAAATTTTGTCAATCATTTATAGTTCCTGCCTGTTTTCCGTACTTTTTCTAGGAAGGAATAACAGTAGGACATGCATGTGTTATTTTCCAAGACTTGTTCGAGATAAAGACCCAATGAGTCATCGGAAACTTCCCCTGTCTCTGCAGCAGCAAATGATTGTTCAGAGTGAGAGTTTGTCTGAAAATTGTTCAGAATGAGGCTCTAGCATGCTGCACACGGTGTAGACCAAAGGTATGGAAAATTCCATTTATATTTGTTTTTTGAAGTTAGCAGGCTGCACACGTACATCTCTATGTGTAATTTTGAGCCTTTGTAAGCTTCTTGATGCAACAATGGCCGAGGAAGTGACGTGTGTGTTTAACTCATGTTTTTATAGGAAAACCTACCATGAAACAACTTATTTCAATATGTTTTTATCTTCTCCTATGATTTATATTTAGTCAAGTTTAGCCTCTGCGATGAAATTGTATATAGTGTTAGGCTATAAAAACGTAAGTTGTTCTGTTCACTTTCATAAGTGAACTACAAAGATTTCTCGCCAGAGAAAACCCATATGGATTGGTATCCCTTGGGCAAATAAGAAAATGCAATTATTTCAAGGATTTCAGTCATCCTTGTGGTTTTAGGAACTATAACAACAACTTTCGTATATATACTTCTATACTGTATTCTTTGTACTTGAGATTTTTTTTTTGCAAAGTATCCAATATCCATGTATATCTTTTTGGCTGTGCTTATGCTCTTGAATAATAGAGCCATTTTCTTGGAAATTCACTCCTGATTTAACTCTTCTTTTCTGAATCAATTTAACTGTGTTGGTCGTCATACAGTTCCTCGAGCAAGAGCAAATTTAACAAGGCAATACAACAAAGCGTGGAGCAACTAATGGACATCCAATCAGCTCTCAAGGCATTCGAGGAGGTCTTGCTCTTTGGTGAACAACGTGATCATGTTTTTTATTGAGGGAAGCATGCTCACTGAGGCGCCCGAAGTTGTGTGTGGGCATGTATGGCGTTGGCATAGTCATATGCTGATTTTCTAAGATACGTCGTATCCTTGACTTTGAACATCAGTTGTAAATAAGCTCAGAAGCTGTATCTATAGCATCTGTGTTATTTATCCCTTGCGTCAAAACGTAGAATTTTCTCACTAGATTTGCACAACATAGATATACTGTATATATTTTCTCAAGTATTTGCTATGACAAGATCTTAAGAAATGGTGTGCATATTAAGGCCTAAACTTTTATTTGCATTTACTTCCTTGGTTACTGCAATAGATCACCTGACCTGACAAAGTAGTGGGTTAGCATGCTTTGGAAAGAACAGCACTTGAGCATATGTAGCCATGTAGGTCAACGAAGTTGCTTTCTTGATACTTTTAGATACGTGCTACCACATGCATGCTGGATTTGTGCTCTATTCATATTTCAGTATAAGCATGTGAGAAAATAAGCCATTTTAAATTGAGTGCCTGACATATTTCGTTTTCCTCTTTGAGCTTCTGTTACAGCGGGGAACAATGGATATATCAAATAAAAAACGTAACCAGCTTTCCCCGGGTGAAGAATCCTCTACTAATAACGTGCCTCAGGTACATCCTACTCAGGTTAGTTTTGTCGCTAAAATACCTGGTGCATTCAATAGTTCTGCATTTATCCATGAAGATAGCATAGCATGCTTTATTTCGTTTACAAACAAACTATTGCAAAATCAATTTAATTCTGTTAGTGGGCAATCCCTCTATATTACTGGATACATACATCGTGGCATGCCTTTGTAGCATCATCTTCTATCATGTTTTATTATTGCGTACTGCCTAGTAATTTTTTGCCAAAGGGGGCAGATGACATAGGAGAGATCTTCAACCAGTTTTCCTCAGGTTCTTCTGCTGACAACAAGCCTGCACAACAACATGCTCGCGCACACCGCAACCATAGAGATATACCGCGACACATACCAGGTCGTTGGTGACATATCATCTATTTCACCTTTCATATGCATCCTCTTCTTCCTCGTCCCCCTTTTCGTATGCATCGGAAGGGCAAGATCGGCATTTTATATTTTCTATTACAGTTGGTCATAAATTTTTACTTTGTTTTGCCGGAGAGTTGTGCTTCATGTAGCTATTACAGCAGGATAATTGTATGCTTGCGTTGAAGAAGAGGTTATACCAACCGAGGCCAAGTGCACTGAACTTACCCATGCCTCGTATGGATGGATATTCTAAATTGGATGCCCTTGTTTCTAGATTTCTCTTCATTTCCTGATTTTGTTAATTTTCAACTATTTCATATTGCCATGCAGGTTTGGGGCTCAAATGTGGAGACCTCTCCTCTAGGGGACAACATCACAATGTATTTTCATAGAATACTTATGTAGGTCTTCTCCTCTCCAAACTATTAACATTCTTCGTTCTTCAAGTGAGTTTTCATATGCTTGAGGTTGTGGGAAGAAAACATACTGTAATATGTGAAAGATATGTAAATAGTTCAAGTAATTCAAAGATATCACACATACATATATGATGTATACAACTCTATTATGAAATATACATTTTGACTTGTGAGTAGAGTCCTTTCTTTAGTCAATTAGACATGGACATCAAATAACTAAGTGAAATTAGCATGACCATGTACCAGTTAGCACATGGATTGATGAAGTGGGGGTATGGTGGCACATGTTTGTTCGTATGTACATGTTGGGTTCAGGGAGGGCAAAACTTAAGGTTTCTTCATTTAAGATGGTTCCTTTCTTTTCTTTCATAGATCTCTCTTATTTTCATATTTTTGTATATTTTCCATCATCAAAACAGGCTTCACAAGATTTCATGGCTAATGGAGTTGCATGCTGTAAAAGTCAGCCGAAGTACAGATTGTACTCTCTTTCTTAGTCTTGTTTCGTGTGGAATTACAGAGACCGGTCGGTGCAGATGTGGCTTATAAAGTTTCATACTTCAAATCCAGTACTTCATAAAATTTATTCAAAGTGTGCATAGGTTCATTGTTCTGTGTTGTATTCCTGGATTTTGTGTGGTACGAGCAGCTGATTTTTTTTGGTTTTTGGTTTGGCTGTACCTGTAGAAATTTTGGCATGTTTAGCTCTTTAGTTATGCTTCTTGAGTAGCATTGGAATGGTTCTCAGACTACTTGCTCTTGTGTTAGCTTTAGCGATGATGGAAATTGGAGTGCAGCTTGACTATTGACAACTCATTCTATGACAGGCTTGCCAAGAAAGGCGGCAGCTACGAAAGGAGGACACCACCAAGATGAGCGAGACCGCGCCAACAGACTCAGGTGTGCTCTCATTGGTGGTTTCAGTTTGATAATTCTCATTACACCTAGCTTCTATTCTCCCAATCTCTAGGAATTTTGTGTGCCATTGCATTATCGAATATGTGCCAGCAGGATGGAAAGCAGTTGTAACATCCCAAATTTTCAATTTGGAATGTTATACATTAAATCATCATGCATTACATATTTTCGTGCATTTTGCCGATCCTAGAAATTTCACGCAACTCAAGGACCCTCGGAGAGAGCTGGAGATTTCGAAATTTTCATATTTGAGTTTTCTCGAGTTATTAAAAAAAAAGAGGATCATTTGATTTTATTTATTTCATCTTCAAATAATTTTCCCATATCAAAAATATGAGAGGGAATAATATGACTTTCCCAAACATTAGGAAAACAATGAAGATTTAATAAATAAATCAAATTCTGGATTTTTCAGAGTTCATTTGCCTTAGGGAAAAATGCGTGATTTCAAAATTTTCATTTTTGGCCCCGAGTAAAAGTTTATTTTGTTCGACTCATTTTTAGGAGTCGGGGAAAATTTACTTTGTAAAATTTGGAGTTCGTTTAGATTTTTATTTTATTCGTTTTTTCTGCTGCTTTTAAAAAACGCAGCGCCCACTGGGCCAAGGGCCCGGCCCGCCCATCCGCCCCTCCAGCTGCGTCACACAGAGCCTCCTCCGGCCGAATCCGAGGAGGACTCCTCCTCCTCCTCCCTTGCTTGCCCCTCCCCAAGCCACCCTCCCCCCCTTTAAATACCCCAACACCCCCCTCTTCTCCCCACCCCCCCTCTCCTCTCCCCAACCCGCAGCCACCGCCGCCACTAGCGCCGCCGCCGCCCCGCCGGAGCCCCGCCTCGTCGAGGTACCCGCGCCGCGCCACCCTCCCCTCGGTTCGGTTTTTTTTATAAAAACCGTTCCGGTTTTCTTTAACCGTTGTTCGGTTTTTTTTTAAACCCTAGATCGGTTTTATTTCCGGTTTTCTTTTGTTTGGTTTTTTTTTCGAAACCCTAGATCGGTTTTGTTTCCGGTTTTGTTGTTTAGCGAGCGTTCGCCGGACCGTTCGTCTTAACGAACGTGATCACCGGTTATTCCCGGTTAACGAACGTCCGTTCGTTTAACCGTTCGTTGTTTTTTCTTTTAATCGGATTTATTCCGCTATTCTTTCTGATCACTATTTCAGATTAGATCTTCGTTCTAGTTTATCTTCTCGCTCGTTTATCGGAATCAGGTGATTCAAGCGCCTGGAGTTTCGTTTCGAAACCGCCGTTCTGACTAATCAACTTAAACAAAGTTTTGCTACTGTAAAATTTGACCTAGTTTCAACTTGCTAGAACCGAGCTGTTTTCTTTCGCCGGTTGTTTTCCGTTGTTTTGTTCGATTCGTTTTATTTTGCAACCGGGGTTCTTAAGTTGAAATTTCTAGTCAGATCTTTTATTCGAGATTTACCCGTGCATTAGATGAGTACTTATTGTATGCTTGTTGTTTGTCTGCGATAGATCACCCGGAGTGCGCGCTTGTTACTTCGAATCTCTAGGTTTCATGGATCATTAGCAAGGCAAGTAACACTTGATCATACCTTTTCTACTACCTAGTTTTTATGCATTAGATCAATCCTCAAACACTTGCATGATTAGGATTTAATTAAATTGTGGGATGGGAAGTAGATTGAGGTAGTACCTATTACCTGTTTTACTTATGAAACCTTTGGGAGTTACTTCTACGTTTGCTTATTATGCCATGCTATGCTAGTAGACGTGGATTGGGTGAGTGATATCCATGACAGATGTGAGTTTGTAACTTAATGGTTTATCTAAGGTGGCAACTTAAACACACATCTGGGTGGATTGAGGCACCTGGGGTATCCAGTGATTGCCTGTTTTTCTTCGGACCGCCACCCAGGCTCAAAGGGATCATAAGATAATTCATACTAGTAACTTCCGTGTGCAGCCACAAGCCATTATGGGCTCTGGCATAGTTGACTAAGTCGTGCGAACTCTTATAGTGGTGGACTAGCAGATGTAGGGGATGTAGGTGTACCGGTCTACCCATCGTAAGGTGCTAGCGCTTTTGAAAGACTATGTCTCGGTCATCCGTTTCTCAAACACCCTGCAGTACGAGAAACCCAAACGGAGGCGATCGAGTCTTGTGGGGAAAAGTGCGCAAACCTCTGCAGAGTGTATAAACTAATCATGATTAGCCGTGTCCCCGGTTATGGACATCTTGAGTATCTAGTACTTGAATATCATGTGAATCTCAACATGTTACTCTAATTTAATATTGTTGGGTTTGTTTAAGGATTACTTTTAATTGGGATTGAGGATGCTGTCAACTATTCTCAATGTTTGACAACCACCGTGATAGTTAATTAAATTTATTTCTTTGTAGTAGGGAAAAACTGGCTTTATGCAAAACTGTAACCGTAGAGCTTTTCCACCAGCCACATATGCATGTAGTACAGGCTTATCATTCATTATTTCTCTATGTGTTACATTGCCAGCATATTCCATGTGCTGACCCGTTTTCGGGCTGCAACTTTCATGTTGCGACTTTTCGCACGACAGTAAGGTGCTTTAGGTCGTGGTTCTATACTCGATGATGCTACTGGAGTTGATGGACTCACTTATCTTCCAAGTCTTCCGCTGTTATCGTTATTAGATGGCCTTAAGCCATATTTATTGTAATAAGTCCTCTTTGGACAACGATGTAATGAGTGTGTGATTGCTACTCTGTTATAAATCCTTCGAAGTACTGTGTGGTGTCAGCATTACTGATCCAGGGATGACACCTGAGCACAGAGACTTGATCCATTCGAGTCGGGTCGCTACAGAGATGGTATCAGAGCCAGGTTGACTGTAGGACACGACCACTAAGTTAAAGCCATAGAACACTACTCTCTTCACATTTTCTAACTCCTCATCTTTTCTACTCTTTTAGGATGACGGACGCCAAGATCAAGTACTCCCAACCAGATGAAGGCACACCTTTTGGATTTCACTTGAAGGAAGTCACCAAGTACCTGAACATTGGACTACCAAGCTTCACCGGGACTTTCAACGCCACTCTACCTGAAGAGGAGCGCTGGAAAATTCAAGCTCGCGTTCCGGGAAGGACATTCTCCCCAATCACCAAGCCTATAGATAGTGTTTTCAGTGCACCAACCTGGAGTCTGGGAAAGAGCATGGCAGCTCATATCACCATGGGACGCATTGGAGAAGTTTACCAAGAAGACCTCAAGGACACCATCTACCAGATTTGCGGACGCCGAGATGAACAATGGGAGATAGTCAGCACCAAGAAGGATAGATCCATTGCAGCTTTCATCCAGGAGTTAAACCAGCACATTCGACGCCAGGAGAACCAGATGTGCAATGATATGATCGAATTGAAGGATGTGAAGGGAAGGATCATCGAACTTGAAGAAGAACTAAAGTCTACACGTAAGGACTACATGGACGAGATCGTAGCTGTAGCAAGGCACAATAGCGATCTTAAGTATGAGATTGAAGAACTCAAGAAGAAATTAGCGCTCAAGAATGAAGACAAGTACGTCGACTGTCCGAGCAACTACATCATCATCGACGACACCGATTCGGATCCCAGTGAACCCGACTTTGAAGATGAAGCTGGAGCAGACATCATGGAGTCTTCCACCGGTTCAAATTAATAGATGACCCCCACATATTAATAGTATTCCCTCCATGTAAACATTATAGTTCAAACACTTTTGCGATAGTTAGACCGTTGTAAGCCCTTTGTTTGAATGAATGAAGTGATTTTGTGTCCATTTGCTCATGTGCATTTGGGTACTGTTTTCTCCTTAGACCTCACTCTATTCTTAATCTCTCGTCTTTTCTAAACCCTTCAGATGCCTCCGAGACGCGACCCCGGGTTTGTTTTCCCGCCAGAGATCACCCAGTTAATTCAGCAGCAGAACACTTTGATCCAAACATTGGTACATAACCAAGGCAACAACAACAACAACAACCCACCACCACCACCACCACCTGCGGATCACTTGACTCGTTTCCTTAGGCTGCACCCGCTAGTGTATTCCAGTAGCACCGAGCCGATTGTAGCAGATGATTGGCTCCGTAAGATAGGGAGGGAGTTGACCACTGCAAGATGTACAGATGGAGAAAAGGTGAAGTTTGCTGCACATCAGCTTGAAGGACCCGCAGCAGCATGGTGGGAGAATTTTACAGCCACTTACCCTGTAGACACTGTCACATGGGATCAGTTTCAGCAAGCTTTCCGCACTGCCCATGTCTCAGCAGGAGCTATGGCCATGAAGAAGCGTGAGCTTCGCAATTTACGCCAAGGAGGAAGGACTCACACAAGTATGTGGATGATTTTAGTAAGTTAGCACGTTATGCCCCAGATGACGTTGCTACAGATGCAGCTAAGCAGGAGAAGTTTCTGGAAGGACTAAATGATGAGTTAAGCATGTAGTTGAGGCTAGCAAGTTTCAACAACTACCAGGAGTTGGTAGACCGTGCCCTCATGATTGAAGTGAAGGAAATATGCCCTAGAGGCAATAATAATGTTATTATTTATTTCCTTATATCATGATAAATGTTTATTATTCATGCTAGAATTGTATTAACCGGAAACATAATACATGTGTGAATACATAAACCTACAGAGTGTCACTAGTATGCCTCTACTTGACTAGCTCGTTAATCAAAGATGGTTATGTTTCCTAACCATGAACAAGGAGTTGTTATTTGATTAACGGGATCACATCATTGGTTGAATGATCTGATTGACATGACCCATTCCATTAGCATAGCACCTGATCGTATAGTTTGTTGCTAGTGCTTTTCTTCATGACTTATACATGTTCCTATGACTATGAGATTATGCAACTCCCGTTTGCCGAGGAACACTTTGGGTGCTACCAAACGTCACAACGAATCGGGTGATTATAAAGGTACATTACAGGTGTCTCCGAAGGTACATGTTGGGTTGGCATATTTCGAGATTAGGATTTGTCCTCCGATTGTCGGAGAGGTATCTCTGGGCCCTCTCGGTAATGCACATCACATAAGCCTTGCAAGCATTGCAACTAAATGTGTTAGTTGTGAGATGATGTATTACGGAACGAGAAAAGAGACTTGCCAAGTGAGATTGAACTAGGTATTGATACCGACGATCGAATCTCGGGCAAGTAACATACCGATGACAAAGGAACAACGATGTTGTTATGCGGTCGACCGATAAAGATCTTCAGTAGAATATGTAGGAACCAATATGGGCATCCAGGTCCCGCTATTGGTTATTGACCGAGAGGTGTCTCGGTCATGTCTACATAGTTCTCGAACCCGTAGGGTCCGCACGCTTAACGCTTCGATGGATGTTATTATGAGTTTATATGATATTGATGTACGAAGGTTGTTCGAGTCCGGATGAGATCACGGACATGACGAGGAGTCTCGAAATGGTCGAGACATAAAGATTGATATATTGAAGCCTATGTTTGGACTCCGGAATCACTCGGGTGAAATTGGGAATTTTACCGAGTACCGGGTTACGGAACCTCCCGGGGTCAATGGGCCTTGATGGGCCTTAGTGGAAAGGAGGAAAGGGGCCCAAGTGCTGGTCAGACCTTCCCCTTCCCTAGTCCTATTAGGACTAGGAGAAGGGTGGCGCCTCTCTCCTTCCCACTTGGCCAATCCTAGTTGGACTAGGATTGGGGGAGAATCCTACCCGGTGGGAGTAGGACTCCCAGCGCAGCCCTTGGTGGCGGCCAGCCCCTCCCTTCCCTCCTTTATATACAGGGCAGAGGGCACCCCATGACACACAAGTTGATCATTGAGATCGTTCCTTAGCGTGCGGTGCCCCTTCCACCAAACTACACCTCGAATATACCGTTGCGGAGCTTAGGCGAAGCCCTGCGCCGGTGGAACATCATCATCGCCACCACGCCGTCAGGTCGACGAAACTCTCCTCAACACTCGGCTGGATCGGAGTTCGAGGGACGCCATCGAGCTGAACGTGTGCAGAACTCGGAGGTGCCGACGCTCGGTACTTGGATCGGTTGGATCGGGAAGAAGTACGACTACTTCCTCTACGCTGCGTCAACGCTTCGTTGCTGGTCACGAGGGTGCGAGACAACACTCTCATCTCGTTGCTATGCATCACCATGGTCTTGCGTGATCGTAGGAAATTTTTGAAATTACTACGTTCCCCAACAAGGGCATCCGAGCCTGGTTTTATGCGTTGATGTCATATGCACGAGTAGAACACAAGTGAGTTGTGGGCGATACAAGTCATACTACCTACCAGCATGTCATACTTTGGTTCAGCGGTATTGTGAGATGAAGCGGCCGGACCGACATTACGCAGACGCTTACGCGAGACTGGTTTCACCGCTGTGAGCACTCGTTGCTTAAAGGTGGTGGCGGGTGTCTGCTCTCTCACTTTAGTTGAACTGAGTGTGGCTACGCCCGTCCTTGAGAAGGTTAAAACGGAGTCTATTTGACGAAGTATCGCTGTGGTTTTGATGCGAGGTAAGAACGGTTCTTGCTCAGCCCGTAGCAGCCACGTAAAACTTGCAACAACAAAGTAGAGGACGCCTAACTTGTTTTTGCAGGGCATGTTGTGATGTGATATGGTCAAGACGTGATGCTATATTTTATTGTATGAGATGATCATGTTTTGTAACCGAGTTATCGGCAATGGCAGGAGCCATATGGTTGTCGCTTATTGTATGAAATGCAACGCCATGTAATTGCTTTACTTTATCACTAAGGAGTAGCGATAGTCGTAGAAGCAATAGTTGGCGAGACGACAACGATGCTACGATGGAGATCAAGGTGTCGCTACCGGTGGCGATGGTGATCATGACGGTGCCGGAGATGGAGATCACAAGCACAAAATGATGATGGCCATATCATATCACTTATATTGATTGCATGTGATGTTAATCCTTTATGCATCTTATCTTGCTTTGATTGACGGTAGCATTATAAGATGATCCCTTACTAAATTATCAAGAAGTGTTCTCCCGAGTATGCACCGCTATGCGAAAGTTCTTCGTCTTTGAGACACCACGTGATGATCGGGTGTGATAGGCTCTACGCTCAAATACAACGGTGCAAAACAGTTGCACACGCGAATACTCAGGTTATACTTGACGAGCTATGCATATAAGATATGACCTCGGAACACGGAGACCGAAAGGTCGAGCGTGAATCATATAGTAGATATGATCAACATATTGATGTTCACCATTGAAACTACTCCATCACACGTGATGATCGGTCATGGTGTAGTTGATATGGATCACGCAATCACTTAGAGAATTGAGGATATTTTTCTAAGTGGGAGTTCTTAAGTAATATGATTAATTGAACTTAAATTTATCATGAACTTAGTACCGATAGTATCTTGCTTGTCTATGATGTGTAGATAGATGGCTCGTCTGTTGTTCCGTTGAATTTTAATGCGTTCCTTGAGAAAGCAAAGTTGAAAGATGATGGCAGCAATTACACGGACTGGGTCCGAATTTGAGGATTATCCTTATTGCTGCACGGAAGAATTACGCCCCGAAGCACCGTTAGGTGCCAGGCCTGGTGTAAGGGCTGCGCCAGAAGTTATGAACGTCCGCAAAGCAAAGCTGATGACTACTCTATAGTTCAGTGTGCCATGCTTTACGGCTTAGAACCGGGACTTCAACGTCGTTTTGAACACCATGGGGCATATGAGATGTTCCAGAGTTGAAGTTAATATTCCAAGCGAATGCCCGGATTGAGAGATATGAAGTCTCCAATAAGTTCTATAGCTGTAAGATGGAGGAGAACGGTTCGTCAAGGAGCATATACTCGTAATGTCGGATATAACAATCACTTGATTCAACTGGGAGTTAATCTTCCGGATGATTGCGTCATTGATGAATTCTCCAATCACGCCACCAAGCTACAAGAGCTTCGTGATGAACTATAATATGCAAGGGATGACCAAAACAATGCCCGAGCTCTTCGCGATCTTTGAAAGCAGCGGAGGTAGAAATCAAAAGGAGCATCAAGTGTTGATGGTTAACAAAACCACTAGTTTCAAGAAAAGGGCAAAGGAAAGAAAAGGAAACTTCAAAAGAGCGGCAAGCAAGTTGCTGATCAAGAGAAGAAACTCAAGTCTGGTCCTAAGCACGAAACTGAGTGCTTCTATTGCAAGCAGGCTGGTCACCGAAGCGGAACTGCCCCAAGTATTTGGCGGATAAGAAGGATGGCAAGGTTAACAAAGGTATATGTGATATACATGTTATTGATGTGTACCTTACTAATACTCGCAGAGCACTGGTATTTGATACTGGTTCATTGCTAATATTTGCAACTCAAACAGGGCTACGGATTGCGAAGATTGGCTAAGGACGAGGTGACAATGCGTGGGAAATGGTTCCAAAGTCGATGTGATCGCAATCGGCACGCTACCTCTACATCTACCTTCGGATTAGTATTAGACCTAAATAATTGTTATTTAGTACCAGCGTTGAGCATGAACATTATATCTGGATCTTGTTTGATGCGAGACGGTTATTCATTTAAATCGAGAATAATGGTTGTTCTATTTATATGAATAATATCTTTTATGGTCATGCACCATTGAAGAATGGTTTGTTTTACTTAATCTTGATAGTAGTGATACACATATTCATAATGTTGAAACCAAAAGATGCAGAGTTGATAATGATGGTGCAACTTATTTGTGGCACTGCCGTTTAGGTCATATCGGTGTAAAGCGCATGAAGAAACTCCATACTGATGGACTTTTGGAGTCACTTGATTATGAATCACTTGGCACTTGCGAACCGTGCCTTATGGGCAAGATGACTAAAACACCGTTCTCGGAACTATGGAGAGAGCAACAGATTTATTGGAAATCATACATACCGATGTATGTGGTCCAATGAATGTTGAGGCGTATGGCGGATATCGTTATTTTCTCACCTTCACAGATGATTTGAGCAGATATGGGTATATCTACTTAATGAAACACAAGTCTGAAACATTTGAAAAGTTCAAAGAATTTCAGAGTGAAGTGGAAAATCATCGTAACAAGAAAATAAAGTTTCTACGATCTGATCGTGGAGGAGAATATTTGAGTTACTGAGTTTGGCCTACATTTGAAACAATGCGGAATAGTTTCGCAACTTACGCCACGGAACACCACAACGTAATGGTGTGTCCGAACGTCGAATCGTATTTTATTAGATATGGTGCGATCTATGATGTCTCTTACTGATTTACCGCTATCGCTTTGGGGTTATGCTTTAGAGACGGCTACATTCACTTTAAATAGGGCACCATCTAAACCGCTGAGACGACGCCTTATGAACTGTGGTTTGGCAAGAAACCAAAGTTGTCGCTTTGAAAGTTTGGGGCTGCGATGCTTATGTGAAAAGCTTCAACCTGATAAGCTCGAACCCAAATCGGAGAAATGTGTCTTCATAGGATACCCAAAGGAGACAGTTGGGTACACCTTCTATCACAGATCCGAAGGCAAGATTTTTGTTGCTAAATTCGAAACTTTTGGAGAAAGAGTTTCTCACGAAAGAAGTGAGTGGGAGGAAAGTAGAACTTGATGAGATAATCTGTATCTACTCCCTTATTGAGAAGTAGTACATCACGTAAAACAGTTTCGTGACACCTACACCAAATAGGAGGAAGCTAATGATGATGATCATGAAACTTCAGATCAAGTTTCTACAGAACTCAGAGATCAACCAGAGCAAGATCCGCACTAGAGTGGTACGGTAATCCTATTTTGGAAGTCATGTTCTGGAACATGATGAACCTACGAACTATGAAGAAGCGATGGTGAGCCCAGATTCCACAAAATGGCTTGAGGCCATGAAATCTGAGATGGGATCCATGTATGAGAACAAAGTATGGACTTTGGTTGACTTGCCCGATGATCGGCAAGCAATTGAGAATAAATGGATCTTCAAGAAGAAGACCGACGCTGATGGTAATGTTATCGTCTATAAAGCTCGACTTGTTGCAAAAGGTTTTCGACAAGTTCAAGGGATTGACTACGATGAGACCTTCTCACCGAAGCGATGCTTAAGTCCGTCCGAATCATGTTAGCAATTGCCGATTTTATGATTATGAAATTTGGCAAATGGATGTTAAAACTGCATTCTGAATGGATTTACGGAAGAAGAGTTGTATATGATGCAACCAGAAGGTTTTGTCGATCCAAAGGAGCTAACAAAGTGTGCAAGCTCCAGCGATCCATTTATGGACTGGTGCAAGCCTCTCGGAGTTGGAATAAACGTTTTGATAGTGTGATCAAAGCATTTGGTTTTATCTGAGACTTTTGGAGAAGCCTGTATTTACAAGAAAGTGAGTGGGAGCTCAGAGCATTTCGATATTATATGTGGATGACATATTATTGATCGGAAATGATATAGAATTCTGGATAGCATAAAGGGATACTTGAATAAGAGTTTTTCGATGAAAGACCTCGGTGAAGCTGCTTACATATTGGGCATTAAGATCTATAGAGATAGATCAAGACGCTTAATAGGACTTTCACAAAGAACATACCTTGATAAAGTTTTGAAAAAGTTCAAATGGATCGAGGCAAAGAAAGGGTTCTTGCCGGTATTACAAGGTGTGAAGTTGAGTAAGACTCAATGCCCGACCACCGCAGAAGATAGAGAGAAAATGAAAGATGTTCCTATGCTTCAGCCATAGGCTCTATCATGTATGCAATGCTGTGTACAGACCTGATGTGTGCCTTGCTGTAAGTTTAGCAGGCAGGTACCAAAGTAATCCAGAGTGGATCATGGACAGCGGTCAAGAACATCCTTAAGTACTTGAGAAGAACTAAGGATATGTTTCTCATTTATGGTGGTGACAAAGAGCTCGTCAGAACGGTTACGCCGATGCAAGCTTTGACACTGATCCGGACGATTCTAAATCGCAAACCGGATACGATTTACATTAAACGGTGGAGCTGTCGGTTGGTGCAGTTCCAAACAAAGCGCCGTTCGGGATCTACATGTGAAGTTGAGTACATAGCTGCTTCGAAGCAGCTAATGAAGGAGTGCGGATGAAGGAGTTCATAACCGATCTAGGTGTTGTACCTAGTGTATCGGGTCCAATGAAAATCTTTTGTGACAATATGGTGCAATTGCCTTGGCAAAGGAATCCAGATTTCACAAGAGAACCAAGCACATCAAAAGACGCTTCAACTCCATCCGGATTTGGTCCGGTGGGAGACATAGAGATATGCAAGATACATACGGATCTGAATGTTGCAGACCGTTGACTAAGCCTCTTCCACGAGCAAAACATGATCAGCACCAAGACTCCATGGGTGTTAGAATCATTCTTGTGTAATCTAGATTATTGACTCTAGTGCAAGTGGGAGATCTGAAGGAAATATGCCCTAGAGGCAATAATAATGTTATTATTTATTTCCTTATATCATGATAAATGTTTATTATTCATGCTAGAATTGTATTAACCGGAAACATAATACATGTGTGAATACATAAACCTACAGAGTGTCACTAGTATGCCTCTACTTGACTAGCTCGTTAATCAAAGATGGTTATGTTTCCTAACCATGAACAAGGAGTTGTTATTTGATTAACGGGATCACATCATTGGTTGAATGATCTGATTGACATGACCCATTCCATTAGCATAGCACCTGATCGTATAGTTTGTTGCTAGTGCTTTTCTTCATGACTTATACATGTTCCTATGACTATGAGATTATGCAACTCCCGTTGCCCGAGGAACACTTTTGGTGCTACCAAACGTCACAACGAATCGGGTGATTATAAAGGTACATTACAGGTGTCTCCGAAGGTACATGTTGGGTTGGCATATTTCGAGATTAGGATTTGTCACTCCGATTGTCGGAGAGGTATCTCTGGGCCCTCTCGGTAATGCACATCACATAAGCCTTGCAAGCATTGCAACTAAATGTGTTAGTTGTGAGATGATGTATTACGGAACGAGAAAAGAGACTTGCCAAGAATGCGAGATTGAACTAGGTATTGGATACCCACGATCGAATCTCGGGCAAGTAACATACCGATGACAAAGGAACAACGATGTTGTTATGCGGTCGACCGATAAAGATCTTCGTAGAATATGTAGGAACCAATATGGGCATCCAGGTCCCGCTATTGGTTATTGACCGAGAGGTGTCTCGGTCATGTCTACATAGTTCTCGAACCCGTAGGGTCCGCACGCTTAACGCTTCGATGGCGGTTATTATGAGTTTATATGATATTGATGTACCAAGGTTGTTTGAGTCCCGGATGAGATCACGGACATGACGAGGAGTCTCAAATGGTCGAGACATAAAGATTGATATATTGGAAGCCTATGTTTGACTCGGAATCACTCCGGGTGAAATTGGGAATTTTACCGAGTACCGGGGTTACCGGAACCTCCCGGGGTCAATGGGCCTTGATGGGCCTTAGTGGAAAGGAGGAAAGGGGCCCAAGTGCTGGTCGCACCTTCCCCCTCCCTAGTCCTATTAGGACTAGGAGAAGGTGGTGCCCTCTCTCCTTCCCACTTGGCCAATCCTAGTTGGACTAGGATTGGGGGAGAATCCTACCCGGTGGGAGTAGGACTCCCAGCGCAGCCCTTGGTGGCCGCCAGCCCCTCCCTTCCCTCCTTTATATCTGAGGGCAGAGGGCACCCCATGACACACAAGTTGATCATTGAGATCGTTCCTTAGCCGTGTGCGGTGCCCCTTCCACCAAACTACACCTCGAATATACCGTTGCGGAGCTTAGGCGAAACCTGCGCGGTGGAACATCATCATCGCCACCACGCCGTCAGGTCGACGAAACTCTCCCTCAACACTCGGCTGGATCGGAGTTCGAGGGACGCCATCGAGCTGAACGTGTGCAGAACTCGGAGGTGCCGACGCTCGGTACTTGGATCGGTTGGATCGGGAAGAAATACGACTACTTCCTCTACGTTGCGTCAACGCTTCGTTGCTGGTCTACGAGGGTACGAGACAACACTCTCATCTCGTTGCTATGCATCACCATGGTCTTGCGTGATCGTAGGAAATTTTTTGAAATTACTACGTTCCCCAACATGAAGGAAAGCAGCAGCAAATTGAAAATCACAAGAGGAAGTATGGGCAGGGGAAGTATAACTCGAGCCCAAAGAGAAACCCCGTTATACCCCTAAGCGGGGAGTTCGGTTTCAGCATACCCATGGAGGAGGTAGTTCAAGACAACCATAATGGCCACAAAATGGTAATGGGAATGGAGGAAGCAGCGGCGAAACGGACCACACCATTAACCCCAACCAAGAAAGACCTGAGCCATGTCACCTGTTACAAGTGTTCCAAGACCGGACATTATGCAAATGATCGTCCGAAGGCCAAGGTGGAAATGGAAGCTCGAAAGAAGCCAAACCCTTTCAACAAAGACGGGTGAACCACATTGATGTGGAGGAGGTTGAAGATCAGCCCGATGCGAGAATCGGTAAGTTTTGGTTAAGTCATTTACTGCACTAGTTCTTTTCGATACCGGTGCAACGATTCATACATATCAAGGGATTTGTAGAAAAGTATAGCCTGCCTACTCAGATTCTTAAAACCCCTATGCTAGTAAGCTCACCAGGAGCGGAGTATATGGCCAGACAAGGATGTTTTCAAGTGCCATTAAGTATAGGAAGGCATGTGTTCCCGACGGATTTGATCATTTTGGAATCCCAAGGATTTGATGTGATTCTCGGTATGGATTGGATGTCGACGTATGGGGGAAACATCGATTGCGCAAGTAAGACGATTTTGCTCACAACACCAGAAGGAAGAAGGATTAGGTATGTATCGCGACATGGACCAAATAGGAATCAAGTAAATTCCTTATCAGGAGTTGTGCAGGAAGAGGTGCCAGTGGTGAAGGATTACCCTGATGTATTTCCTAAGGAATTGACAGGAATGCCACCGGATAGAGACATTGAGTTTTTGATTGAGCTTTTGCGGTGCGGGCCCAATATCGAGCGACCATACAGGATGCCCGCATGTGATTTGGCAGAAATCAAGAAGCGATTAAGGAGCTATTGGATAAAGGTTATATCGCCCAAGTTCTTCGCCTTGGGGATCACCCGTACTTTTAGTAGAGAAGAAGGACGGATCGTTAAGGATGGTTGTTGACTATCGTGGTTTAAATGAAGTAACAATCAAGAACAAGTACCCACTACTAATGATAAATGATCTGTTTGATCGTTTGCAAGGAGCTAAAGTGTTTTCCAAGATCGATTTGCGATCAGGGTACCATCAGTTGAAGATTCGAGAGCAGGACATACCTAAGACAACATTTACCACGAGATATGGACTGTATGAATATACCGTTATGTCATTTGGACTGACTAACGCGCCTGCCTATTTCATGAACCTGATGAACAAAGTGTTTATGGAGTTTTTGGATAAGTTCGTCGTGGTGTTCATAGATGATATTTTGGTTTTCTCGAAGAATGAAGAGGAACATAAGGAACATTTGCGATTGGTTTTGGAGAAACTAAGGGAACATCAGTTATATGCCAAGTTCAGCAAATGTGAGTTTTGGCTAAAGGAAGTTGGATTTCTTGGGCATGTTATATCCGGAGAAGGGATAGCCGTTGACCCCACGAAGGTTGAGACCATAACCAAATGGGAAGCACCAACGACAGTTGGAGAGATCCGGAGTTTCCTTGGACTCGGAGGATACTACCGAAGATTCATTGAGAATTTCTCAAGGATTGCAAAGCCTGTGACGGAATTGCTGAAAAAGGATACCAAGTTCATATGGACTGAGGATTGTGAGGCAAGTTTTCAGGAATTGAAGAAAAGATTGGTTACCTCACCAGTGTTAATTTTGCCCGATCAGACCAAGGATTATGAGGTGTATTGCGACGCTTCACGTCGAGGACTTGGAGCAGTGCTTATGCAGGAAGGAAGAGTTGTTTCGTATGCTTCACGATAGCTTAAGCCTCATGAGTTGAATTATGCCACCCATGATTTGGAGTTAGCAGCCGTTGTGCATGCATTGAAGACATGGAGACATTTTCTCATTGGAAATCATTGTGAGGTGTACATGGATCACAAGAGTTTGAAGTACATCTTCACGCAGAAGGAATTAAATCTTAGGCAGAGGAGATGGTTGGAGCTTATTAAGGATTATGATCTGAGATTGCATTATCACCCCGGGAAGGCTAACGTTGTAGCAGACGCATTGAGCCGTAAGAGCCACGTCAATACACTAATGATGGGAGGAATACCCAAGGAGTTAGCCGAGGACCTTCGAGAGCTATGTTTGGAAATAGTTCCGAGAGGCTATGTAGCAGCATTGGAGATTCAGTCTACGTTGATGGACAAAATCAGAGAAGCTCAAAAGGCAGATAAGGAAGTTGCCTCTATAAAGGAGAAAATGAGCGAAGGAAAAGCAAAGGGATTTCGTGAGGATGAGCACGATACCCTATGGTATGAGGACCGTGTTTATGTGCCAAATGACCCGGAGATCGGGAAGTTGATTCTGCAAGAGGCACATGATTCGCCCTACTCGATTCACCCAGGAAATACCAAGATGTATTTAGATTTGAAGGAAACGTTCTGGTGGACCGGAATGAAGAAGGATATTGCAGAGTATGTAGCAGTTTGTGATGTATGTCAAAGGGTGATGGTAGAACATCAGAAGCCAGCAGGATTGTTGCAACCTTTGCCGATACCCGAATGGAAGTGGGATAAAGTAGGCATGGATTTCATCACAGGTTTGCCAAAGACTCGTTCAGGCTATGACTCGATTTGGGTTATAGTCGACCGCTTGACGAAGGTAGCTCATTTCATTCCAGTCAAGACTACCTATAGCAGTGCTAAGTTGGCAAAGATATACATGACCAGAATTGTGTGTTTGCACGGAGTTCCGAGGAGTATCGATCGATAGAGGAACCCAATTTACCTCAAAGTTTTGGAATCGGTTACACGAAACATTGGGAACCAGGCTGAATTGAGACAGCTTTCCACCCACGCACCGATGGACGATCGAGAGAGTCAATCAGATTTTGGAGGATATCTTTGAGAGCTTGTGCACTAGATTATGGATCTAGTTGGGATAATAACTTGCCGTATGCTGAGTTTTCTTATAACGACAGTTACCAAACCAGCTTGAAGATGGCACCTTTCGAGGCTTTGTACGGAAGGAGGTGCAGGACACCGTTATCATGGGACGAAGTTGGAGACCGTCGATTGTTTGGACCAGATTTGATTAAGGAGTCCGAACAAAGGTTAAGTTGATTCGCGATAGGCTCAAGGTAGCCCAGTCGCATGTAAAAGCTATGCGGATTCAAAAGCAAGGCGATAGAATATGAAGTTGGAGACAGAGTTTATCTTAGAGTATCCCCACTTCGAGGAGTTAAGCGTTTTGGAGTTAAAGGAAAATTAGCACCACGTTTCGTTGGACCATATAGGATCTTGCAACCCATGGGAGAAGTTGCTTATAAACTGGAATTGCCAGAAGGACTGTCAGGAGTTCATGATGTATTCCATGTTTCTCAGCTGAAGAAATGTCACTCCGAGATGGCAGAGGTACCGCTAAGAGATACAGTGCCACTTGAAGCAATTCAGTTGAAGGATGATTTGACATATGAGGAGAAACCAGTCAAGATTCTCGATTATGCCAGCAGAGTTACTCGCAGCAAGGTTATCAAGTTTTGCAAGGTTCAGTGGAGCCACCACACTTAGGATGAAGCCACCTAGGAAAGAGAAGAAGATTTGCTCAAGGACCACCCTCACCTATTTTCTAGCCAACCCGAATCTCGAGGGCGAGATTCATCTTAAGGGGGGTAGGTTTGTAACATCCCAAATTTTCAATTTGGAATGTTATACATTAAATCATCATGCATTACATATTTTCGTGCATTTTGCCAATCCTAGAAATTTCACGCAACTCAAGGACCCTCGGAGAGAGTTGGAGATTTCGAAATTTTCATATTTCAGTTTTCTCGAGTTATGAAAAAAAAGAGGATCATTTGATTTTATTTATTTCATCTTCAAATAATTTTCCCATATCAAAAATATGAGAGGGAATAATATGACTTTCCCAAACATTAGGAAAACAATGAAGATTTAATAAATAAATCAAATTCTGGATTTTTCGGAGTTTATGTGCCTTAGGGAAAAATGCGTGATTTCAAAAATTTCATTTTTGGCCCCGAGTAAAAGTTCATTTTGTTCGACTCATTTTTAGGAGTCGGGGAAAATTTACTTTGTAAATTTTGGAGTTCGTTTAGATTTTTATTTTATTCGTTTTTCTGCGCGCGTTTTTAAAAAAAACGCAGCGCCCCGCCTGGGCCAAGGGCCCACTGCCCCGCCGCCTCCCAGCAGAAGCCGCCGCCCGGCCGAATCCGAGGAGGACTCCTCCTCCTCCTCCCTTGCTTGCCCCTCCCCAAGCCACCTTCCCCCCCTTTAAATACCCCAACACCCCCTCTTCTCCCACAACCACCCCCCTCTCCTCTCCCCAACCCGCAGCCACCGCCGCCGCCACTAGCGCCGCCGCCGCCCTTAGCCGCCGCCCTTGAGCCCGCCTGCCGAGGTAGCCGCGCCGCCACCCTCCCTCGGTTCGGTTTTTTGTAAAACCGTTCCGGTTTTTTTTCCGTTGTTGGTATTTTTGAAACCCTAGATCGGTTTTATTTCCGGTTTTCTTTTGTTCGGTTTTTTTTCAAACCCTAGATCGGTTTTATTTCGGTTTTGTTGTTTAGCGAAGCGTTCACGGACCGTTCGTCTTAACGAACGTGATCACCGTTATTCGGTTAACGAACGTCCGCTCGCTTAATTGTTCGTCGTTTTTTCTTTTAATCGGATTTATTCCGCTATTCTTTCTGATCACGATTTCAGATTCGATCTTCGTTCTAGTTTATCTTCTCGCTCGTTTATCGGAATCAGGTGATTCAAGCGCCTGGAGTTTCATTTCGAAACCGCCGTTCCGACTAATCAACTTAAACAAAGTTTTGCTACTGTAAAATTTGACATAGTTTCAACTTGCTAGAACCGAGCTGTTTTCTTTTGCCGGTTGTCTTCCGTTGTTTTGTTCGATTCGTTTTATTTTGCAACCGGGGTTCTTAAGTTGAAATTTCTAGTCAGATCTTTTATTTGAGATTTACCCATGCATTAGATGAGTACTTATTGTATGCTTGTTGTTTGTCTGCGATAGATCACCCGGAGTGCGCCGCTTGTTACTTCGAATCTCTAGGTTTCGCGGATCATCAGCAAGGCAAGTAACACTTGATCATACCTGTTCTACTACCCAGTTTTTATGCATTAGATCAATCCTCAAACACTTGCATGATTAGGATCTAATTAAATTGTGGGATGGGAAGTAAATTGAGGTAGTACCTATTACCTGTTTTACTTATGAAACCTTTGGGAGTTACTTCTCGCTTGCTTATTATGCCATGCTATGCTAGTAGACGTGGATTGGGTGAGTGATATCCATGATGATGTGAGTTTGTAACTTAATGGTTTATCTAAGGTGGCAACTTAAACACACATCTGGGTGGATTGAGGCACTGAGGGTATCCAAATGATTGCCTGTTTTTCTTGGACCGCCACCCGTGCTCAAAGGGATCATAAGATAATTCATACTAGTAACTTCGTGTGCAGCCACAAGCCATTATGGGCTCTCGCATAGTTGACTAAGTCGTGCGAACTCTTATAGTGGTGGACTAGCAGATGTAGGGGATGTAGGTGTACCGGTCTACCCATCGTAAGGTGCTAGCGCTTCGAAAGACTATGTCTCGGTCATCCGTTTCTCAAACACCTTGCAGTACGAGAAACCCAAAGGGAGGCGATCGAGTCTTGTGGGGAAAAGTCATAAACCTCTGCAGAGTGTATAAACTAATCATGATTAGCCGTGTCCCCGGTTATGGACATCTTGAGTATCTAGTACTTGAATATCATGTGAATCTCAACATGTTACTCTAATTTAATATTGTTGGGTTTGTTTAAGGATTACTTTTAATTGGGATTGAGGATGCTGTCAACCATTCTCAATGTTTAACAACCACCGTGATAGTTAATTAAATTTATTTCTTTGCAGTAGGGAAAAACTGGCTTTATGCAAAACTGTAACCGTAGAGCTTTTCCACCAGCCACATATGCATGTAGTACAGGCTTATCATTCATTATTTCTCTATGTGTTACATTGCCAGCATATTCCATGTCTGACCCGTTTGTTGGCTGCAACTTTCATGTTGCAGACTTTTCAGACGACGAGTAAGGTGCTTTAGGTCGTGGTTCTATACTTAGTGATGCCGCTGGAGTTGATGGACTCACTTATCTTCCAAGTCTTCCGCTGTTATCGTTATTAGATGGCCTTAAGCCATATTTATTGTAATAAGTCCTCTTTGGACAACGATGTAATGAGTCTGTGATTGCTACTCTGTTATAAATCCTTCAATCTTGTGTGGTGTCAAGACATCGATCCGAGGATGACACCGAGCACGAGACTTGATCCATTCAGGTCGGGTCGCTTCTAAAGAGCGAGCAGCGCCCGATAATCCATGAAGCAGCCAGCATGGGCTAAGCCTGCCGTTCCTCCGTCGATGAATGAAGGACCTAGGATAGTTGAGGTGTAGCGACCTGACCCAAAATCGGTCATGTCTGCGTATGCATTCATCCCAAGATCATGCTTTGGTACTCACAAGACATCGATGAAGTAATCAAAGTTCAATCACACCTGAATTTATTACACGATTCTCATATAGAGTCTTTATTACAAGAGAATACATTTGGCCGAAGGCCAACTCATGAGAAATAAACTAGTAAAGCTGCGGAAGCGTAGACGAAATAGCGAGTCCATCCGACTCCATAGGGCAATCGCCAAGCGCGGAGCGTAGCCTCAATCCTGATCGGAATACTCCTCTGCAACATAAGACGTTGCAGCCGTGTAGGTCGGCATTTTGAATATGCTGGCAAGTCATGAAGAGAGAATACTATAATAAAGTTACTAACACTATATGCAATTTGGCTGTGGGGCTCTATGTTTCATCATTTTGCGAAAAGCCAATTTTTTCCTACCAAAGTGGACTTGCTTGCAAATACTACAAAATTGTTGGTAGTTATTGAGATGGTTCTGCCAACCAATATCTCATTCCCTAATTATTAAGTCATAACCCCCTCAAATTAATTTATTAGTTTTAGTGTTGAGATTTCCGAATACTTCCAAGTTCCAGAGGCTCAAATTGTCCGTAACCGGGGACACGGCTAATCGATTAGATCTTTTACTCTGCAGAGGTTTGCGCCCTTTACCCGCAAGATTCATTCCCTCCGTTTAAGTCTTCGCACTTCATGGTGTTTGAAGACGGATGAATGAAACAGGTCTTCCAAAGAGTTCTTCCGCCACCGCCGGTACCCATCCAATCCTACCGTTCTTCTACATCTCGTAGTACCGCCCAGCCAGCGTCACAACTAGGGTTGACCCAGCCAGAGCCCATAATGGCTTGCGGCTGCTGCAGGTAAGCTTCGGTCAATGGGGCATCCATCCGTCTCTTCGTGGCTGGGTGAAGCTTTCCGCAAGATGTCATGGCACTTCTCCATGCATCCCGGCCAACCACTGGGTTCTCCAGGGTGCCCGTCAACCGTCCTCCACCCAGTAGTGAATTCCGAAGTTCATCTTGAGCTTGAAGTTCATGGGGTTGTCATCATCTTGACTCTCACATCTTACTTATGAATTGTAACATCCCAAATTTTGGAATGTTAATATAATTAATTGAATTGTTTGTTTGTTTGCTTGAGTGAATTAAACTTGAGTGAAATTTGAACCTTTTCAAAAAACTTTTGAATGAGAGGGAATAAAATGACTTTCCCCTTCTCCGGTAAATTCAAATTCATCCTATTAAAATCAATGAGAGAAGATGACATGACTTCTTCAACTATAAAGAATTTGAACGGAGTTTTGCAATTTAATTCTTTCGAATATTCGCACTTGCTTCTCTATTTTTCTTCCCGAGAAATACCCGAAAATAAATTCTTGCAAGCAAGAAAGAGCGGAGGAAAATGACCCTCCAAAATCAGGGGCATTTTTGAAAATATTTGAGCCAAGAAAAACCAAAGTTTTTATTTAAAAATTATTTGCAAAAAGAAATAAAGCCTTAGGGATTTTCTGGAAAACATTTTTTAAGTTTTTATTTTGGCCGTGGAATAATGCTCATCGTCTACATTTTATTTTTCTGATTTTTTAGTATATAAAAACTCTTTATTCCGAATTGATTTGATTTCCCTTTTTATTGTTTTAGTTTCCTAACTTTAAAAATAGGAATGGAATCGTTTTATTAGGAAAAACCTGGCCCATTAAGCACTTTCCTATTCTAGCCCAACAAGAGATCATCTCCTTCCTGTGTTTCCTCTCACGTTACAGAAGCTTTCCATGTCCATGGAGACAGGAAATCTCCACCTTCCCGATCTCCCTCGTCTTTCCATCCCAGCGCCTCCCGAGACCGCCTATAAAACCCCCTCCCTCTCCTCGTTCCATTTTTCCCATCACCACGCCCCCTCCCTGCCCGTAGCCTTCTCGCCACCGTCCTCCTTTTCTGCCTAGAACGCTCACCGGGAGCTCTCCTGGAACCTCCCCAGCGCCGACCCCTCCTCCGCCACCCACACCTCGCCGGCGACCTCGCCCCCTCGCCGAGCAGCCTCCACATCGCCGTCTCCTTCCTGCCATCTCTACCTCACGTCAGGTAACTCCGCTTTTTTTCAGATTTATTTCCGTAACAGATTTAGTTCCGTTCTTGTTTAGCTTATAACTTTTGATCTAGAAGTCCAATGATGCTGATTCTTTTTGCGTTAGATCACAATTTTCTTGTAGTTTCCAAAAATATATAATTTGTCTATGTTTGGATTTATAAAATTGAGTTAGATCAGATTTTAATTAAAGCTTGTTTTGCTTATTCCGGGAGTTTAAAATAGATTTTTATTTGATTCTTTTTCTACTGATCACTAGTGATCATATTTACCAGTGGTAAAACTTCAAAATTGTTTGAGTATTTTAGCTTATTGTTTCATGTAAAACAAATTCTGTTTTAGTTCTATTCAATTATAGCTACTTTTTTCTATAGTTGTTTTTTTAATTATTTTATTTTATATTTCAGAAAGTTTATGTTTGGTTTCTTTTAGTTAAACAGTAGGTGTTCAACAAGTTTTTATATTTATTTTTATTTTGTTATCGTGAAATCAATTCAAGTTCGCTAATAACTTGCAATGGATTTCTCTGTTTTAACTCCCAATTGAAAATACTTTCAAAATAGCTTTATGAAAAAATACTTTATTTTTTTTCTTTGTCTTAACTAAATTTATATTTTATTCTCTGTTATTTTAGTGTTTTATTTTCCGTTAGACAAAACTATTTTTGTGAATGTTGTAGAAGAAGACTCCCTAGTTTTATTTGAAGTTCCTTCGGATTCTTATTCGCTCTCTCTTTTATTTTGATTGTTAGTGTGAGTGCTTATGTGAATGATATGTTTGTTATATAGATTTCATCAGAGAGTGACGAGTAGTCTATCAAGTTATTTCTTGAGAACGATAATTCTTCTTCGTCAACATCACCAGGCAAGTTCACTTTGATCATTGCTTTCATACCTATGTTTTTATTGCATTTAGTGGCATCCTTGCAACCACCCCTCAGTAGTGTTATTGAATCCTTGTAGTTGAGTAGTATGCATGAGGTAGGAACCCATCACCCTGTTACCAAGCCCGGGACGTTAATTATTTTAATGCTACGCTATAGTAGACGGGATTTGGTATGAGTGCTCGGGAGTGGTGTGAGAATGGAGGTTCTACGTCAATGACGACAACTCCATGACGGAATCTGCAAGGACTGCATCTTCAAGGCCTCAAGACTTCAAGACTCGAGACAAGAATTCAATACACACTACTGGGTGAAGGATGGTTGACGGCACCTGGAGAAACCAGTGGTTGGCGGGATGCATGGAGAAGCGCCATAACATCTTGCGGAAAGCTTCACCCAGACTCAAAGAGACGGAAGAATACTTCACGCCCGAAGCTTACCTGCAACCGCAAGTCATTATGGGCTCTGGCTTGGTTGACCTTAGTTGTGACTCTGGCTGGGACGGTACTAGCAGATGTAGAACTACGGTAGGATGGGATGAGTACCGGACAGTGGTCAGAGGAACTCTTTGGAAGACCATGTTTCGGTCATCTTGTTCTCAAACACTCTGAAGTGCGAGAACGTAAAGAGAGGGATCGAATCTTGCGGGTAAAGTGTACAAACCTCTGCAGAGGGTTATAACCTAATCGATTAGCCGTGTCCCCGGTTACGGACAATTTGAGCATCTGGACTTGGATCTATTTCGGAACTCTCAACACCGGATTGATAACTTAATTGTGGGCAACTTATGATGATTTTGGGCTATGAGACATCGGTTGGCGGAACCATGTCATGACAGAAAAAAAACTCCATAGTACAGGCTTCATTTTATTCCTTTGATGTAGGTAAAATAAAACCAGCTTTTACGCAAACAAAATTCAGATACAGAGCCATAAAGCCATATTGCATATAGTATAGTTTTATCATCTGTTTTCTCATGTTGTGATCTTGCCGGTACATTCAATGTCTTGACCAACACGGCTGCAACGTATCATGTTGCAGATATTTCTCGACAGTAAGAGTTACGATCTGGGTTACGGTCTACACTCAACCTGCCGATGGCGTTGATGGGACTCCACACCCGCTTGATTGTTTCCGCTGATTATTATGAGGTATATATCATTTACGTTATTTATACATGTGATTGCACTTTGATATATACATTAATGTCTCTGTGTGCAAAGATATCGATCGAGGATGGCATAAAGAATACGTAGGCTTGACCGTCGAGGTCGGGTCACTCTGAAATGGTATCGAGCACATGTTGATCAGAGGACGTGACCCTAGAAACCGGAAAGCCCCTAGGACCGAAAATCTCTAAAACTTTATTTTCAAAAAGACTCTTACTTCTCATCTCTACTGATTTTATCAAATAGACACTCTCACCTCAAATAGTTAGAATATACCCTTTTCCCTTTTGATCACATGAAGAATCAACTGAAGCCGCTCCAAGAAGGACAAGATATCGGATAACTGATGGCCTCTTCAGAGTAAAGAGGATTTGACCATGCATTAGAAGAGTTGAAGCTGCAACAATTGAAGACTCAAGACTAGAAGAATTTGAAGAATCAAGAATTATTTGACCTTTAGAAGACCAAACCCTGTTACACACTTATGTTAGATGCTGACGATTTGTGAGCTGTCATTTGTTTGATGTTTTCCGACAGCCACAAAGTAAAACTTGTTTCTTCAAAAACTATTGTTTGTATTGTGTGTATATCCTCCCACCTCTCTCATATCTCATCCCAAAACTTTTGGACCCCATAGTTGATGAATGAAGTTGGACTGATATTCTCGGACCAAGACTCAGCGGAGGTAGAGCTATGGATTCGAGAACATGGAGAATCACTTTGGGAGCAATTTGGTTTCAAGGAAGAATGAAGTATCTTACGCCTCCAAGACTTTGAAGGAAGTGCTGCAACATGGTGGCAGATGCATCAAGCTATACAGGATGGAATGGAGCAAAGACTTGGAAAGAATTCAAGAAGACTCTGACAAGATCTCGTCTTATCCGGAAGCAACATGATACACCAAGAAATAAACCTTGTGCCTGCAAGATTTGCGGAGAAATAGGACACACCCAGGAGGAACACAAGGATGGATGCCCACATAGTGAGGAGAAACACCCAGCTGAGGAATGCCCAACTAGTCCGGTGACTTGTTTCTTGTGTGAAGGAACCACCCACTACCCGACTCAGTGTCACATTTACCCCATGGTGCAACAAACTATTCAGGAGCAGGAAGAAGGACTGAAAGAAGCCCTCCGAGAAGTTATGAAAGAACCTGTGATGAAGGAATGTGTTAAAGACCCTGATGGAGAAGGTCTCAACAGATTTTACTCCAATGCCTGCTATTCATGTGGAGAAGAAGGACATTTTTCACAGTATTGCACCAAGGAAAGAAAGGAGTATTCAGGATATTTCCCGACAGCAGAAGTGAAGTTTGACCCCCGGGAGATAGAAACTCTGATCATTACAGAGAAATCCAGGAAGAGAAAAGGAAGGCAACCTGAGCGCGACACAATTTTTGCAGAGAAGGACTTGAGTCATATCACCTGTTACAGGTGCAAGGATTTAGGTCATTACGCTAGTAAATGCCCAGAAAAGAAGCCAAGAATCCAAGGAGCCCGCATAATCACCAAGAAGCCCCGAGACATGTCGGAAGTCATTTGTTTTCGCTGCAAGGAGGCAGGACATTATGCTATTAAATGTCCCGACAAGATGGAAGCTGGAGTTGAGTAGTTGGAATTTTGAGATGGATAATAAGAGTAGTAGAAAACAATTTTATTTTCATGAGCTCGATGAGTTGAGTTATGTAATAGATTACTCTGAGATTGTAATAGTTCATGACTCAATAAAGTTGTAATGTCACATACTGAAAAGCTTTAAGGAGTTGTCATATTTTATCTTGGAAGTTAATATTCTGGATGAACATGGAAGAAAGTGAGTTGTGAGGCATAAATTGGATATTGGAAATTGAGTTTGAAGTTTTGTTGGATGATATGACTGTGTTCCCCAGGAGATAAGTACCTTAATTCTGAGCATCATTTCTGTTTCACAACTGCAGATGACGACCCTTTACGAGTCTTTCCTTAAAGGTCCGGAAACCATCATGACCACGACAAGTGATCATGATTACCCAAGATCTCAAGGAAATGATGAAGCATATTCATCCTTGAAGGAGATGCAGTCTACAAAGGCTATCCTTTCATGCAAAAGGGAGTGGAACTTTGGTATGTGGAGGTACACCTCCACCATTTGAAAGGAGTTTGCCCAAAGATGACGGGGCAGTACTTTTTCATTTCACGTGTGCCACAAGCAACTTTCTTCGATGCTGTTCGTGAAGCAGCCATGGAAGCCATACGTCAGATCGGAGAAATACTTGAAGCAAGACTCCGTTATACTCAGGAATACCTAAGCGAAGTGCGTACTGAGATGATGGAAGTGAAGCTCAAGGCCACCACAATGAAACAGAAGATTGAAGATTTCAAGGCACATGTCGCACAATTCCAGTGGGACTGAAGAATCCTCAAGGAGGAAAAATGAATAAAGTTGGAAGTAATGTCTGACCATACCGAACCATGTGGGTGGCAGCATTTGTAACAAAGTACTTTTTGGAATTTGGATTTACGAAAATGATTAAGGATGTAATGAAAGATTGATATGAGAATAATGAGATGTTATGGATAAACTTGTGCATTTTTGGTCATAGTACTCTGTAAAACCACAGGATCAATGAAGAAAGAAATGTGTTATCCATGACGGTCCATAGTAGGAAGCTGGACGAAATAAGTTGGAATTTTGCTTTTGATATGATGAAGAAACAGAGTACTACTGGATTTAAAGGAGGTGTAATATGGAACAAGAGAGTTACTCCAAGGATGAAGTTAAAGCTGCACTAGTGTTGAAGTGGGCCATAACCCACAGGCCCAGGATTTTGAGAAGGAACAGATGTAACCTTGATGAAGGAATAAATTGGAGGAATCAGCAGTCCAATCAGCATACGTTTCGTAGGAGGTTACGCAAAAACCTGAGAGTGGTGCAGTAACGATAGATGTTTTGTTTGGCATGCAGAAACCATGGATTTATACGAACTCAGTTCGAGAACAAGAGAAATTCTGCAATGCTTGTGAGTATGCCCAAGTGTTAAAATACGTGATTCGATATTTACATATGTGGTAATGATTCAAGTACGGGATGGATTGGCCCCCATACCGGAGACTTCTATCATGAACTATCATATGTTGATGGAAAATCAGAGAGCCTTGAAAAACTTAGAAGAGTGTCGACGCGATAAGCCATAAAACCATAAAATGGTAGGACGATGGAACCCCATTACAGGCAACCGTTGCCAAACGTAGGTTATCTTGTGAGGTTCAACCAGACCCGCTTTCTGCAGGAGAAAACCATAAATTGTAGACCACCATGACTGTTTGATAGTTGTTTAGAATGGACACAGACCCATCAGCTAAGAAGATCCAGTCTCGGACGAACTTCAACTTTGACGAACCGACCCAAGCTTTTGAGGAAAACTCTATGCTTCTGACAGAAGAGCTTTAATGAAGGAGCTATTGTAAGATATGTGAAGAGACATACATTGTCAGCCCTCCAGAGGAAATATCTGAGTTTATTGGAACCATGACCTTGTTTTTAAGTGTGGTAGCACCCCGACCTTCGACCAAGACTTTTGCTAGAAGACCCCAACCCTAACTTCTTTCTTGTTAGTTTTTGAATCTCGAGGACTAGATTCATTTTAAATGTGGTAGGTTTGTAACATCCCAAATTTTGGAATGTTAATATAATTAATTGAATTGTTTGTTTGTTTGCTTGAGTGAATTAAACTTGAGTGAAATTTGAACCTTTTCAAAAACTTTTGAATGAGAGGGAATAAAATGACTTTCCCTTCTCCGTAAATTCAAATTCATCCTATTAAAATCAATGAGAGAAGATGACATGACTTCTTCAACTATAAAGAATTTGAACGGAGTTTTGCAATTTAATTCTTTCGAATATTCGCACTTGCTTCTCTATTTTTCTTCCCCGAGAAATACCCCGAAAAATAAATTCTTGCAAGCAAGAAAGAGCGGAGGAAAATGACCCTCCAAAATCAGGGGCATTTTTGAAAATATTTGAGCCAAGAAAAACCAAAGTTTTTATTTAAAAATTATTTGCAAAAAGAAATAAAGCCTTAGGGATTTTCTGGAAAACATTTTTTTTAAGTTTTTATTTTGGCCGTGGAATAATGCTCATCGTCTACATTTTATTTTTCTGATTTTTTAGTATATAAAAACTCTTTATTCCGAATTGATTTGATTTCCCTTTTTATTGTTTTAGTTTCCTAACTTTAAAAATAGGAATGGAATCGTTTTATTAGGAAAAACCTGGCCCATTAAGCACTTTCCTATTCTAGCCCAACAAGAGATCATCTCCTTCTGTGTTTCCTCTCACGTTCTGAAGCTTTCCATGTCCATGGAGACAGAAATCTCCACCTTCCCGATCTCCCTCGTCTTTCCATCCCAGCGCCTCCCGAGACCGCCTATAAAACCCCCTCCTCTCCTCGCTCCATTTTCCCATCACCACGCCTCCTGCCCGTAGCCTTCTCGCCACCGTCCTCCTTTTCTGCCTAGAACGCTCACCAGGAGCTCTCCTGGAACCTCCCCAGCGCCGACCCTCCTCCGCCACCCCCACCCTCGCTTGGCGACCTCGCCCCTCGCGGAGCAGCCCTCCACATCGCCGCCTCCTTCCTGCCATCTCTACCTCACGTCATGTAACTCCGTTTTCGTTTTCAGATTTATTTCCGTAACAGATTTAGTTCCGTTCTTGTTTAGCTTATAACTTTTGATCTAGAAGTCCAATGATGCTGATTCTTTTGCGTTAGATCACAATTTTCTTGTAGTTTCCAAAATATATAATTTGTCTATGTTTGGATTTATAAAATTGAGTTAGATCAGATTTTAATTAAAGCTTGTTTTGCTTATTCCGGGAGTTTAAAATAGATTTTTATTTGATTCTTTTTCTACTGATCACTAGTGATCATATTTACCAGTGGTAAAAACTTCAAAATTGTTTGAGTATTTTAGCTTATTGTTTCATGTAAAACAAATTCTGTTTTAGTTCTATTCAATTATAGCTACTTCTTTTCTATAGTTGTTTTTTTAATTATTTTATTTTATATTTCAGAAAGTTTATGTTTGGTTTCTTTTAGTTAAACAGTAGGTGTTCAACAAGTTTTTATATTTATTTTATTTTGTTATCGTGAAATCAATTCAAGTTCGCTAATAACTTGCAATGGATTTCTACTGTTTTAACTCCCAATTGAAAATACTTTCAAAATAGCTTTATGAAAAAATACTTTATTTTTTTCTTTGTCTTAACTAAATTTATATTTTATTCTCTGTTATTTTAGTGTTTTATTTTCCGTTAGACAAAACTATTTTTGTGAATGTTGTAGAAGAAGACTCCTAGTTTTATTTGAAGTTCCTTCGGATTCTTATTCTCTCTCTTTTATTTTGATTGTTAGTGTGAGTGCTTATGTGAATGATATGTTTGTTATATAGATTTCATCAGAGAGTGACGAGTAGTCTATCAAGTTATTTCTTGAGAACGATAATTCTTCTTCGTCAACATCACCAGGCAAGTTCACTTTGATCATTGCTTTCATACCTATGTTTTTATTGCATTTAGTGGCATCCTTGCAACCACCCCTCAGTAGTGTTATTGAATCCTTGTAGTTGAGTAGTATGCATGAGGTAGGAACCCATCACCCTGTTACCAAGCCCGGGACGTTAATTATTTTAATGCTACGCTATAGTAGACGGGATTTGGTATGAGTGCTCGGGAGTGGTGTGAGAATGGAGGTTCTACGTCAATGACGACAACTCCATGACGGAATCTGCAAGGACTGCATCTTCAAGGCCTCAAGACTTCAAGACTCGAGACAAGAATTCAATACACACTCTTTGGGTGAAGGATGGTTGTGGGCACCTGGAGAAACCAGTGGTTGGCGGGATGCATGGAGAAGCGCCATGACATCTTGGAAAGCTTCACCCAGACTCAAAGAGACGGAAGAATACTTCACGCCGGAAGCTTACTGTGCAACCGCAAGTCATTATGGGCTCGCTTGGTTGACCTTAGTTGTGACTCTGGCTGGGACGGTACTAGCAGATGTAGAACTACGGTAGGATGGGATGAGTGCGGACGGTGGTCGAGGAACTCTTTGGAAGACCATGTTTGGTCATCTTGTTCTCAAACACTCTGAAGTGCGAGAACATAAAGAGAGGGATCGAATCTTGCGGGTAAAGTGTACAAACCTCTGCAGAGGGTTATAACCTAATCGATTAGCCGTGTCCCGATTCACGGACAATTTGAGCATCTGGACTTGGATCTATTTGGAACTCTCAACACGGATTGATAACTTAATTGTGGGCAACTTATGATGATTTTGGGCTATGAGACATCGGTTGGCGGAACCATGTCATGACAGAAAAAAAACTCCATAGTACAGGCTTCATTTTATTCCTTTGATGTAGGTAAAATAAAACCAGCTTTTACGCAAACAAAATTCAGATCTGAGCCATAAAGCCATATTGCATATAGTATAGTTTTATCATCTGTTTTCTCATGTTGTGATCTTGCGGTACATTCAATGTCTTGACCTACACGGCTGCAACGTATCATGTTGCAGATATTTCCTCGACGAGTAAGAGTTACGATCTGTGGTTACGGTCTACACTCAACCTGCCGATGGCGTTGATGGGACTCCACACCCGTTTGATTGTTTCCGCTGATTATTATGAGGTATATATCATTTTACGTTATTTATACATGTGATTGCACTTTGATATATACATTAATGTCTGTGTGTGCCAAAGATACTTGATCCGAGGATGGCACAAGAATACGAGGCTTGACCGTCCCGAGGTCGGGTCGCTACATGAATTCACTCAACCAATCCGTCACGAGCATAGCAAAATAAACTACTTCGTCCGGTCATGGTAACAAGGGAATTGGTTCATCCTACCACATGATACTACTCAAGAACATAACTTCAAAATTTCACCTACTGCATGCATGGTGGGAGGTATAATTCTAATGCAACAAAAATCATAGGTATTAAAAGTATGATCAATGACTTGCCTTCTTGACGATCTTCGTAAGCTAAGGACTCGTAGTAGCAAGCTTCACTCCGGAAATTCTACCGAGACAAACAATAATCACAATAAGCATATAGCATATGATCACTTAACACAATAGCATAGTAACATAACACACCAAAACAAACGAATCAAAACCCAAAGGAAAACTCGAAGAAATCCAACTCAAAGTTTTCCTACTTCAAGCAACAACTAAAAATAGTTTTACATAACAAAAAATTGCTTAATATAACCTAACCATGGGTTATGTTAACTTAACAGAAAAGAATGCATTAAGCAACTAGGAGCAAAAAGAATCAATTTAAAATCTATTATAAAACTCCTATTAGGCCTAAAGCAATTTCTAATAAGAAAAATAAAATAAAAGTTTTATATATTATAAATAAAAGTTCATGCTCTAAAGTGACAGAAACTATCCTAGAATAATCAATCACATGTGAAAAATAAATTTATATGCTAATTAAAATAATAGGAAATCAGTAGCTAGTTAATTAATTAAGAATAACATGATTCTGCTAGAAACTATTTTTTATTAATCCTAAAATGCCCAAATAAATTCCTACGGTTTGGCAATGTCAAAACAAAGTTGGGACAAAAAGAATCACTAAAAATAATTTTCCAAACTCAATTTATAGCAGATTTACTATTCTCACTAAATCTAAAATAAAGCAATTATAAGTAATTTTAACATAGCTAACTATATTTTCTGCAGAAATTATAAGAAATTTGTAAACCAACAAAAAAGAATCACCTAAAAATATTAAGCAGATAAAAAGATATGAAATTTTCAAATCTGAAACTATTCTGTTAAAACAGAAAATGAAAATAAAAGAAAAATGGCCTAATGGGCCTAACTAAGCATACAATGCGTAGTATAACTAAACGGGCCTAGGGTTTAAGCGAATCAGCGGTTTAAATAAAACCTAACTTAAAATTAAACCGAACTAACGGACCGAACCGGTTTTATTTAAAGAACATACCCCTTGGGGTTCTAATCTACACCGAGAAAGCGAGATCGGACGGCGGGTGAAGTCCCGCGAGTTACGGAGATCGACGGCGGCGGCTCGGGCGGCGAGTGCATCGGCGTCTCTGGTGGTCGGGGAACGGCGGGAGCTCCGTGGTCTTGGCGCGACAAAGTGCGTCTGGTGGAGTCCGCGAGATCGGGTGGCTGGGTGAGTCGGGTGAGAAAATGGCGCGGTGGCGTGCTCGGGCTCCGGCGCGCGCGGAGGAGAGAGGGTCCGTGAGGCGAGGGGGAACGGGTGCGAGGAGGGGTATTTATAGGGCGGGGCACGGCTTGGCGAGGGCAAGCCGGCGAGCGAATCATGGCGAATCCCGGATCCTTGAGGATCCGATGATGGCGTGGGTGAGTGACGCGGCGGGAAGGAGACAGTGGGGTCCACCTGTCGGCGACAATGGGAGCTGGGTTCGGTCGGTCGACCGAACTGGATAGGTTTCGGCGAGGGGTGCGGTCGGCTCATTGGGGGTCATTGGGCGGGCTGGGCTGGCTCGATGGGCTGCCAGTCTTTGGTGGCGCTGGGTCCTTTCTTTTTCCAAATTTATTTTTTGAAAAAATTAAAACAGAGATAATACATAATATATAAGTATTTTATATAGGACATATATATATCAAAATGATGGGGAATATTCCTATCATTTGAACATTTTCCAGGCAAAATCCAAACTTTATAAAAATTCATTTTTCAAAATCCAAATAAAACTCAGGTTTGAATTCAAAACTTTTGGCAATGTTTTCCTCTGATATTTTTGGAGTGTCATGTTTACTCCTCTCATACTTTCTCTCAAGTATTTATCAGGCACAATTTTTGAAATGATTTCCACTTGCAAAAGTGTGAATTCAAATTCAAAAACTCAAAAACTTGAAACTTCAAATGCCACTCAAATTCAAACATAATGCATAGATTCTTAGCTATAATTGTAAAACATTCCAAATAGGAAATTTGGGATGTTACAAACCTACCACCTTAAGATGAATCTAGCCCTCGAGATTCGGGTTGGCTAACAAATAGGTGCGGTGGTCTCGAAGAAGGTCTTCTTGGCGCCCTGTGTGGCTTCTTCCTCGGAGTGATGACTCCACAAGACCTTAAAAACTTGATGACCTTGTTGCGGGTCATTCTGCTCGCAGATCTCGAGAATTGAACAGGTTTCTCCTTATAAGTCAGATCACTGTCGAGCTGTATGGCCTCTAGGGGCACTGTGTCTCTCAACGGAATCTCGGCCATGTCGGCATGACACTTCTTCAGCTGAGAAACATGGAAGACATCATGAACTCCGGACAATCCTTCCGGCAATTCCAACTTGTAAGCAACTTCTCCACGACGTTCGAGGATTTTGTAGGGGCCAATGAATCGGGGTGCTAACTTTCCTTTGACGACAAACCTCTTGATTCCACGAAGTGGGGACACACGAAGATATGCTCGGTCTCCCGCTTCGTAAGTTACTTCCTTGCGTTTACTGTCGGCATAACTCTTCTGTCTCGACTGAGCTATCTTGAGTCTATCCCGAATCAGCTTGACTTTCTCTTCGGAATCTCTGATAAGGTCGGAACCGAAAAGCGATCGATCTCCAACACCATCCCACAGCAATGGTGTTCTGCACCTCCTTCCGTATAGAGCTTCGAAAGGGGCCATCTTCAGACTAGATTGATAACTGTTGTTGTATGAGAACTCTGCGTATGGCAAATTGTCATCCTAGCTAGACCCATAGTCTAGCACACAAGCTCTCAACATGTCCTCCAGAATCTGGTTGACTCCTCGGTCTGTCCATCTGTCTGCGGATGAAAAGCTGTACTGAACTCCAGCCTCGTACCCAAAGTTTCATGCAACTGATTCCAAAACTTTGAGGTAAATTGTGTTCCTCTATCTGACACGATACTCCTCGGAACTCCATGCGGACATACGATCCTGGTCATGTATATCTTGGCCAACTTAGCACTGGTATAGGTAGTCTTCACGGAATGAAGTGAGCTACCTTGGTCAATCGATCAACCACTACCCGGATAGA
>CM038677.1:57434344-57710661 GCA_021605205.1 Aegilops longissima
GATTCGGCCCGAAGAGGCCCGTAAAGCCCATTGGCATAGCAAAGCAAGTAGGCCCGGAAGTGGGAGAGGAGTTCAGAGGGTGCAAGGGGGCTTATAAACCACCCCTGCCAACTAGCGAGGTGGGATTAAACTTTGGCCCCGACGCGCAATGGGGTTTTGGTCCCGCCAGGCACCAACCGACTAAAGGGTTAAATGGTTCGTGGCACCAACCGCACCAAAGGTCCCTTCCCCCTTTGGGCTGAAAGGGTTTTGGTCCCTTGGGGCACCAACCGGACTCAGGTATTAGTCCCGGTTTCACAACCGGGACCAATGGCTTTTTGCTATAAAGCAAACACTTTGCAAAAATTCAGAACTCATCGCCAGTTGCCCTCGACGACGCCGACCTCCCGACGCCGCCAGATGCTCCACCCACCCTGCTGGCCGCCAAGGTCCGCCTCAACCCGCGCTGCCCTTCGCCCCCGGGCCTGGCCGGCCTGCCTCCGCCCCGAGGCCCGCCGCCCTGCCGGGTTCCCTCAAGGCCGGGCGCCCCCCAACCGCCGCCATCGCCATCTAGTTTCCCTTGTGGAGCGCCAAGGCCCAAACTGGCTTTTTTTTCATTTTTATTAGTTTAATTTTTTGTTCATATATATATATATATAATGTATATGTTATGTATGGGCTATGTTATGTAGATGTTCAAAATGTATAAAAAATTGTTCAGAGTATGTTTTTTTCCATATTATTTTTTGTTCATATGTGTATTAATGTTTTTATATAAAAGATAGATTTTAGAAAAGTTAGGTTTTTTTCTATTCATAGATTTTTTGGTGATATTAATTATTGTAGAATATGCAAATGTTTGTATATTCATATGAACAATGCATTAGGCAAAACCTTTGTTTTTTTCAAATTTTCTATTTGAACATTTTTTTAAAACAAGCAATACTAAAAGAATGAGAGGAAAAGGAAAATAAGAAGAGGAAGAAAAGGAAGAGGAGAGAAAGAAGAGGAAAATAAAAAGGAAAAAGAAGGAAGGAAGAAGAAGAAGAAGGAATGAGGAGGAAGAAAATTGAAATTTTCTATTTTTTCTTCTCCTTATTCCTTTCTTTCTTCTCTCTTTATTTCTTCTTTATTTCTTCCCTTCTTCCTCTTTTCTTCCTTTTCCTTATTTTCCTTTCTCGAGGGAGAAGAAGAAAAAAGAAGAGAAGAAGAAGAAAGGAATAGAGGAGAAAGAAGAAATTTAAACGAGGGGCGGGGTACCATACCCTCCCCGATAACATTATTTTCCATGTATATGTATGTCGCTTTGTCATATAACCTCGAGATAACTTCGACATGAGGGGGCGATATATATACCCCTCTCGACCGTGATAACTTATACAACGGCAGCACCCCCTTGGCCCTCTCCGCTTGACCAAAACTCCGGGACACCCAAACCCTAGAGAAAAATGATGTTGGTCTCCTAACCCCCCGCCGCCCCACCCGACAAATTAACTCTCGAGGCCACCCAAATTAAACCCTTGAAGGTTTGGTCGAGGCAACCCTAAACCCTAGAGAAGCAAAGGCCGAGGCCATAACATGATTCCTTATTGTGATTAGCTAGCTAGTTTTATTGCTAAATTATATATATATATATATATATATATATCCATCTGTACTATGTTTGAATAATAATTAATGTTGTAAATATTTGCGTAAACTATGGAGCACCCTAGATGAAGAAATGGGTTTATGTTGGGCAATAATCGCAAAGGAAGTGATGAAGGGCCATTTCTCAACGACACCGATGGTCCCAAGGACCTGGGTAAGAGGGCTATGTTCATGATGCCTTCACCCATTAATCCGGTACAACAAGAAGAGGACTATGTTCATGATGGCCCGTGACACAATGGAGGGACAAGAAGGAGATTATTTCCCGGGACCGAACCGAGTCCGCCAGGTATATATATATATTAAAGCCCGTTGACTAGTTAATTGATGCATCCATTATTTTGGTATATGTAACATATTAATTACTCTATTTCTTCCTTATAATTTCTAGCCTCCGGATCGAAAGCACAAATTCGTAAAGAGACGAGGCCCAAGAAAAGTTGAGCTCGGATGAAAAGTTTGAGATCATAGAAATCCCTACCGACGGCGAACCGATTGAACCCATCCCGACAAGGAAGGCATTTTCCGCTCAAAGGGGTTCTTTAGGGACAAGATCCCATCAGCATCCATCAATGGTATAAGCTTCAAGGAGGAAGACCCCGAGGTGTCTTATGTCAATGATATGCGAAAGAAGATCTTTGACTCAAAGGCAAATTTCACCCTACCGCCAGAGGAGGATCCGGAGAAGCCGCAAAGAGCAATTAATCAAGTCTTTGCTCTTAAGAAGATGGCAACCCAATGAGGAGGTGGAGGAAAGAGCTGAACCAGTTTGTCGAGAAAGAAAAGACACCAGAATTCATCGGCAAATATGAGAAGATCAAAGATCATCGCCCGCATTTGTGGCCCACAAGACATCGAAAAGAGTAAGAAGATGTCGGCAAAAAAGCAAAATGCTGCAAGAAGAAGCTTCACCATCGCATGGGGTTAGGTGGCTACCTCAAAGCCCGCCTAATGGTCCAAGGCTGAGCATGATCCTTGAAAAGGGATCGAACCAGACAATGTATCGCTGACCATTGCCGGACTTGGTTCTTCGGGTCGGCGGAACCTTGGACCCGTAATGGAAGTGCCGGGACGGACGAGCAACAACAAATAACCACCAAGAACCTTCGACACTATATGATGCAAAGACAACGAGGGACGCCCTTCCAAACAGGGAGAAGGACGAGCTCACAATGGCCCTTGGGAATCATGAGCACCCCGGACGGACACCGAGGCACGCCAAAGCCCCTTCGTGGAAGGTTGGTTTTCCGGACGAGGGGTTACAAAACCCACAAGAGGAGGAAGAAACCGGAGCAGGACCAACCGCAAAGCGCTGAACGAAGGGTAATGGGGCTAGAGGAACGAAAGAGGAACGAGAAGCAGATTGCACCAAACGACCTCCCAAGCCTTGGGTTATCCCGCCATCTCGCGGAGAAGCAGCGTGGTTTCCACCGAAGTTGTTTCAAAGAGCATGTCTTGACAGCCTGCCAGCTATCCCGGGATGGTATCCGGAAGTCTTAAAATTGCCACATTATGGCGCGATGTATGAATTTGAAGGTCAAGGCGGTTGGCCAAGTTTATCCTAGTGGACCCGCACAACTTATCACCGCCCCGATTCCGTATGATATGCTAAGGTGATGGTGGATGAAATAACGGAGGATTTGAGGACCTCCTGCTTGACCACCCTACCGGTGAAGGGGAGACTAGGTGGGTTCGCTCAAGACTCCATGCCTATGGCGGAAGGAGCTCATCAACCTTCCGAATGACGCCTCCCCTCCTCCTCCTCCTCCGGAGAGTCGGCACTCCGCCCCTCCACCGCCCCTCCGCAGTGACAATTGGCACCCTGGCGCACCCCCCTTCTCCGGCGGGGCACTCGCCTTTCCCGCCCGGCCTACCGAGCAGCCAACCTCCTCCTTCTCCGCCTCCGCAAGGGCAAGAGACCCCCGCCCCGGCCGTTCGCGCGTCGAAGCCCTTTTCTCTCCGCTCGCCCGGCCGGGCCAGCAAGACAGCCAAAGGCGGAGGAAATACAGATTCGTCCTTGTCTCAAGACCCAAGAAGTTACCGTGATGAGAGGACCGAGGAGGAAAACGCGAAGATCCAAGGACCAAGTGGATGACTGGTTTGCAGGGTTGAAAGCAAAAATCCACCTCCGGAGGAGAAGGTAGATCCGTGAAAGCAACCCTGCTGCCCCGAGGAAACCGCAAAGTCTCCGCCGAGAACCAACTATGAGCGAACATCAATGTATATATTCCAAGCGGAGCGGGGGAAGTACCGCCGACATCAAAGAGGAAAAGAACGAGCAGCCGAAAAATTGACCAGCTCGGCGCAAAAGCAAACCAATCGTGGCCCCAGCTCAATGTGTCTAGCGGCAACATCGCTTAATGTTCCGGAATGGTGGCTGTTATGGCAATCTACAAGATTACCTGCCTCGACGATGCACTTCCCGAATACATGAAGGTGGAAGAACAGATACGAGTACGGGAAGCCTCTCACAAAGATGAAAATCTCTAACAACGATGATGCTAAGATTCCATACTTGGTACATGAAAACCTGCAGAGTCCGGGGACAATAGTTTGTATCTCCACATTAAAGAGGAGCACGACCTTGTTGGAACTGATCTGTTGTGTGTTCCATTTGAGGAGTTCTTCGTTTCTTCAATCAAAAGGCCCTCGATAAATTAACGGTCTTTGCTACCGTCGAAGTACTATTTCTTCATTAAGTCTCTATATAAGCTCGGCTCTTTCATTGCATGTATTTATAATTAATTATCCTCAAATATTATGCAGATTGAAGATCGCCGAAAGTAAAATGAAATCTATGATATTGGGTTCATTAACACAAATATCATAGATGTATTTCTGGTTGAAAAGCACGCCAAAGAGGCCGAGGACAACTTGCTACAATCGTTGATCAAAAATCAAAACAAAGATACCATACTCTTTCCTTACAACGGCAAGTGAGTGTTACCGATCGCTTGCATATTCGGTTTCCTTATTACTCGAGCGAGGTTATAGTAATGTAATTGATGAGTTATTGCGGGCAGGTTCCACTATATTCTTCCGAGATTGCTTGAGCGTGACTAGTAACCGCCTTAGACTCGAGACGGAAAGATCCCAAAGACCTATGCGGAACATGACTGAAATGCTCAAAGTAAGTTCAATTAATCGATCATTATCGCACTATAGCGGCAACTTTTTGTTCATTTCCATATCTCAAGTAATAATTAATTTTTTCTTTGCGGGTTTGGAAACAGTTCACCGCAAAGCTCCGGATGCCAAGGAGCTTATACATACCCAAAGTAAGTACTACCGCCAGCTAGTTGTGCGATCTCCGCTGATTCTATAGCTATACTTTCATCAATGCCATTTATAATGCTTCATTATCAGTTTGATTGAATTCTATTTCTCGTAAAGTGCTTGTGGGAACAAGGAATGATTTTGTGGATACTACGGGTGCGAGTTCATCTACAACCGACTTTGAAAAATAAGCGGGCTACTTCAAGACAATATGAAGTGCTAAAATTAATAATATTCACAATTTCATTTTATTACACCATCATTTCTGTTGAGTTTCATTCAATATATGTATTAATTAACCCCTTCTTCAAATTAGACGGGGATGCGGAATGAACTCCTAGAACCAGATCGCATTAAAGCAATTCAAGAGGAATTTTGGGATTCTTTCTTGACCACGCCATCAATAAAGCCGAGAATACCATTGGAAGTTGATTTCAAATGCTAGGGGACTGTAATTGAGAGATCTTATATATTGTACATGTATGTTGAGCGTTTACGCATGATATTTAAAACTTGTTGTTCGACCAATCTCTTGGAGAAGGAGAGGTCGATTGATCATTTCTCCTTGGATGCATGATTAACTTCAGAGGTTTCCCTTCATTTTCTTACTAGCTAGCGTGTCGAGGGCTATATGTATATAGTACGAAGGCCACCAAGCACGGACATAAGAGAGGACATTTCCCTATTAATTAGCTAGCTAACACAATATATGAAACACCTAAATTAACCCCCAAAACCCCCAACCCCCCCTTTCAAAAAAACAAAAACCCCAGCCATCGAATGCGACGCGGATGTTTTTGTCCCTTGGTGCCAACAACCGACCAAAGGCCCCCCCGTCGGCTTTCCAAGACCGCCACGTGGAGGACCATCTGTCCCCGTGTTAGAACCGGGACTGGGGAGGTATTAGTAACACTCATTAGTCCTGGTTCATGAACCGACCAAAGGCCCCAAACCGGACTAATAGGTGTTTTTCTACTTGTGGTTGTCACCGCAACCGCCTCTAGATGCACCAGCATCAAGACGCCCAACCCCCTGCCTCAATATAATCTAATATAATGTAGCACTAAGTATTCCTAATTATGCTATATCCTCGTGATAACCTATGGTTTGTTTTTGGGCCCTCTTATCACATGCTTTTCAAGATGCTAAACCTATGTTGTTGCTTATGTTAATGCACTATTATCACCGATGTTTCATGTTCAGATTCCTAATGGGCCTCAAAGTATACATTTCATTTCAGCCAATTTTAATTAAAAAGGCCAATCCTTTTCCCCAAAATTAGAATAAGAAAAAGATTTTTTAAAAGGGAAAAGCCCAGCATTCCTTCAAGAGGAAGGAAGGGCCCTTTTCAACACCTTTAGGCCTAAACCATGGTGGCCCCAACAATTAGCTAAGAAAAAACTTTTTATGGAAGAAAAGAAGAAAAAATTGGCCCAAAGATGGCCCTAAAAAGGGGTAAGGAAACCCTTGGAGACATTTATGTTGGCCACCTTAGGGCCTAACTCCCTTAATGTGGACCAACAATTTCCCTAAGAAAGCCACTTGGGATAGAAATTTAGCCAAGAAACAAATGGCCTATTCCAAATAAAGGTTAAGGGGTAAACCTGTAAAGGAAACCCGGGGGCCACCAACCGACATTTGGTTAACCCTTTGGGCGGACCAACTCCCAAAGCTTGGGGCCAATTCTCCCAAAACCCCTTGACTCAGATTCTCCGGCCAAACAATGAAGAGCCCTAAACCCACCAAGGGCCCTTAGGGCGGCCCAACCCCCAAAAGGCAACCCTTTGGGGGTACCAACCACCTTTGGTAAAACCCTTCTCAACTTGAACTTTCCCAAAGTGGGGAAATTCTCCACAACCAAATTGAATGGAAGGGCCCGGAGTTTCCCCAAATTTCCACCACTAAACCGGCCTAGGGGGCCCAAAAAGAGGAAAAGGAAAGGGAAACCAAGAACCCAAGATTAAAAGTTCCAAAGGGTTTCCAGTTAAGGGAGAAAAATGATTGGGAAAATGTGGCAAGGACCTTTTTCCTTCAAAACCAAGCAAAATCCAGGGAGGGAAATTGAGAGGAAGCCAAGAAGGGAAACAAAAGAACCCAAGTCAAAGGATAAAGGGTTCTCAATGGGGAAGAAATTTATTGGTGGGGGAAAATCCCCTTTCCTTCAAACTCAAGTCCAGGAGGGATTGAGGAGTTGCAAGTTAAGGGTCCTGGGGAAGAACCACCGAGTCAAAGGATAAGGTCCAAATGGGGAAGAAGCCCCTTTATTGGGTGGGGAGAAAACCAAAACCGTTAAAATTCCCTCACTCACCTCACCGAGGGGGACTTCAAGAAAAGCCAGATTACCACTTGGGCGGTACTACCAACTGGAGGTTTTCCGGTCTACCCGCCATGTGCAAGACTTGCCCTGGATAAGGCTTCGGTTGGATAACGAAAGGTAGGAAGAAAAATTACTACTTTACCGCCGAAAGGGGCGGTAAAACTAGGCTTAAGAAAGCACAAAAAAATTATTAACTCTAACTACCGGGGAGGACCAAGCAAAATCCCCAAATATCAAACACAAGGAGGGTTTATTTTCCAGAAGGGCCGGAGGGAAAAAAAACCGAACCTGCCATAACCTGCTGAGCCCAATTGGAAACTCAAGCCGGGTTGGAACAAACAAGAGGCATAAAAAAAACTGTTTATAAGGAAGCAGGCCGTTGAGGGCCAAGGTATTTTTCCCAGAATTTTCCACCGGCAAGATTTAAGGGTTTTAGCCCGGGAGCAAACTCCAATCCCAAATTAGAAAAAGGATTTATTTGGAAGAAGAAAAAAGGGAAAAAGAAAAAATTTATTTCTTCTCCAAATATTCCTTTTTCCTCCTTTTTTTCCAACCTCCAAGCTATTTTTCCTTTCCTTTTATTTTTTTGTTTTCTTATGTTTAACGGTTTTGCCAAACCCTCCCATCCTTAAAAATTTCCCTTAAATATTAAAAAGGAAAGAAGGTGGGGAAATAAAAAGGGAAAAAACCAAGGGGGGGGGAATAAAAAGGGAAAAAAAAGGAAAAAAAGAAAATATATTTTATTTTTTCCCACATTCCTTTCTTCTTCTCCTCTTTTTTCCCTTTTTTCGATCCCTCCCGTAATTCCTTTCCCTTCTCCCCTTTTAACCTTCTTGGGTTTCTTATGTTTTAAACCGGGGGGCCGTTATATACCCCTCCCGATAACTTCAACAGGGGGTTAATACCCCCTCCCCATAAAAATTATTTTCCCATGTACTTGTCGGTTTATATTAAACCCTCTTAAAGGGGTTTCAAACCCCTCCCTTAAATTGTGGGGGCCAATTAAACCCTCCCCCATAATTAATTATTTTCCCATTGTAATTTGGCTATTCCCTAACCTTCCACTAAAATATATCCCATAAATATCCCTGTTTCCATTTGTTTGAATTAAATAATTGCCCATGTTTGTAAAATTATTTTTGTAGGGAAACCCCTTAATGGACCAACCCCCTTTAGGAAACCCAAAAAGGCCACAAAAGAAGGCTTTGTTGAAAAAGGGGAAAACCAAAATTTAAAATGGGGGCGGTTAGGGCCTACAAGGTACTATGGATAGTAACACGTGAACACGATAGAGAAAGAGAGCCTAGTCCTAACCCCACGTTGAATGAGAAGAGGATGACTCAGATCGAGGGCATAAGGTAAAGGAGTAAAAGAGCCTTCGTTCCTCCCACAATCAATTCCCCTACATATAACTAAAGCATTTCTAGACTCAACTTCGACCAGTTTGGCTTAGCGGACCTACAGCAGCCCTGCTCGATGCCAACGCTGTCGGACCCGATTCAAGTCACATCGACCTAGCTGGTAACACCTCATATCACTTTGCGGCCTCACGCACGGTATCCCCACGGTGTCGCCTTACCATGGCCCGGACCGTTTATGTCTTTTGGCTCACGTATATGACGGTGTCGCTAGCATCCACATGACAAAGAACCGGGCCGACATGGCTAGTCGTGAACCCAAAGCGGCACTAACCTATGGGGACAGGCATACATGAAACACTTGAGCATGTCGGTCATCAACGTATGAACTTGGGCTGTAGCATTTGGCTAACAGGACTCCGGTATCCCGGCTGTAGCAGGCTAGGCAGGACTCCAAGTATCACCGCGTGACATTTCCCGAAGGACAGACATAGGAACGAAATGAATCACATGCCGGCCAGTCAAGTGTCCAAGCAGTAGTCTTTGGGCTAGCGGACTCCGTGAACCGGGCTGTAGCGGACTACTATCGCTCGTGAAGCACGAGACTACATTTCCCCATATGAGAGGCTGCCAAGGATAAACAACTAGATTGTCGGATCCCACTCATACCAAGCATTTCAATCATACACATAATATGCCCGATATGAGTAAATACAACAAGGCATCACAACAAAACTCTACAACTCAAGTACTTTATTTAAGAGGCTCCGAGGAGCCATACATAACACATCATACATACGTAGGGGTCACATGACCCAACACTCAAGTCATACAATCATACAAGCACATGCGAAGCAAGTAGTCTGAGTACGACTCTAGAAAGAAAGAAAGCTTGTTGGAGCCTTTCTATCTACATGGCCCTTCACAAGTCTTAGATCGCCACCGGTGGCTAGCTTACTAAATCAAGTCAACATCTACATAGAATCCGTCGGAGGGTGGTATAGTCCTCTGAAAAATATTGATTAAGCAAACATGAGTACAAAAGTACTCAGCAAGTCTTACCACGTAATCCTATCATACATGCACATTCTCAAGGAAGGAAGTGGAGTTATTTGCAGCAAGCCAGCTTTGACTCTTGGCTAAGCTATCCTCGTGACACACTTTGTAAAGCATTTTGTCGCATACGAGTCCACTAATCACCATCACAATACTCCACCGTGGATCCTCTCTCGTCATTCCCGAGAGGGCCATCCACGATACTCACACTTATCTTGAGGCTTTTAGTAGTATCCATTTACTTGTCTATGAACTGATATAGGTAACCCGAAGTCCTTCTCCGTGGACACGGCTATTCAATAGATCATATTTAACCCTGCAGGGGTATACTTCTTCACACGCTCTCACCACTTATAAATCGTTTACACGACATGTACTGCAACCTTCAGCGGAAGCCCAGCGTGGGTGTCGGCCTCAGCCTACCTAAACACTCAAGTCCCTAGTCCAGGTTATCGCCTATTCGGGTTCCATCCGCAGGAGTCCGCCGAGGTTTCCCATACAGCCCGAGCGATGTGTGCAGGGTTCCCGAGATACCAAACGGGCACTTTCGGTACACAACCACAGTGCCTACCGCAACACAACCCACCCCTAAGGTCAGCGTGCGTCGGCCCCCAAAGATGCTACAAACACGAAACTACTTGCAACTCCGGACTATGAGCAGGGGTGGTTAAGAAGCGAGAGGGTCCATTGGTTTCGGGCCCAATGCGTGGTAGTAGCTAGTTCATGGATCACAAACACAGATCTCAGTTCTTAAGTTCGGCCTCAATGAAACAACCCACCATGTACTCCTACATGGCCTCTCATCGATACCTTTACCAAATCGTGTTCAACACTTGCACTCTCGAACCAACACAACCTTTCACTCCAGTTCATCATCCCGATGAGCCGACTGACACAACTCTAAGCATAGCAAGCATAGCATGGTAGGGATCACAAACATGGCTCAATCAACTCCTACACATACTAGTGGGTTTCATCTAGTTTCTTGTGGCAATGACAGTCATGCAAAGGAAGTGGGTTCAACTACCGCAGCACACAACAGTTGAATCGCGTTGTCTTAATGCAGTAAAATGAGAGCGAAGCGAGAACATGGGTTTGTATCGGAATGATCAATGAATTGCTTGCTGATGGGCTGGGTAGAGAACTGCCCTTCGTGGGTAATCGAGGTTATCTTGAGGCAGAACCTATCATGAAAACACACCAAAATAAACATACAACCAATATGCAACAATATGATGCATGCTATGACATGGCAAGATGAATGTGTGTTGGCCTAATGCAAGTTGAAGGGATAGGATGATCTCATTTGAACCAAAGGTTCAAATGATAGATCATGTGAGTTAGTCCTAATGGTGCAAAATCTTAATCTGGTTATTCAGCATAGTTAACTTGTTTTAACATGCATGAAACCTGTACCAATGGATAGAGTGTATTTTTCTGATAATTTTCATATATAAATCTTTGCATTTGGAGTTATAGAATAAAAGTTATAAGCATTTGAAATTTGAATTATATTCTGGAATTTATTATATAAAAATAATTCCAGAATTTGAATTAATCGTCGGCATGAGGTCAACATGACGTCGGGGTCAACGGGTCGTCCAGGTCAAACTGACCAGTGGGACCCGCATGTCGAGTTAGTTTAACTAATTAGTTTCAATTAAAACTAATCCTAATTAGTTTAACCGAGGGTCCACTGTCATTGACCCGAGGGGTCAACAGGCCCACTGAGACGGGTCAACTCACCGGCGTCTAGCCTTGGCGAGGCCAGACGCAAGTGAGCAAGTGCTTTTGCACTTTCGGGCTCCAAATGGGCGCTGGGAGCACCTCGTGATGCCGGAGGTGAGCCGCAGTTAGTGGTGGGGTCGGCTTGGGTCGGATGGCGGAGTGGGCGCCCGGGCGACGAGGCGGCGGCGACGGGCTCGCCACCGACGGGTTTGGGGTTAGAGGCCCGGCGAGGCGCGGGAGTGCAGTTAGGCCTGTGAGGCGTGGTGAGTGCGATGGGCATAGTGGCGTGGCCATTAGGTGACCGGAGGCTCGTCGGCGACGAGTCCCGCGGGCGGGGTTCAGCGATCATCGAGTGCTCGCTGTGGTGCAAGAAGAAGAGAACGGAGGGATGGAGGGTAGCTAGGCTCACGGTGAACCTGTGGGGAGCTTCGTCGGGGTCGGGGCGGACTGATGCGGCGGCGGCGACGATGGGGATCTCCGTGCCTTGAGCTCGGCGCGAGGTCGGAGTAGTGGCCTCGGGGTGTTTTGGAGCGAGGGAACTAGCTGGCTAGGGGTAACGGGTGCGGCGGAGCTGCTGACATGGCGGGAGGAGTATGAGCGGCGGGAGCACGGGCGTCGGCGGTGGCGTGTCGGCGATGGCGTCGGCCAGGTTGAGGCGGCGAGAGAGAGAGCAGGGGGGAAGTGAGGTGTCTGGAGGTCGGGCGACGACGCGTGGGTCGTCCGGGCGGCGCGGCGGCGAGGGCGACCAGCTGCGTGGCGCCCTGCGCTGCGCCCACGCCACCATTAGCTGCTGCTGGCCGAGCCAAGCAGCTGTTGGCCAGGCTCTGCTGGGCTGGGCAGCAGGTGGGCGATCATGAGCATGTGTAGGCTTTCCCTTTTTTTAGTCTTTTCTATTTTCTGCAACTCTGTTTAGGGTTTTTAAAAAATATCAAAACTATTTCAAAAATTACCAAAATGCTCCTGGTCACTTGTTGGAATATTCCCAACATGAAACATTTTAGTTTGACAATTTTTGAACACTTAAAATATTTTCCATAATTTAAAATGCCCATGTCAAAAACTTGTGATTTAAATCTAGAACCCTTAGGTGACCTAGAAAATGTTCCATCTTCTTTGACATGGATCCTGAACCCAACCAAAGGGGATGAGCATTTTGAAGGGCATTTCGGATTCATTGAAATAAATTTTAGTAAACCCTAGTTATTTTAAGGGGGTGTTACGGGTTTCCTGCCTTCCCCATTTCAAATTCAGATGAAATTTAAACATGATGCACACCCTAATGCATGGTCTATCTGGGATGTGACAGTACTGCTCCATGCAATGGGTTTCTAACTAATTAATCGAGGGATCAAGTCGGCCTAGAGCTTGCACGGCTTTAGTGGCTGACACACGCTGTGGATTCTTTGATCTTTTGATTGATCTTTTCCTCAGCAGCTGAAAGGAACAAGGCGAATGGGAAGTCATGGGCTACATATCCTTCCTTTCCTTGATACTCCTTCCAAAATGTGAGGTAATTGATTTACTAAATCGCATATGTGCTGACTTCTAATGCTTCTGAACATTTCTCGGTTTTATGTGTTTGTTAGCTTTTACTGGAAACCTTGCTATCCTTGTGCTTTACCAGTGTGAAGTTCAGCACTATGGCTGCTATTATGTGTTGTCTAATGGTCTGGTGGTCAGGAGTCATGTGTGATATGGTTATCATTTCGATGCTTAAAGCTGATCATTTTGAAGGAAGATGCCCTGGTTCTCGTTAAATGCAAGCTGCACTACTGTCAAAGTGTACTCTATTTTGTAGTGTCGAAACTTGTAAGTAATGTTGTTTGGTATTGCTTGAAATTTAGAAAGTTTAGTCATGTTACCAAGCTACAGATTTTGAAATTTTAGTTGTGAAGTTTCATATCTGCAAGTTATCCTTCCTTACAAAATCATTGTTTGTGGTATAGTGAAAGCAAGTGTGATCTTGTCTATGGGAAAATGAATGAGCCCCCGGGTGGTCGTGCTCGTGTAGACCTGACTGGTTTGACTGTTGCTGGACATTTTTGTGATGCCATAGGATAAGATGTGCTTCTTTCTATTGATTTTCCATTTCACCCAGGTAACTTCTGAAAGGCATTTCTTGTACTGACACCTCTATCTGCTCCATGTTGTGTTGTTAAACAATATTTCTCTTTCTAACCTGCTGTTACCATTGCTATTAAGTCTCACCGTTGTACTTTTCTTATTACTCTTCATGACAAGCGAACCTTGACATGTATGCTTTTTATTCAATCATATAGTATCGATGGCCTCCCAAGAAGCCATTAGCTATTATGAGGTGTTAAAGATAGTAAGGTAATTAGTTAAAATAATTACACATGGTAATTAATCAATAACATATGCTATGAACTGAGTTAGTGAAATCCATTTATTTTTGGGTACTTAGTTAATCCATGTTTTTTTGCCTTCAGTCATTATTGAGGCCTAATCTTTTCATCTTTGCATTTTCAGATCTGCTTGACAAGCAAGGAAAAAGCTTATAGGTTAAACAATGTGTTCAAGTGTTGATCCCTATATATTGTCCTAGGAAGTGAAGATTGAACTATATGAAGTGGTAATGGCATTGGTATCTTATTAAATCTCAGTTCCGGATCACCATGCCACTGCATTCTATGAATCAAATTTTGTTTGGTTGTTCCCTTGGTGATCCTGTTTGTTGTGGTCGGTGATTCAGGTTTGCTCCACCAAATATTCCCAATATGGCCGCCACACACAACCAAGTTATGTACAGCTACAGGGGGGTGTGATTGGCTATGTTGATGTGCTTGTTTTTCCTATATGCAGGGTTGTCCTAATTTACTTGACCAATTATTTCATTGCATTTTGCAGATCCAGGTTTAAACACCCTATAATAATGCTACAATGGGTACTCTAGGATCATTCTAATTAGTTGATGAATAGATAAATTCCTATATCTAACATGTTATCTGCTGCTTGATATTGTTGTTGTACTAATTAGTATTTGATGAACAAATAAATTCTTATCACGCTAATTGCTAATTAGTTGATAAATAGATAATTCTTGTATCTAATATGTCATCTACTTGATATTGTTGTTGTACTAATTAGTATTTGATGTGCCTTCAAGTTATTTTATTGTGTTCTCCCCCTTACTGTATTACATGAGAATGCCTTTTTATTATACTAATGGTCTCATAGAAATATATGAAGGCGTGATACTGAATTGAGCTACTTTTTTCTCGTAGTTCCTACTGTACAGAAAGCAAAAGAAGCTGCTTTGTGGCGTATGATGAAGACTGTGAGACCAAAGCTACACCTCCCATGAGAAAGCATATTAAGCTTGTCTAGAACACTGAGGAAAGTTTTGTTCATGGTGAAAATGTTGTAATGTAAGCCTCTTAATTTGCTAAAATGTGACTCATGTTCTTAGAGTATTTCTGAATCTTATATGCTTCCAATCTGTTAATTTAAGTTTGCTTATTGACGGTGCGTCGGATCTCTGTCACGCGGCACTAGGCCTCCCGTTCGCGCCGCACGTCGCCGGCATGGAGGCCCGGACTCGGGCTGCCTCTGCGATGTCGGGTGTGCCGGCGAGGTCTATAGGGACCGCGTGAAGGGGGGGCTGGCGCTCCTCCGGTTGTGGTTCGGCAACCTGCAGCTCCGTCGGGAGGATGGCGGTGCCGCTGGTTTGGGAGCTGAGGCCGTGTGGCGAGGATGGCGGTGGCGGAGGAGGAAGAGGGCGCCGGTGGCTTTCGGTCACATGGGTCCCATGTGACGAAAAGGAGAGCAAGGGGACGGTAGCACCTTCTTCCCATCTTCACCTAGGTAACCTTTGTGTAGTTTTTGGTTGATGTATGATTTCTTCCTTCTAAAAGATGCATGGTAATGTGCGAAAGCTTAATCTGAAACTAATTACACGGACGAGTGATTTAATTTACTAGATGTACGTGATTTAGTTGTAGGAGATGCATGCCTTTTATGCTCATGTCATTATTTTTCTGTTGTCAATTTAGAACTTTCAGAGTTTACATTTGACAATATCTTCTCCTGCCATTGGCTATGCCTATATGATTATAACACATGTATGATTACAGAGTGCTAGCTACCTTTTAAACATGGAAGCTTAGGAAAAAGCATGTAAACAAAGACAGGAAGCTTACCTGTTTGATTTAACAGATTTGATTTTCTCTATTCGTTAAGATCTTTCTCTGCTGCAGGAGAACTTAGAGATGTAACATCAACGTGGTGGGCATACATCAGAAAGGCAAGTTCTTGTCAAAGGAAATCTTCACCTAGGTAAAGGTAACCTCAATAGCCTCTCTTAAATTTTGCAACAAGCATCCGTTGTTGCAGGATGGAGCGCAGCGAGGGACGTTCCTTCCAAACAGGGAGAAGGACGAGCTCACAATGGCCCTTGGGAATCATGAGCACCCTGGACGGACACGAGGCACGCCAGGCTCCATTTCGTGGAAGGTTGGTTTTCCGGACGCAGGGGGTTACAAAACCCACAAGAGGAGGAAGAAACTGGAGCAGGACCAACTGCAGGCGCTGCACGAAAGGGTAATGGGGCTAGAGGAACGAGAAGAGGAACGAGAAGCAGCAGATTGCACCAAACGACCTGCCGAAGCTTTCCCCGAAGCTATCCCGCCATCTCTGCGGAGAAGCAGCGTGGCTTCCACCGAGCTGCTTCAGCCGGAGCATGTCTTGACAGCTCCTGCCAGCTATCCCGTGGATGGTATCACGGAGTCTTAAAATTGCCACATTATGGCGCGATGTATGAATTTGAAGGTCAAGGCGGCTGTTGGCCAAGTTTATCCTAGTGGACCCGGCACAACTTATCACTGCCGGCCGATTCCAGAAGGATATGCTAAGGTGATGGTGGATAAAATAACGGAGGGATTTGAGGACCTCCTGCTTGACCACCCTACCGGTGAAGGGGAGACTAGGCTGGGTTCTGCTCTGAAGACTCCATGCCTATGGCGGAAGGAGCTCATCAACCTTCCGAACTGGACGCCTCCGCCTCCTCCTCCTCCTCCTCCGGAGAGTCAGGGCACTCCGCCTCCTCCACCGCCTCCTCCTCCGGCAAGTGACGATCAGGGCACCCGTGGCGGCACTCCGCCTCCTTCTCCGGCGCGTGGTGGCACTCCGCCTCCTTCTCCGCCTGCGCCGGCGCGCCCGAGCAGCCAGCCTCCTCCTTCTCCGCCTCGTCAGCAAGGGCAGAGAGACCCGCCGCCCGCTCCGGCTGCTCCGCGCGTCGTAGTCCTTCTCCTCCGTCTCTCTGCGGCGTCTAGCAAGACAGCCAAAGGCGGGAGGAAATACAGATTCGGTCCTTGTCGAAGACTCGGAGAAGTTACCGTATGAGAGGACCGAGGAGGGAAGCGAAGATCGCAGACCGAAGTGGATGACTGGTTTGCAGGGTTGAAAGCAAAGAGACATCCACCTCCGGAGGAGAAGGTAGATCCGGTGAAAGCGAAGCGCACTGCTGCCCCGAGGAAACCGCAAAGTCTCCGCCGAGAACCAACTATGAGCGCATTACTGAACAGACATATCTCCAAGCGGAGCGGTCGGGAAGTACTGTCAGACATCAAAGAGGAAAAGAACGAGCAGCTGCGAAAAAAATTGACCAGCTCGGCGAAAAAGCAAACCAATCGTGCCCCAGCTCAATGTGTCTAGCGGCAACATCGTCACTAATGTTCCAGGAATGGTGGCCGGTTATGGCAATCTACAAGATTACCTGCCTGACGATGCACTTCCTGAATACATGAAGGTGGAAGAACACAGATACGAGTACGGGAAGCCTCTCGTCAAAGATGAAAAATCTCTAACAACGATGATGCGAAGATTCCATACTTGGTACATGAAAACCTGTAGAGAGTCTGGGGGACGAATAGTTTGTATCTGCACATTAAAGAGGAGCACAACCTTGTTGGAACTGATCTGTTGTGTGTTCCATTTGAGGAGTTCTTTGCGTTCTTCAATCAAAAGGCCCTCGATAAATTAACGGTCTTTTGCTACTGCCTGTAAGTACTATTTCTGTCATTAAGTCTCTATATATAGCTCGGCTCTTTCATTGCATGTATTTATAATTAATTATCCTCAACATATTATGCAGATTGAAGATCGTCGAGTGCAAAAAAATGAAATCTATGATATTGGGTTCATTAACACAAATATCATAGATGTATTTCTGGTTGAAAAGCACGTCAAAGAGGCCGAGGACAACTTGCTACAATCGTTGATCAAAATTCAAAACAAAGATACCATACTCTTTCCTTACAACGGCAAGTGAGTGTTACTGATCGTTTGCATATTCGGTTTCCCTTATTACTCGAGCGAGGTTATAGTAATGTAATTGATGAGTTATGCATGCGTGTGCAGGTTCCACTATATTCTTCTGGAGATTAAGCTTGGCGTGGACTAGTAACCGTCTTAGACTCGAGACGGAAAGATCCCAGCACCTATGCGGACATGACTGAAATGCTCAGCAAGTAAGTTCAATTAATCGATCATTATCGCACCATAGCGGCAACTTTTTGTTCATTTCCTGATATCTCAAGTAATAATAACTATTTTCTTTGTCTTGCAGGGTTTGGAAACAGTTCACCGCAAAAGCTCCGGGACTGCCGAAGGAGCTGCGATATACATACCCGAAAGTAAGTACTACCGGCTAGCTAGTTGTGCGCATCTCCCGTTGATTCTATAGCTATACTTTCATCAATGCCATTTATAATGCTTCATTATCAGTTTGATTGAATTATATTTCTCGTAAAGTGCTTGTGGCAGGAACAAGGGAATGATTTCTGTGGATACTACGTGTGCGAGTTCATCTACAACGCGACTTTGAAAAATAAGCGGGGCTACTCTCGAAGACAATATGAAGTGCGTAAGCAATTAATAATATTCACAATTTCATTTTATTACACCATCATTTCCGTTGAGTTTCATTCATATATATGTATTAATTAACCCCCTTCTTCAAATTAGACGTGGCAGATGCGGAATGAACTCCTAGAACCAGATCGCATTAAAGCAATTCAAGAGGAATTGGCGGGATTCTTTCTTGATCACGTCATCAATAAAGCCGGAGAATACCATGTGGAAGTTGATTTCAAATGCTAGGGGACTGTAATTGAGAGATCTTATATATTGTACATGTATGTAGCCAGTAGCGTCGGACGTACATGATACGAAAACTTGTTGTTCGACCAATCTCTCGGAGAAGGAGAGGTCGATTGATCATTTCTCTCGGTATGCATGACGAACTTCCGTACTTGATGGTTTCCTTCATTTTCTTACTAGCTAGCGTGTCGAGGGCTATATGTATATAGTACGTAGCGTCGACCAAGCACGGACATAAGAGAGGACACTTCTCTCTATTAATTAGCTAGCTAACACAATATATGAAACACCTAAATTAACCCCAAAACCCCCAACCCCCCTTCAAAAAAAAAACAAAAACCCCAGCCACTGGAATGCTGACGCGTGGATGCCTTTTGGTCCCGGTTGGTGCCAACAACCGGGACCAAAGGCCCCCCTGTCTGGGCTCGGCGCACCGGCCACGTGGAGGACCATCTGTCCAGTTCGTGTTAGAACCGGGACTAAAGGGGGGAGGTATTAGTAACGACCCATTAGTCCTGGTTCATGAACCGGGACTAAAGGCCCTTACGAACCGGGACTAATAGGTGTTTTTCTACTTGTGGTTGTCACCGTGCACTGCCTCTAGATGCACCTGCATCGAAGACGCTGCAACCCCTGTGTCAATATAATCTAATATAATGTAGCACTAAGTATTCCTAATTATGCTATATCCTGTGATAACCTATGGTTTGTTTTTGGGCCCTCTTATCACATGCTTTTCAAGATGCTAAACCTATGTTGTTGCTTATGTTAAGTGCACTATTATCAGTCAGATGTTTCATGTTCAGATTCCTAATGGGCTTTCTCTGTAAAGTACACATTTCTATTTCAGCTGCTAAGTTTCTTAATTAAAGCAATCCTCCCAAATTAGAATAGAAAAGAGAGTTAAAGGGGCGAGTATAACCAGGCATCGCCCAACTCTTCCTCAAGAGGCGCGCCATGGGCGCGCCCCAACACCTAGTCTGAACATGTGTTATGGCCTCCAACATGTTCAGATCATGAAGAGAAAAGACTTTTTTTGCGGAAGAAAAGAGAAAAGACTGCCTGAGCATGGCCCGAACAGAGAGAGGGAAGGGAAGGGCCTTTTTTTGAGACATATGTGCACCTTTGAGGCCTAGGCTCACCTATGTGCACCAACAACTTATGCTAAGAAAGATAAACTACTAGGTGATAGCAAGATATATGTCAAGAAACAATATGGCTATCACAAAGTAAAGTGCATAAGTAAAGGTCTCGGGTAAGAGATAACCGAGGCACACGAAGACGACGATGTATCCCGAAGTTCACACCCTTGCGGATGCTAATCTCCGTTTAGAGCGGTGTGGAGGCACAATGCTCCCTAAGAAGCCACTTAGGCCACCGTAATCTCCTCACGCCCTCGCACAATGCAATATGCCGTGATTCCACTAAGGGACCCTTGAGGGCAGTCACCGAACCCGTACAAATGGCAACCCTTGGGGCGGTCACGAACCCGTACACTTTGGCAACCCTTGGGGCGGTCACGGAACCGTCAAATTGCTCAGGCGATCTCCACAACCTAATTGGAGACCCCGACGCTTGCCCGGAGCTTTACACCACAATGATTGAGCTCCGAACACCACCAACCGTCTAGGGCGCCCAACCACCCAAGAGGAACAAGCTCAAGGGTACCAAGCACCCAAGAGTAATAAGCTTCTCAACTTGTAACTTCCATGTATCAAGTGGAGAACTCAAATCGATGCACCAAATGCAATGGCAAGGGCACACGGAGTGCTCTCAAATCCCACCAAAGCAACTAATGCTAGGGAGGCAAATTAGAGGAAGAACAAGAAGGAGAACACCAAGAACTCCAAGATCAAGAACACATAGAGGAGAAAGTGATTGGTGGAAATGTGGATCTAGATCTCCTCTCTCTTTTCCTTCAAAAACTAGCAAGAATCCATGGAGGGATTGAGAGTTAGCAAGCTCGAAGAAGGTCAACAATGGGGGAAGAACACGAGCTCAAAGGTTAAGGTCTCAATGGGGAAGAAGACCCCCTTTTATAGGTGGGGAGAAAATCCAACCGTTATCCCCTCACTCAGCCCGCACGACGCGGTACTACCGCACGGAGCTGCAGTACTACAGCGGTCGGCTGCGGTACTACCGCTGTAGGTTGCGGTACTACCGCATGTGCAGCACTGGCCAGATGAAGGCCTGTTGCACAGGGCAACGAGCGGTAGAACCGCCAGAGCGGTACTACCGCGCGCACCTACGGTACTTCCGTAAGACAGGTAACACTAGGCGCAGAGAAAGCACGGAAGTAAAAAATTACTTCCGTACCTACTTCCGCTGAGGGAGGACCTGCGCAAAAATCCGGCACGGTACTACCGCACACGAAGAGCGGTACTACCGCGTAGGGCGCGGATGTAAAAAATTACATCCGCCCCTACTTCCGCTCATGCTGCTAAGCCTGGCCAGAGCCCACGGTACTACCGTGACTGCGGCGCGGTACTACCGCGTAGGCCGCGGATGTAAAAAATTACATCCGCCCCTACTACCGCTCGAGCAGCTGCGCCTGGCCTGAGGCCACGGTACTACCGCTCCCACAGAGTGGTACTACCGTGAGCACCTGCAGTACTACCGCAAGGGCCTGCGGTACTACCGCTCCGGAGAGCAGTACTACCGCATGCCCCATATCAGCAACACTAGGAGTCCTTCATTTTACAGAGAAGACAATAGAGGGAAACAGTAAAACCAGAACTGCCATAACTTCTGCAAATGAGCTCCGAATTGAGCAAACTCAAGCTTGTTGGATACAAGACAACGAGCATCAAAACAGAGACTAGTTATAGTAAGAAGAAGCAGGGGACGTTGAGGTGTCATAGATGTATTTTTTCAGAATTTTCTATCGTGCATAGACGGATTTTAGACCACGGGAGCACCCCCTCCCTATCGTTGCAAAATTTGCTAAGTGATATTAAGAAGGAAGGAAAAGAAGGATAGGAAAGAAGAAAATAAGAAGAGGAAAGAAAGAACAAGAGGATAGGAAGAAAAGGAGAAATAAATAAGAAGAAGAAAAAAGAAGAAAAAGAAGAGGAGAAGAAAAAAGGAATAGTGGAGAAGAAGAGAAAATAGAATATTTTATTTTCTCTTCTTCTCCACTATTCCTTTCTTCTTCTCCTTTTTTTTCTCTTTTTTTTCTTCGATCTTCTCCTCTAGCTATTCCTTTCTTCTTCTCCTTTTTATTTCTTCTTTGTTTTCTTATGTTTTATCGGGTCTCGTTGTCTATATACCCTCCCGATAACTTCAACACGAGGGGGTGGATACCCTCCCGATAATATTATTTTCCCATGTACGTATGTCGTGTCGATATAAACTCCGATAACTTCAATACGTGGGGGTGGGTCGATATACCTCTCCCGATAACTTCAACACGTGGGGGGTCGATATACCCTCCCGATAATATATATTATTTTCCCATGCATGTACGTATGTCGTGTCGATATAAACTCCCGATAACTTCAACACGTGGGAAATCGATATACCCCCTCCCGATAACTTCAACACGAGGGGGGTCGATATACCCCCTCCCGATAACTTCAACATGTGGGGGGGTCGATATACCCCCTCCCCGATAACTTCAACACGTGGGAGGGGGTCGATATACCCCCCTCCACGATAACTTCAACACGTGGGGGGGGGGGTCGATATACCCGCTCCCCGATAAAATTATTTTCCCGTGTATGTATCTCGTCGTTGTCGATATTACCCCCTCCTTGAAGCGTTCTCAGGGCCACCCCTAACCCTTGAAGCATTGTCGAGGCCACCCGAAACCCTAGAGAAGCAGCGTCGAGGCCACTAATTAATATGATTCCTTATTGTAATTACCTAGCCAGTTCTACGTTTGCCACTAATATATCCATATCTGTCATGTTTGAATAATAATTGCCATGTTGTAAATATTTGTAGAAACTATGGACACCCCCCCGAGACAATGCACAAGAAGCGTTGTTGAGGGACATAATGGCAGAAGGAAGTGATGCCGTCTGCTCGTTGATGTTTCTGAACGACACCGATGGTCTGGAAGGAGAGGGTGAAGAAGTAGCTGGCTATGATTATGATGGCTCCGATGACCCAATGCCGGTGCAAGAAGAAGTAGACCATGAGGACGGCTCCAGTGACCGAACCGAGTCCGGCCAGGTATATATATTAGTTAAGCCTGTGCTGACTAGCTAATTGATGCATTCATTGTTTTGGTATGTACACATATTAATTAACTCTCGTCTTTGTTCTTTTTTCTAGCCCTCGGATCGAGCACAACCGGTAAAGAGATGAGGCCCAAGAAAAGTTGAGCTCGGATGAAAAGTTTGAGATCATAGAAATCGCGCGCGACGGCCAACCGATTGAACCCATCAGGACAAAGAAGGCATTTGTTGCTCAGTGCGGGGTTCTGGTTAGGGACAAGATCCCGATTAGCATCCAGCAATGGTATAGGCCTAAGAACGAAGACCCTGAGGTTTCTTATGTCAATGATATGCAGAAAAATGATCTTTGGACCGAGCTGAAGTCAAATTTCACCCTACCACCAGAGGATGATCCAGAGAAGCCAGTTGAGCAATTAATCAAGTCTTTTGCTCTTAAGAAGATGGAAAACCTATTCAGGAATTGGAAGAAAGACCTGAATAAGTTTGTCGATTAAAAAGAGACCTTGGAATTCAAGGGCAAATATGAGAAGATCAGAGATGACTGGCCCGCATTTGTGGCCCACAAGACATCGAGAAAGAGTAAAAAGATGTCGGCAACAAACAAGAAAAATGCTGCAAAGAAGAAGCTTCACCATCGCACGGGGTCAGGTGGCTACCTCATAGCCCCGCCTAAATGGGCCAAGGCTGAGAATGATCTGCTTGATAAAGGGATCAAACCAGAGACAATGAACTGGCCACATCGTTGCCGGACTTGGTTCTTCGGGGCTGGCGGAAGCTTGGACCATGTATCAGGGAAGTGCATTTGGACGGACGATCAATTGGACATACCAGTCAAGAGGCTTCAACAATATATCGAAGCAGCGCAGCAAGGGACGTTCTTTCCAGACAGAGAGAACGACGAGCTCACAATGGCCCTCGGGAATCCTGAGCACCCTGGACGGACACGAGGCACGCCAGGCTCCGTTTCGTGGAAGGCTGGGTTTCTGGACGCAGGCGGTTGCAAATGCCAGGAGAGGAGGAAGAAAGTGCAGCAGACCGAACTGCAGGCGCTGCATGCAAGGGTACAAGCGATAGAGGAACGAGAAGTAGATCGCAGCAAACGACCTGCCGAAGCTTCCCCAGAAGCTACCCCACCATCTCAGTGGAGAAGCAGCGTGGCTTCCACCGAGTTGCTTCAGCCGGAGCACGCCTTGACGGCTCCTGCCAGCTATCCCGTGGATGCTATCATGGAGGCTGAAAATTGCCACCTCATGGCGCAATGGATGAATTTGAAGGTCAAGGCGGCTGTTGGCTCTGTTTATCCTACTAAATCCGGCGCAACTTTTCACTGCCGGCCTAATCTAATCCACGAGTAAACAGTAAGCATGGCAAAAACGGTATGCATCTCATACCGATACCTAAGCATGTGAGCACGTACAGTACATAGAACCGAAACATCTATGAACAGCATATATACGGCTAGCACATGAACGAGAAAATATGGGATGAACAAGTCATACCCTCCGGTGGGCCAGGCCAACGCGGCGGCGGTAGCAGCAGCCTCGGCATCAGCCAAGGCCTTCTTCTTGGCGACTTCGTCGTCAGCCATGGAGTCGATGTAGAGGAAGTAGTGGAAGCAGAGGCGGATGAAGACAGGAACAGATCGGGAGCAGTCGCATCGAGACGCTCCCCAAAAACCTTATTGCCGTTCTCCCGGGCAGGATCTCGAACGACAGGGCTCTGGAGGCACCTGCTCTCCCGACCAACCGTGCACGCGGTCTTCGAGATGGGATCGCCGGAAGCAGCACAAGGAGAGGAACAGTAGATGACGGCTAGGGTTGTACGAGAGGGAGTGAGTGAACTGAGTTAGGGTTCACTCCACTGGCCAGTGCCTTCTTATATAGGCCATCAGGTAGATGGGCCTGGGCCAGGCCCACGACCGAGTCCGCGAACAGCCCTCGATCCAACGTCTCGGACAGTGGCGCTTTCGTAAGCGACTCGTTAATTAATTAACAATTAATTAACCATTCCTGAGCAGCAAAAATAAGCTTCGGCTCGGCTCATTCCCGCAACCCGCAACCTACAGCGCGTGTCGTGGCGAGGCAAGGCAGGCGGAGGAGGAGGAGGAGCGCGCGTGCACAGCTCCTATTCCCAAGCTCCCAATAGCAAGTGGTAGAGCAGCCCTTATATAGAGGTCTCACTATTCTTACTGCAGCAGTATGGGACTAAACTTCCCACACTTCCCACCACTTGCCGTACACATGCATGGGCCTTAGAGATTAACTAGGGATTATTGTCTTATATGGGCCTAAGCCCATCCATAATCCATCAATCCCCCACCAGATCTCGAGGCACATAAGTTTGTCAACTGTTCCAAACACTATTTTATATACCAGAATTTTCAATGGAGACTGTTAAGTTGAACTTCCACCTAGAGCAATAGGATTAGACTTCTTCACAACTGAACAATGGACTATGCCTTGAATTGTCAGTTTGGCGTGTAGAAGTTTCGCCTATTGTCGCTAATACATGGCTGCCGAAGGCTAAGCCCCACGGGTGGAGCTTATTAGTCATACTTCGTACCTTCTTATGAGCTTCCTAGAGATCACCCAATCTCATAGACTGTGACCAGCAGTCGGGCTCACATAGGTGTGTTCCTCCAAAGAATGCTCTGTAGGTTAGCATCTTGCTTACATAAGCTTTGGAACACATTAAGACAAAAGTCAGCCTGCCTTATAGAATTGAGAGTATTATTGCATCTCCAACGGAGTGGGTTAATTAAGGATACTCTCCTCAGTTGACCGCTGGATTGTTTTCCCAGGTCCTAATTCACGGGATCTCCGATCACATAGGTTGGGTTACCCCCATGGCAACTTACGTGGGTCTCATACCCATCTCCCTCGATGCATTTTCTATCACAATCCGTGATAGCCCTTTCGTAAAAGGGTTTGCCAGATTCTTAGCCGTCTGGATATAATCCAACGCTATTACTCCGAAGTTTCTTGATTTTCTTACATATTTCAATCTTCTTCTTATGTGCTTTGTGGATTTCATGTTGTCCTTTGAACTCTTAGCCTTGGCAATTACTGTTTGATTGTCACAGTTCATAAGGACATCCGGCACTGGTTTATCAACCACCGGCAAATCCATCAAAAGCTCTTGAAGCCATTCTGCTTCGACGCATGATGTGTCTAATGCTGTGAGTTCTGCTTCCATGGCCGATCTGGTTAAGATCGTCTGCTTGCAAGTCTTCTAGGAAACAGCACCACCACCAAGTGTGAAGACATGTCACTTGTGGCTTTCATCTCATCAGCATCAGATATCCAATTTGAATCACTATACCCCTCAAGTACCGTCGGGTACCAAGAATATTGAATTCCGTAGTTCGCAGTACCTTGCAAGTAACGCATCACTCGCTCAACAGCATGCCAATGCACATATCCCGGATTCGAAACAAACCGGCTCAGTTTGCACACAACAAATGAGATGTCAAGACGAGTAGCACATGCTAGGTACATCAGTGAACCAACCACTTGAGAATATCTCAATTGATCTATAGCAGTGCCTTCGAACTTTCGAATCCGCACGCTAGGATCATATGGTGTTGCAGTCCGAATATCCAAAGCGGCTCAAAATCTTCTCAACATAGTGGGATTGCAAAAGTGTAATTCCACCCTCAGTATTTCTCAGTAGCTTGATGTTCAAGATAACATCAGCCACGCCCAGGTCTTTCATATCAAAGTTATGAGATAGAAAAGCCTTGACCTCCTTAATTACTTTGAGGTGGGTCCCAAATATCAGTATGTTATCAACATAAATACACAGTACAACTCCTTCGACCCACCATAGCGATAGTATACACATTTGTCAGCTTCGTTGACAACAAAGCCAACAGATGTCAAAGTTGTATTAAACTTCTCATGCCATTGCTTAGGCGCTTGTTTCAGGCCTTATAAAGATTTCGCTAGCTTACACACCTTTCTTTCCTGACCATTTACTACAAAGCCATCCGGCTGTTGCATGCAAATTTCCTCCTCTAGCTCTCCGTTAAGGAAAGCCGTCTTAACGTCCATCTGATGAACGAGAAGACCATGCGAGGCAGACAAAGCGAGTAACACTCAAATGGTTGTCAGCCTAGCTACAGGTGAGTAAGTATCAAAGAAATCTTCTTCTTCCTTTTGGGTATAACCCTTGGCCACAAGCCTAACCTTGTACTTCTCAACAGTACCATCGGGCCTAAGCTTCCTCTTGAACACCCACTTACATCCCAATGGTTGGCAACCATAAGGACGATCAGTGATCTCCCATGTCCCATTAGCCATGATGGAATCCATCTCGCTACGGACCGCGTCCTTCCAGTAGTCAGCATCCTGAGATGCATAAGCTTCTGAAATGGAACTGGGAGTGCCATCATCCACGAGGTACACGAGGAAATCATCACCAAAAGACTTTGCAGTCCTTCGTCTCGTGCTCCTAACAGGAGCTTCCTCTTCATCCTCTGATGAACTTTCATCACTTTTGTGTTCATAATATTCCATCAGAATGGCAGGTTCAGGAGTCTCATCAGATTCCAGTCTAGAACTGCTTTGCATATCTCTCATGGGGAAAATATCCTCAAAGAATGTAGCGTCCTTAGACTCTATAATTGTACCGACCTTCTGGTCAGGTACCTCAGATTTCACCACTAGAAATCTATAGCCAACGTTGTTCTTAGCGTAGCCCAAATTAACGCAGTCCATGGTCTTTGGTCCAAGCTTACGCTTTTTGGGGATCGGCACATTGACTTTCGCCAAACAGCCCCAAGTGCGCAAGTAAGAGAGTGTAGTTCTTTTCTTTTCCCATTGCTTATAGGGAGTAGTCTCATTGTCCTTCGCGGGAACTTTATTCAGGAAATGACATGATGTCAATACAACCTCCCCCCACCATGCCTTAGATAAACCCGATGAATTTGGTTCACGACTTTATTACAGAAATCCTCCAGGAAAGGTGAAACAAATCACCACAATCATATCCTTTTCTAACAAATAGTCCATACCGAGATATTACTACTATGTTAGACTCAAATACTAACTTAAACCCTTCTTTACATAGAAAGGAGCCACTAACGAGATTCTTCTTGATAGCGGGGACATGTTGCACGTTCTTCAGTTGCACGATCTTTCCCGAAGTAAACTTTAGATCTACCGTGCCAACACCATGAACATAAGTATGCGAGCCATTCCCCATCAGGACGGAACAATCTCGTGCGACCTGGTAGGAAGAAAACAAAGACACATCAGCACACACATGAATATTGGCCCCAGTGTCAACCCACCAATCGGTGGACTGACAAACTGAAAGTATGGTAAATAGATTACCATACCCAGATGCCGCATCATTGTTGCTCAGAGTGACATTCATAGACTTGGAGTCCTGTGCTGGCTTCTTGTACTTGTTTGGGCACTTGTTTGCCCAATGTTCATCTGAACCACAAGTAAAGCAGTCATCTCTCTTTTTGTCTTTCTTCTTACCCTTCTTCTTAAAGGTAGTATTCTGTTGGACAGAGTTCTTTCCCTTGAACTTGTGGAAGTTCTTCTGCACCACATTGGCGCTAGAAGAACCTCTGCCCCTTTCACGTGTGAGTCCTTTGCTCTCGAGTTCTGCTCAACACTTAGATGACCGATGACATCCTCAACAGAGAATTCACGTCTCAAGTTCTTGAGAGAAGTAGCAAAGTTCCTCCATCCAAGAGGGAGTTTTGTGATAATGCAACCCGCGACAAACTTGTCCGGTAACTCACACTTCAGGAGCTCCAGCTCCTTAGTGATGCATTGTATCTCATGGGCCAGGTCCAATACAGAACAGTTATCAACCATTTTGTAATCATGGAACTGCTCCATAGCATACAACTCCCTTCCAACATAGGGTTATTACATCATTAGGTGAAAGAACCGCGGATTAGATTCAAGTGGATGGATCCAAAGTGATAGACTATAACTTTGGATCCATCCACTTGAATCTAATGCGCGGTTCTTTCCACTTTGGATCCATGCATTTAAATCTAATCCGTGGTTCTTTCACCCAATGATATAATATCATCATCATCATAATATCATTAACAACTTATCATCATAATACATAGTCATACAACAACTCCTCGTCATCATCATTATCGTTCATGAGTCATCATATAATAACTTGGTAATCCCAGCTCCTCCTCATCATCATCATAGTAGTCATAATCACAACTCCTCCTCCTCCTCCTCCTCCTCATCATCATCAACTCTAACACATTGTAGCACATAATAACAACTCCTCCTCATCATCATAGTCATAATCAACACTAACTAACTGTTCATAGTACCTAGGACCTACTCCTCTCTCCTAGGTAAAATAGCATAAAACAGGTAAACCGGTCCATCTCCAAAATGGAGAATGGAGATACACCTATCTCCAACTTGTGGCTGGCGCACATTCATGTTGTCTCCAATTAGTTGCCTGTGCACATTCATTACCTTGCTCCATTCTTTGATATTGAGCCTTCCATCTTTTAAAGAAATCGAGTATGCACTGTGGTAAGCCTTCGGGAAGTTGGTCGAAGCTAACCATATGCATATGACCTTCGGTAAACATCATGTCAGGCACAACCTCCTTTGGGAGCTTCTGTTGAAGAACATAATAGTAACATATATAGTTAGCAATGTAGTTTACTTAAGAAGAATATATGCAATGAAGTTACCATCATTAACAAAATCATAGCAAGTTTTTGGCAATGAAGTTACCAACGTGCAACACATGGACTAGTGGCACGTATCCACTAGAATTTGGGCTGATAGAGTGATTGGTCTTAAAGGCCTCAAAATCATCTATGAATGAGACGAGATGACCTTTCTCCTCACAATTAAGCTCAGAGCCATAGCTGTAGTATGTCATGTCTACAGCCTTCCGAGTATTTCTTGAAGATAAGAAATAAGCTGACAATTATAAATAAACAAGTTTAGTAGCGATGAACACCAAATATTTTTAAATAAATAATATAAATTATTTAACTTAACAAATTAGTTTGACAAACTCACATTTAGGCAAAATTGGAAGCATATCCAGATCCCCCAGATGTCGATATTATTTTCAATATCATCATATTCGGCGCGAATATTCAATGTTATTTGCATATTCTCCTCAAATCCATATGCCTTGCAGAGAGCTACCCAATTAGAACAACCGAAATGGGAGTGATTAAGCGCATTGTACAACTTAACTCGAAACGCATAACCATGTTTAGTCCTTAGGTGAGCCCTCCTCGTCTCCATATTCTCAATGTCTTGGAAACCAAGCTTCTACAAGACATACAGTCTTGCATGACATGGGATGTACTAGTCGAATTGGAGAGAAGAGAAATTACGCATTGAATAAAAGAAGCACAAGTGATGATTAATTACGACGATATGCTTGCCGTACGTACGGTACAAACATCGAAGGTCTCTTCCAGCTTCATGGTGAAAACCTACCATTTTGCATGTGATGCTCCCTATCGCATAAACCCATGTCATCGCAGCAGTAGTCGCACTCCAGGATCCTATCATCATCAGACATTTCCTGTGTTCAAAATTCAAAGATTATAAATCGACAACAATTACATGGAACTCATGACAACAAATCATTATTATTCATCACGGGTTGACTCTATGTCTGTTGAGTCTTCCTTGAAAACTCGGATCTCACGTGGTGTATATGGTGGGCACTCCCTCTCTGATATATTTGACCGTCTGTGATGGTCGCTCCTTCCTTCGTCCCCGAGTGCATTACACCAAAATGTCTAGCACACGGGAACGATGGAGAAGCGACCCCCACAACAACAGTCGGGATTCTTCATCTCTGACATTTGAGACCGTCGGTGATGGTACCTCCTCCTTTCATTCGAAAGTGCATTACACCAAAATGTCTAGCAACTTCAAATGAAGAAGAAGCTACCCCACGACAACAGTCTGAATTCTTCCTATCTCATATATGGTGGACACTACCTCACTGATTTTTCGACCGTCGGTGATGGTCGCTTCCCCTCCCCCTCTTGTGCATTACCAAGGTATATCATGAGAAGAAGGAAGAGAAGCTACCCTGACGACAACAGTCGACATTCTTCTTCTGTCATATATGGTGGACACTCTTTCTCACTAATTTTTTGGCTGTCATGTATGGAGCCCTGAAAGACTTAAAGTCAACCCGAAATGTGGTTTGATTCTCTTTTTGGCAAATCCAGGGCACTCGATATTTCCTACATATTCTAGCACAAATCATGCTAAAATTCACAAAAAAATCCAGCATGACTTTTGCTAAAATAGGACATATCGAGCGCCTGAAATTTGCCAGAACGGAAATGAATCAACACTCCAGCAAAACATAGGTCACTCGGATTTTTCCTGCGATACAAAGATGTCCATACACATAAGATGTTTAAACTTGAAATTCTATCCGGATCAATTATCATTTTAAATAACTAGCTTCACATTGTCACAACTACTCATCTACTACCACTACATCTATAAAAATATCTCTAAAACTTGCATAGGTCACTAGGAGGTGTTCCATGCAAACATAGGCCACTAGGACAAGCACACACACACACACACACACACACACACACACACACACACACACACACACACACACACACACACACACACACACACACACACACACACACACACACACACACACACATATATATATATATATATATATATATATATATATATATATATATATATATATATATCCTTCACGCAGGAGCATTCAAACTTGGCAATGTAATATTGACATAATTAACTAAATACCCTAGGAGGAGGTGGACTTGTAGCTCACCAACTTGGGTGTAGAGGAAGTAGAGGTAGGTCCGATGACGATCACTCTAGGGAGAAGCGACACTACAAAGCCTGCAATTCCACCGAGTGAAAATTTTAGATAATCAGATCCCATACATCATTCTTTGATGACAAAGTGATAATGACATGAAAATAATTAAATTGTCCAATACATTTCTATATTGAAAGAAATTACTAAAAATTTCTATACCTAAATTTTCTTACTAAAAATTTCTATACCTAAATTTTCTTACTAAATTTTTTATTACTAAATTTGATACCTAAAAATTTCTCATATAGCATTCCAATACATTTCTATAATTGAAAATTTTAATACCTAAAAATTTCTATTGCTAAAACTTTGTAGCACGCCTTATAACCCTAACATTTCATTTGTACATAAGCATAACTAAATATCTAAAAGTATTTGGTTCTCTTCCCCTACATTACTAATAGAATTCTATTCTATTCTATTCAAATAATCTACATTATTGAAAATTTTCTATTCTATTCAAATAATCTACAATAATAAATATCTTATAACCCCTACATTTACTAAAATTTACATTCTACATTCTATTGTATTTGACAAATTATTGTTGAACAATTGATAGAAAAGCAAATAATTATGACGATATCCAAGGCAATAATCAAACATATAGGCATCACGTCCAAGATTAGTAGACCGAAATAATTCTGCGTCTACTACTATTACTCCACACATCGGCTGCTATCCAGCATGCATCTAGTGTATTATATTCATGAAAAAACAGAGTAATTCATTAGGCAAGATGACATGATGTAGACAAGATAAATTCACGTATGAATAAACCCTATCTTTTTTACCCTTAATAGCAACGATACATGATTGTCATGTCTCTTTACATCCTTGAGATTGAGCAATCGATCGCTCCAACGTATCTATAATTTTTATTGTTCCATGTTGTTATATTATCATTCTTGGATGTTTTACAATCATTTTATAACAAAAATATATCATTTTTTGGGACTAACCTATTGACATAGTGCCCAGTGCCAGTTCATGTTCTTTTGCTTGTTTTTTACATCGCAGAAAATCAATATCAAAGGGAGTCCAAATGCAGCGAAACTTTTTGGAGATTTTTTTGGACTAGAAGACATCCAGTGGGCGAGAGAAGCACCCGGCGGGGTGCCCCGAGGGGGTCAAAACCCACTAGGGCGCACCTGGGGGCCCAGGCGCGCCCAGGTGGGTTGTGTCCACCTCGGTGGCCTCCCGCACCGCCTCTTCGCTCTATAAATGCCCAAATATTCCAAAATCCTAGGGGAGTCGACGAAACTTTGTTCCAGCTGCCGCCAGTTCCAGAACCGCGAGATCCAATCTAGAGCCCTTCCCTGGCACTCCACCGGAGGGAGGAATCATCACCGATGGCCATCTTCATCATCACGACGGCCACCATGATGAGGAAGGAGTAGTCCTTCCTCGGGGTTGAGGGTATGTACCAGTAGCTATGTGTTGTATCTCTCTCTCTCTCTCTCGTGTTATTGAGATGGAACGATCTTGATGTAACGCATGCTTTGTTGACATGGATTAATCATAAGGAGTTTTCCCCCTCTCTACCTTCTTGATGAATTGAGTTTTCCATTCGAAGTTTTCTTATCGGATTGAGTCTTTAAGGATTTGAGAGCACTTAATATGTGTTTTGCATGAGGATATCTGTAGTGACATTGGGATATCTAATGGAGTTACTCGATGTATATTATTGTGATCAACTTGCGGGTTCCATGGCTTTAGGGCCTATGCATAGGACTTGGCACACGTTCTCATCTTGACTCTCCGGTAGATATTTTGGGGCACTCCTTGGGAATCAAATAGATGAATCTGAAGTTGTCTGATGCTTATCGTATAACCAAACCCACGGATATTTGCGGTGACATTGTAATATTTAGGTGACATTAGGGCTTTTGTTGATTTGCATCTTAAGGTGTTATTCTAGAGAATAGCGTTATGGTGGTTTCGTGCCCGACAACAATTTATATACAACAAGTAATTTTGGAGTGAACTTCTAGGATCGAAAGTATGTCTAGAGGGGGGGTGATTAGACTACATGACCAAATAAAATCTAGCCTTTTCCCACTTCTACGTTTTGGCATATTTTAGCAACTTAGCACTAGTCAAGCAAACAACCTACACATGCAATTCTAAGAGTATAGCAGCGGAATGTAAATCATTGCATATGAAGGTAAAGGGGGTAGTTTGGAGGGAGCAAATGCAATGTAGACACAGAGATTTTTGGCGTGGTTCTGATAGGTGGTGCTATCGTACATCCACGTTGATCACATATATGATGTATGCACGAATGTGGATGAAATATAATGTTTTTTTGTTCATAGAACATTATTTTTTTTAATTCAGAGATTTTTTTTGTTCATCAGAGAGGCGGGGACGTTGAGGGATCATGGATGTATTTTTTTCAGAATTTTCTATCGTGCATAGATGGATTTTAGACCACGGGAGCACCCCCTCCCTATGGTTGCAAAATTTGCTAAGTGATATTAAGAAGGAAGGAAAAGAAGGATAGGAAAGAAGAAAATAAGAAGAGGAAAGAAAGAACAAGAGGATAGGAAGAAAAGGAGACATAAATAAGAAGAAGAAAAAAGAAGAAGAAAGAAGAGGAGAAGAAGAAAGGAATAGTGGAGAAGAGAAAATTCCTTATTCTTCTCCTCTTTTTCTCTTCTTTTTTTTCTTCGATCTTCTGCTCTAGCTATTCCTTTCTTCCTCTCCTATTTTTATTTCTTCTTCTCCTCTAGATATTATTTTTTTTCTTCGATCTTCTCCTCTAGCTATTCCTTTCTTCTTCTCCTCTTTTTGTTTCTTCTTCTCCTCTATATATTCTATTTTCTCTTCTTCTACACTATTCTATTTTCCCATGCATGTACGTATGTCGTGTCGATATAAACTCCCAATAACTTCAACACGTGGGGGGTGGGTCGATATACCCCCTCCCGATAACTTCAACACGAGGGGGGTCAATATACCCCCTCCCGATAACTTCAACACGTGGGGGGGTCAATATACCCCCTCCCCGATAACTTCAACACGTGGGAGGGGGGTCGATATACACCCCTCCCCGATAACTTCAACACGTGGGGGGGGGGGGTCGATATACCCCCTCCCCGATAACATTATTTTCCCGTGTATGTATCTTGTCGTTGTCGATATTACCCTCTCCTTGAAGCGTTCTCGAGGCCACCCCTAACCCTTGAAGCGTTGTCGAGGCCACCCGACACCCTAGAGAAGCAGCGTCGAGGACACTAATTAATATGATTCCTTATTGTAATTACCTAGCTAGTCCTACGTTTGCCACTAATATATCCATATCTGTCATGTTTGTATAATAATTTCCATGTTGTAAATATTTGTAGAAACTATGGACACCCCCCCGAGACGAAGCACAAGAAGCGTTGTTGAGGGACATAATCGCAGAAGGAAGTGATGCCGTATATATTAGTTAAGCCTGTGCTGACTAGCTAATTGATGCATTCATTGTTTCGGTATGTACACATATTAATTAACTCTCGTCTTTGTTCTTTTTTCTAGCCCTTCGGATCGAGGACAACTTCGGTAAAGAGACTAGGCCCGAAGAAAAAGTTGAGCTCGAATGAAAAGTTTGAGATCATAGAAATCGCGCGCGATGGCCAACCGATTGAACCCATCCGGACAAAGAAGGCATTAGTTGCTCAGTGCGGGGTTCTGGTTAGGGACAAAATCCCGATTAGCATCCAGCAATGGTATAGGCCTAAGAACGAAGACCCTGAGGTGTCTTATGTCAATGATATGCAGAAAAATGATCTTTGGACCGAGCTGAAGTCAAATTTCACCCTACCGCCAGAGGATGATCCGGAGAAGCCAGTTGAGCAATTAATCAAGTCTTTTGCTCTTAAGAAGATGGAAGACCTATTCAGGAATTGGAAGAAAGACCTGAGTAAGTTTGTCGATAAAAAAGAGACCCCAGAATTCAAGGGCAAATATGAGAAGATCAAAGATGACTGGCCCGCATTTGTGGCCCACAAGACATCGGAAAAGAGTAAAAAGATGTCGGCGACAAACAAGAAAAATGCTGCAAAGAAGAAGCTTCACCATCGCACGGGGTCAGGTGGCTACCTCATAGCCCGGCCTAAATGGGCCAAGGCTGAGAATGATCTGCTTGATAAAGGGATCGAACCAGAGACAATGAACTGGCCAGACCGTTGCCGGACTTGGTTCTTCGGGGCTGGCGGAACCTTGGATCCTATATTAGGGAAGTGCATTTGGACGGACGATCAATTGGACATACCAGTCAAGAGGCTTCAACAATATATCGAAGCTGCGTAGCAAGGGACATTCTTTCTAGACAGAGAGAACGACGAGCTCAGAATGGCCATCGGGAATCCTGAGCACCTTGGACGGACACGAGGCACGCCAGGCTCCGTTTCGTGGAAGGCTGGGTTTCCGGACGCAGGCGGTTACAAACACCAGGAGAGGAGGAAGAAAGTGCAGCAGACCGAACTGCAGGCGCTTGATGCTAGGGTACAAGCGATAGAGGAACGAGAAGCAGATCGCAGCAAACGGCCTACCGAAGCTTCCCCCGAAGCTACCCCGCCATCTCAGTGGAGAAGCAGCGTGGCTTCCACCAAGCTGCTTCAGCCGGAGCATGCCTTGACGGCTCCTGCCAGCTATCCCGTGGGTGCTATCACAGAGGCTAAAAATTGCCACCTTATGGCGCAATGGATGAATTAGAAGGTCAAGGCGGCTGTTGGCTCTGTTTATCCTACTAAATTCGGCGCAACTTTTCACTGCCGGCCGATTCCAGAAGGATATGCTAGGGTGATGGTGGATGAAATCACAAAGGGATTTGAGGACCTCCAGCTTGACCACCCTACCGGTGAAGGGGAGACTCGGCAGGGTTCTGCTCTGAAGACTCCATGCCTATGGCAGAAGGATCTCATCAACCTTCCGAACTGGACGCCTCCGCCTCCTCCTCCTCCTCCGGCGAGTCAGGGCACTCCGCCTCCTCCACCGCCTCCTCCTCCGGCGAGTGACGATCAGGGCACTCGGCCGGCTCCTTCTCCGGCGCGTGGTGGCACTCCGCCTCCTTCTCCGCCTGCGCCGGTGCGCCCGAGCAGCCAGCCTCCTCCTTCTCTGCCTCGTCAGCAAGGGCGGAAGAGACCCGCCGCCGCTCCGGCTGCTCCGGCGCGTCGTAGTCCTTCTCCTCCGCCTCGTAAGCAAGGAAAGAAGACATCCACTCCGTCTGCTCTGCCGGCGTCTAGCAGTACAACCAAAGGCGGGAGGACATACAGATACGGTCCTTCTCTGAAGACTCCAGAGAAGTTACCATACGAGATGACCCCGGAGGAGAAGGCGAAGATCGCGCGAACCGAAGTGAAGGACTGGTTTCAAGGGTTGAAAGCACAGAGACATCCACCTCCGAAGGAGAAGGTAGATCCAGTGAAAGCGAAGCGCACTCTGGCTGCCCTGACAAAACCACCCAAGTCTCCGCCGAAAGGCAACTATGAGCGCATTATTGGAAAGGCATTTGCCGAAGCGGAGAGGTCGGGAAGTACTGTCAGTGATCAAAGGATGAAAGAACGACGAGCTGGGAAACAAATTGCCCAGCTCTGCGAACAAGCAAAGCAATCGTGCCCCCTACTCAAGGTGCCTGCTAACGACATCGTCGATCCGAGGATGGTGCCCGGTTATAGCAATCCTGGAGATTACCTGCCCGACGATGTACATTATGATTTCTTGGAGGTGCAGATACAAAGATACGATTACGGGAAGCCTCTCGTCAAAGATGAAAGATCTCTATCGACGATGATGCGAAGATTGCATGATTGGTACATGAAAACCTGCAGAAGTCTGAGGGGAGGAGTACTTTGTATGTGAGAGTTAAAAAGGAGCATGACCTCGTTGGAATTGAACTGTTGCCTATTCCATTTGAGGAGTTCTATCAGTTTTTCAATCAATTGGCCCTCGATAAAGCAATGGTCACCTGCTCGTCTGTAAGTAGTACTACTTCATCATTAAGTCTCTCTATAACTCAGCTCTTTCATTGCATGTATTTATAATTATCCTCACTATATTATGCAGATTGAAGATCGTCGAATTGAAGAAAAGACAAGTGGGTGATATTGGGTTCATTAACACATATCTCATAGATGCAACTGAGGTTAAATTTCATGCCGAAAATACCGAGGCCAACTTGCTACAATCGTTGGTAATAAATGAACACAAAGATATAATATTCTTTCCTTACAACTTCAGGTGAGTGTTACTGTCTTGTGGCATATTCGGTTTCTCTTATTAGTCCAGGTTATAGTAATGTAATATTGATGAGTTATGCATGCGTGCGCAGCTACCACTATATTCTCCTAGAGATTAAGCTCTATGATATATTTCACTAGCTCCTTTATATTCCCTTTTGGGGTGGTTTGTCCCAGTCAGTATACGATCTCCAACATGGATGATGGTACGGCCTGCCACTGATGAACAACGTTTGTCTAGTGTCTTCACGCTCGGTCATCCTTGTCTGTGACGATAGAATTGGTTGGCAAAACACACTCGTCTTTAATGTTGAATCAAAATTTCTTCGGCCTGTTGGGACATCCGTTTAGCAACGCAGGACCGAGACGACACCCATGCCGCCGGGCGGAGGACCGCCTTGTTGGCACGCAGAAGGTTGTCGTTGCCACTCCGTTGTCACTCGTGTAGCTGCAGATGATTCACAGTCACCGATGCCTAGCCATCAGAGCCGTCGACCCGGACGAAAAAAACCACCACCACCGCGGCATGCACAACCATACATTTTCCCTCAAATTGTCGTCTGTAGATCACATCTCACTGTCGAAGGCTACTGAAGCAGAATCTCCTTCCTTGTAGCCGCCTTCATCGACTAGTGTCGGGACTTAGCCCGGCCACTAGTCTCTAGTGGCGGCAAGCGGAAGAAAGGGCAAGAGATAGAGGGGGCGATTGTGTGTAAGGGAAGTGGCGGCAAGCTAGTAGCATCATCCAAGTAATTAATGTGTATCACATGTAACAAACTCCACGGTGTGGCCCAATTCTCCTATCTCAAGCCAAGTATACAGAAGGGGCAAATAGCCATGAGAAGCAGCAAAAGTAGGTTTAATATCCTAACAAAAAGTCCAAGAGAACAAGTTAAAGCAGGTTCTGGCAGGCTCACCCACAAGCCGCGGCTGCTATCTATGCTAGCTTGGCCGGCCAAGCATGGGACCAGCATATGATATGACAACGCAAGTTGGTTAAGTTCCGGGAAGCTTGCAGCTTTGGCCACCGCGAATTAAACCAGTTGCTTGTTGTCGTGCCGAGCCGCATCTCGCAGTCGGTCGAGATCGCCTCGTCCGTTCCCGGCTGGCTTGCACGCCAGACCGATGCAAAAAACAAGGGGAGGAAGCATCGGGATGACTTTTCTTTTCTTTTCTTCTATGTGTGCGTACGTGGAGGCCAAGATAGTTGCTCGCCTACCTGCATAAAATGGACGTGTCACCTACAAAGCGTCAAAACCAGCTAGCTCGTCTTTCCTTCTCGCGATAAAACAAAAGAAGAAAGGAGAAACTTGGTGATCTAATATCAAAAGAGAAAGCTTAACTATCTGAAGCTTTCCCGACACAGCGATGGATCGACGCTATTGCAGGGGGAGCTGACAGCGCGCTGGACAGCCGTGTATAGATGCCTGCCCATTTCCAGAGGCGCAGAGGCAGTGCCTGAGCGAGGTGCCGCACCTCGTGACAACTACAATATGTGTCTGACCATCACTGCATGCGTATGCTCAGTCAGTATACGTATCGATTCTGGAGGAGCAACCATATGGCCTTGCGAACGAAGGTTACCAAATTGGGGTGGAGCTTCCAGGGGCCCTCTCGTGTCCATTGCTTGCGTATAGTGCAAGGAAGAAGGCCAAATAGTCACGCACTGGTAGTGCGTAGTCCCGGTGGCTGAGGTTGCGGGACAGTGACCTAGCTCTAGCTAGCTATAGCTAGTTAACTCAAGGCAGCTGACCAGGCACACACGATCGATCGAGAATCACATGTGCGATGTGCTGCCGCTGTGGCTGAGTGACCCGCGGATCGGAACGTCGGAACCACCGGACCCCTTGGATCACCAGCCGAAGAAGAAATGTTGTTGGGGATCATTCACATTGGGGGGCGAATCAACACCCCAACACTTGCCGTTGGGGTGCGCCATGGCGCGCCGCCTGATAGATAGTTGGGCGGTGCCAGGTTGGACGCGCCCCTTCCAGGTTGCTGGATGTACTTCACAGTGTTAAAAGGAAGTGGCTTAGGAGTCGTATTATATTAATATTGTCCTTATAGTTTACATGACCGACGACCTAAACAACAGTGGTTCACAAGCAACACACGGGGCTTTGGGCACAAAAGTGAAGGCGGAGGAACAATCAATCATCTCTCGTGAAAAGGAGGTTCTGCCCAAATGATTTTCTATCAATGAGTAAGCGACTCATCTCTCCCATTTCCTCCAACTCGCTTATCCCATAGAAATGGTGTGGCTCCAGAGAAGATTAAGAAGTGGAGCCGGCGCCATGGCCGTCCGAGCATGTTCCACCCTAAGTGTGGCAATGGCACAAAGCAGCCGACGTTGACCTGATCTTCGCCATCCGGACCACCAGTTGCTCCCTCATCTCTTGCAGGAGCGCCCCTATCTACAAGCGCACCTCAGCTATCTTAGGTCCTTTTGTTCATCAACGTGGAGGAACGGCAGGCTTAGCCCCATGCTGGCTGCTTCTGTGGATTATGCGCCGCTGCTCGCTGCTTTCCATCCTGCTGGCACATATTCGATAATGCAATGGCACACAAAATTCCTTGAGATTGGGCCAATAGAAGCTAGGTTTAATGAGAATTATCAAACTGAAACCACCAACGAGAGCACACCTGAGTCTGTTGGCGCGGTCTCGCTCATCTTGGTGGTGTCCTCCTTTCGTAGCTGCCGCCTTTCTTGCCAAGCCTGTCATAGAATGAGTTGTCAATAGTCAAGCTGCACTCCAATTTCCATCATCGCTAAAGCTATCACAAGAGCAAGTAGTCTGAGAACCATTCCAATGCTACTCAAGAAGCATAACTAAAGAACTAAACATGCCAAAATTTCTGCAGGTACAGCCAAACCAAAAACCAAAAAAATTCAGCAGCTCGTACCACACAAAATCCAGGAATACAACACAGAACAATGAACCTATGCACACTTTGAATATTTTTATGAAGTACTGGATTTTAAGTATGAAACTTTATAAGCCACATCTGCACCGACCGGTCTCTTTAATTCCACACGAAACAAGACTAAGAAAGAGAGTACAATCTGTACTTCGGCTGACTTTTACAGCATGCAACACCATGAGCCATGAAATCTTGTGAAGCCTGTTTTGATGATGGAAAATATACACAAATATGAAAACAAGAGAGATTTATGAAAGAAAAGAAAGGAACCATCTTAAATGAAGAAACCTTAAGTTTTGCCCTCCCTGAACCCAACATGTACATACGAACAAACATGTGCCACCATACCCCCACTTCATCAATCCATGTGCTAACTGGTACATGGTCATGCTAATTTCACTTAGTTACTTGATGTCCATGTTTAATTGACTAAAGAAAGGACTCTACTCACAAGTCAAAATGTATATTTCATAATAGAGTTGTATACACCATATATGTATGTGTGATATCTTTGAATTACTTGAACTATTTACATATCTTTCAGATATTACAGTATGTTTTCTTCCCACAACCTCAAGCATATGAAAACTCACTTGAAGAACGAAGAATGTTAATAGTTCGGAGAGGAGAAGACCTACATAAGTATTCTATGAAAATACATTGTGATGTTGTCCCCTAGAGGAGAGGTCTCCACATTTGAGCCCCAAACCTGCATGGCCATATGAAATAGTTGAAAATTAACAAAATCAGGAAATGAAGAGAAATCTAGAAAAAAGGGCATCCAATTTAGAATAGCCATCCATACGAGGCATGGGTAAGTTCTGTGCACTTGGCCTCGGTTGGTATAACCTCTTCTTCAACGCAAGCATACAATTATCCTGCTGTAATAGCTACATGAAGCACAACTCTCCGGCAAAACAAAGTAAAAATTTATGACCAACTGTAATGGAAAATATAAAATGCCGATCTTGCCCTTGATGCATACGAAAAGGGGGACGAGGAAGAAGAGGATGCATATGAAAGGTGAAATAGATGATATGTCACCAACGACCTGGTATGTGTCGCGGTATATCTCTATGGTTGCGGTGTCTTGTGAGCATGTTGTTGTGCAGGCTTGTTGTCGTGAAGAACACGAGGAAAACTGGTTCAAGATCTCTCCTATGTCATCTGCCCCTTTGGCAAAAAATTATTAGGCAGTGCGCAATAATACAACATGATAGAAGATGATGCTACAAAGGCATGCCATGATGTATGTATCCAGTAATATAGAGGGATTGCCCACTAACAGAATAAAATTGATTTTGCAATAGTTTGCTTGTAAACGAAATAAAGCATGCTATGTTATCTTCATGGATAAATGGAGAACTATTGAATGCACCAGGTCTTTTAGCGACAAAACTAACCCGAGTAGGATGTACCTGAGGCTCGTTATTAGTAGAGGATTCTTCACCCGGGGAAAGCTGGCTACGTTTTTTATTTGATATATCCATTGTTCCATGCTGTAACAGAAGCTCAAAGTGGAAAACAAAATATGTCAGGCACTCTATTTAAAATGGCTTATTTTCTCACATGCTTATACTGAAATATGGATAGAGCACAAATCCAGCATGCATGTGGTAGCACATATCTAAAAGTATCAAGAAAGCAACTTCTCTTGACCTACATGGCTACATATGCTCAAGTGCTGTTCTTTTCAAAGAATGCTAACCCACTATTTTGTCAGCTCAGGTGATCTATTGCAGTAACCAAGGAAGTAAATGCAAATAAAAGTTTTAGGCCTTAATATGCACACCATTTCTTAAGATCTGGTCATAGCAAATACTTGAGAAAATATATACAGTATATCTATGTTGTGCAAATCTAGTGAGAAAATTCTACATTTTGACGCAAGGGATAAATAACACAGATGCTATAGATACAACTTCTCGGCTTATTTACAACTGATGTTCAAAGTCAAGGATACGACGTATCTTAGAAAATCAGCATATGACTATGCCAACGTCATACATGCCCACACACAACTTCTGGGCGCCTCCACGTGAGCATGCTTCCCTCAATAAAAAAACGTGATCATGTTGTTCAGTCAAAGAGCAGTACCTCCTCGAATGCCTTGAGAGCTGACTGGATGTCCATTAGCTGCTCCACGTTTCGTTGTATTGCCTTGTTAAATTTGCTCTTGCTCCGAATGAACTGTGTGACGACCAACACAGTTAAATTGATTCAGAAAAGAAGAGAGTTAAATCAGGAGTAAATTTCCAAGAAAATGGCTCTATTATTCAAGAGCATAAGCACAGCCAAAAAGATATACATGGATATTGGATACTTTGCACAAAAAAATCTCAAGTACAGAGAATACAGTATAGAAGTATATACGGAAGTTGTTGTTATAGTTCCTAAAACCACAAGGATGACTGAAATCCTTGAAATAATTGCATTTTCTTATTTTCCCAAGGGATACCAATCCATTTGGGTTTTCTCTGGCGAGAAATCTTTGTGGTTCACTTATGAAAGTGAACAGAACAACTTATGTTTTTATAGCCTAACACTATATACAGTTTCATCGTAGAGGCTAAACTTGACTAAATATAAATCATAGGAGAAGATAAAAACATACTGAAATAAGTTGTTTCATGGTAGGTTTTCCTATAAAAAAACATGAGTTAAAACACACACGTCACTTCCTCGGCCATTGTTGCATCAACAAGCTAACAAAGGCTCAAAATTACACATAGAGATGTACGTGTGCAGCCTGCTAACTTCAAAAAACAAATATAAATGGAAGTTGCCATACCTTTGGTCTACACCGTGTGCAGCATGCTAGAGCCTCATTCTGAACAATTTTCAGACAAACTCTCACTCTGAACAATCATTTGCTGTTGCAGAGACAGGGGAAGTTTCCGATGACTCATTGTGTGTTTATCTCGAACAAGTCTTGGAAAATAACACATGCATGTCCTACTGTTATTCCTTTCTAGAAAAAGTATGGAAAACAGGCAGGAACTATAAGTGATTGACAAAATTTACAGTCACATTTTTCTAGCTACAATAGGCAGGAACTATGCATACAAACATCACTTTGATACCTTTTAACTACGTGAATTGTACATTTGATTTCAGAAATTCTCAACACGAACATGACTAAAAGAACTACGGAGCATACATGGGTAACCAAACCAAACTAAACCTATGAATGTGATCATTTGAATAAGCCGAATGAACATACTAAAAGATCAATCTAATTAATTGATCGATAAGTGAATCACAGGCAATTTCTAACCAACCGAAACAACTGAATTAGGGGGGATCACTGAACAGCTGGCTTGGAGGAATCTCATCACACACATAACATGCAAAAAAAAATTGTGTGAGGGGATTTGATGCATAATTTCAGTTGAACACAACTTTCAACCAAAATCATGATAGATCAGAACATGAGTGGATCTTCTGCCTACTTACAGCCTCTAAAATTGATTTCACCTTGATGAGTGGAAACATGAGCATGCAGTCTTTACTTGGATAAATGAATCAGATCAGATCATATCAACATAATTAGCTATTTAGCTTAATAAGGAATTGTGATAATTAAATTTGGAGCGAGCAAAACAAAGCAAATATTATCTGAACCCAATGTGCCTTGAATAATAAGGAAATCTATTGCATTTTTAACTATCCTTTCATGTTATTCCAAGCTTAATAGCCGGAAGGAGATAATTTTTTCTAAGAAATGTGCATGACCTAAGAAACTAATATATGTGTGTAAACATGTAGCAGCATAACAGAAGTACTCTTTCCATGAGTGGCAATGCTTCTCTTCACATATATATCGTTAAAAGAAGTAACTAATATATGTACCATGTAAATATTAACAGCTTGCTCGCAAAACTTTCCACGAGTCAGATTATATGTGTGAAGAGAAGCAATCTCACTCATGGAAAAAATTTGTGAGCAAGCTGTTCTTTGTTTAATCTTTTGCAAGATTGTTGTTTCCTTCTCTTTTTCACTTTCCAGGAGTACTCCTTCCATCTTCTTTGTTAGGACTGCAGATTCCTTCATGAACAGATTCCTGCACAAGAAGCAAAGTGTCAGCTCTCCAAGGCCACGAACAGACAGAATTTCAGAGGCCATGGTCGCTGACTGTCCACTGTAGCAGGAACAAAAATTCCACCAAAGAAGAAGCTGAGGAAGAACTCACATCAAATAAAATGCACTGAAGCAAATGGCACTTGGTAGCATCTTGGCCCCTCTTGTCAAAGGCCTCACCGGAGAGGACTGATGGAGGCCGCCCGCTCTCCTCCTCAGGCCTACCCGGGATTGACCCCAACCCCGGCGAGATGCTTCCTGCAGCGGACGGTGGATGACCAGTGCGACCGCACAACCCCGCAACTTGGCCCTCGGGCTCATGACGGCGGGCAGGTGCGCGACGGGGCACCAAAGGTGGTGGCTGGACATGTCGGCTCCCATCCAGCGGGTCATCGACCCACCTAGCTCCGGCAGGACAAGGTTGTTCAAGGCCGCCCGGAGAAGGGGCGCTGGAGGTTGGCCTCGCGGGATCCGTCGCTGGCGGCTCGTCCCTCATCGGCACCTACGACGACAATGTCCGTCGAGGCAGAAACGGCGCAGACCAAAACAATAGCCATGCCGAAAGAGGAGGCGAGCCATCGCGCTAGCGCCATGGACGGTCCGAGCCGAGCCGCCTCCCTCGCTGCAATCCGCTCATCCCCGCCTTCTCTGACCGGCGGCATCTAAGCGGACACACATCCGCCACTCCTCTGCGTTTTCTCCGGCCGACCCGGCCCTGGGCTGACGATGAGCAAGATCTGTCAGGCCTGGGCGTCTCAATGGAAGCGGGGGACGGGGGGAAGTCGTCCAGGTGGGGCTCCTCTTCTCGCGGCTTCGACGGGACCCCCGTCCAGATCCGAGGAGGTGGTCGCTCGGGATCGCCGACGGTGGCCTCACGGGTGAGCTAGCCTCTTTGACAAACTGGATCACATCTCCTTCCTTTCTTGATGCTCTCATCCACAAGGAAACGGCGACCAAAGTCGGTGTGTCGGCCAACCGGCGGACAGAGAGGATCGCGTCGGGGTCGGTGAAGTCGTTCGTGATGCACCTGCGAGCGGCGGAAAAGCAGTTCACCATCCGGCTGTAGCTGGACCGACGTGTGGCGTGGTTCAGGAAGGGCACCCTCGAGAGGTTTGTTCATATGGCTTGTGTGGCGGTGCTCTTGTCGGTTGATTCTGATGCTGGATTTTTTTACTTACTACTGCATTCATCTGTTTGATGGTTTTCATACTCATGTGCCCATGTTTAATTTACAGATGAAATGGATAGGTCACTTGATTACGACTTCAAAGCTTCACGATAGTACTTAGTTGGCAGCGTCTAACATAGATGCTAAAAAGATGGCAGGAAACAACAGCTCGGCTATTCATAGGTACGCTCAGATCCTTGCTCCCTCCGTCTCTTGTTTTTCAATTCTTTCGATGCGACTTTGATGCGGTCTAGCAGTGAATCTCGGCATGGGCGTCCGTTCGAGTTGTGCGTGGGCTGCGTGCTGCCGGCGGCGTGTGTGTGGTGATCATGCTGCTGGAGCCGTGCGTGTGTGCTAGATGTGTGGTGTGCGCATGCTATGCTGGTGTGCATGGTTGAGTGTATGTTTCGTGTTGCCACTCTGAATTAACTAGCGTATTGACTTGGATGTGGGCCGGTCAAATAAGGATCAGGAAATCAAGTCAGTAGCAGTGGCGTTCGAATTGAGAGCGGGTTAATCCCTTAGGACACACTACTCATGCCGTCAGGTGGGGGATAAGTACTGCTCCATGCAATGGGTTTCTGACTAATTAATCGAGGGATCAAGTCGGCCTAGAGCTTGCACGGCTTCAGTGGCTGACACACGCTGTGGATTCTTTGATCTTTTGATTGATCTTTTCGTACAACAGCTGAAAGGAACAAGGCGACTGGGAAGTCCTAGGCTACATATCCTTCCTTTCCTTGATACTCCTTCCAAAATGTGAGGTAATTGATTTACTAAATCCCATATGTGCTGACTTCTAATGCTTCTGAACATTTCTCGGTTTTATGTGTTTGTTAGCTTTTACTGGAAACCTTGCTATCCTTGTGCTTTACCAGTGTGAAGTTCAGCACTATGGCTGCTATTATGTGTTGTCTAATGGTCTGGTGGTCAGGAGTCATGTGTGATATGGTTATCATTTCGATGCTTAAAGCTGATCATTTTGTAGGAAGATGCCCTGGTTCTCGTCAAATGCAAGATGCACTACTGTCAAAGTGTACTCTATTTTGCAGTGTTGAAACTTGTAAGTAATGTTGTTTGGTATTGCTTGAAATTTAGAAAGTTTAGTCATGTTACCAAGCTACAGATTTTGAAATTTTAGTTGTGAAGTTTCATATCTGCAAGTTATCCTTCCTTACAAAATCATTGTTTGTGGCAGAGTGAAAGCAAGTGTGCTCTTGTCTATGGGCAAATGAATGAGCCCCCGGGTGGTCGTGCTCGTGTAGACCTGACTGGTTTGACTGTAGCTGGGCATTTTTGTGATGCCAAAGGATAAGATGTGCTTCTTTCTATTGATTTTCCATTTCACACATGTAACTTCTGAAACGCATTTCTTGTACTGACACCTCTGTCGGCTCCATGTTGTGTTGTTAAACAATATTTATCTTTTTAACCTGCTGTTACCATTACTATTAAGTCTCACCGTTGTACTTTTCTTATTACTCTTCATGACAAGCGAACCTTGACATGTATGCTTTTTTATTCCAATCATATAGTATCAGATGGCCTCCCAAGAAGCCATTAGCTATTATGAGGTGTTAAAGATAGTAAGGTAATTAGTTAAAATAATTACACATGGTAACTAAGCAATAAGATATGCTATGAACTGACTTAGTGAAATCCATTTATTTTTGGGTACTTAGTTAATCCATGTTTTTCTGCCTTTAGTCATTATTGAGGTCTAATCTTTTCATCTTTGCATTTTTAGATCTGCTTGACAAGCAAGGAAAAAGCTTATAGGTTAAACAATGTGTTCAAGTGTTGATCCCTATATATTGACCTAGGAAGTGAAGATTGAACTATATGAAGTGGTAATGGCATTGGTATCTTATTAACTCTCAGTTCCGGATCACCATGCCACTGCATTCTATGAATCAAATTTTGTTTGGTTGTTCCCTTGGTGATCCTGTTTGTTGTGGTTGGTGCTTCAGGTTTGCTCCACCAAATATTCCCAATATGGCCGCCACAGACAGCCAAGTTATGTACAGCTACAAGAGGCTGTGATTGGCTATGTTGATGTGCTTGTTTTTCCTATATGCAGGTTTGTCCTAATTTACTTGACCTATTATTTCATTGCATTTTGCAGATCCAGGTTTAAACACCCTATAATAATGCTACTATGTGTACTCTAGGACCATTCTAATTAGTTGATGAATAGATAAATTCCTATATCTAACATGTTATCTGCTGCTTGATATTGTTGTTGTACTAATTAGTATTTGATGAATAAATAAATTCTTATCACGCTAATTGCTAATTAGTTGATAAATAGATAATTCTTGTATGTAATATGTCATCTGCTTGATATTGTTGTTGTACTAATTAGTATTTGATGTGCCTTCAAGTAATTTATTGTGTTCTCCCCCTTATTGTATTACATGAGAATGCCTTTTTATTATACTAATGGTCTCATAGAAATATATGAAGGCGTGATACTGAATTGAGCTACTTTTTTCTCGTAGTTCCTACTGTACAGAAAGCAAAAGAAGCTGCTTTGTGGCGTATGATGCAGACTGTGAGACCAAAGCTACACCTCCCATGAGAAAGCACATCAAGCTTGTCTAGAACACTGAGGAAAGTTCTGTTCATGGTGAAAATGCTGTGATGTAAGCCTCTTAATTTGCTAAAATGTGACTCATGTTCTTAGAGTATTTCTGAATCTTATATGCTTCCAATCTGTTAATTTAATTTTGCTTATTGACGGTGTGTCGGATCTCTGTCATGCGGGACCAGGCCTCCCGTTCACGCCGCACGCCGCCGGCATGGAGGCCCGGACTCGGGCTGCCTCTGCGATGTCGGGTGTGCCGGCGAGGTCTATAGGGACCCCGTGAAGGGGGGCGCGCTGGCGCTGCTCCGGTTGTGGTTCGGCAACCTGCAGCTCCGTCGGGAGGATGGCGGCGCCACTGGTTTGGGAGCTGAAGCCGTGTGGTGAGGATGGCGGTGGCGGAGGAGGAAGAGGGCGCCGGCGGCTTTCAGTCACATGGGTCCCATGTGCCGAAAAGGAGAGCAAGGGGACGGTAGCACCTTCTTCCCATCTTCACCTAGGTAACCTTTGTGTAGTTTTTGGGTGATGTATGATTTCTTCCTTCTAAAAGATGCATGGTAATGTGTGGAAGCTTAATCTGAAACTAATTACACGGACGAGTGCTTTAATTTGCTAGATGTACGTGCTTTAGTTGTAGGAGATGCATGCCTTTTATGCTCATGTCATTATTTTTCTGTTGTCAATTTAGAACTTTCAGAGTTTACATTTGACAATATCTTCTCCTGCCATTGGCTATGCCTATATGATTATAACTCATGTATGATTCCAGAGTGCTAGCTACCTTTTAAACATGGAAGCTTAGGAAAAAGCATGTAAACCAAGACAGGAAGCTTACCTGTTTGATTCAACAGATTTGATTTTCTCTATTCGTTAAGATCTTTCTCTGCTGCAGGAGAACTTGATGTAACATCAACGTGGTGGGCATACATAGGAAAGGCAAGTTCTTGTCAAAGGAAATCTTCACCTAGGTAAAGGTAACCTCAATAGCCTCTCTTAAATTTTGCAACAAGCATCCGTTGTTGCAGGATGGAGCTCTAGAGTAGTTAGTCTAGATTCAACTCTAGAGTAGTTAGTCTAGATTCAACTGAGTTACAAGTGCACCTTTGTCCAGTTATTGCTACCTTTTTTTGGAAGATTTTAGACTTGCTATACTGTGTTAATTTATGGCCTAGCTAAATTTTGTCATTCATTCCTGTTCTCGGGTGCTGTCCGGTGGGTCAGTTGCGCTCTTCAACGCCTTCGTCTTTGTTGTCTCCTACACCATTTCCTACACCCTCACCCACTACCACGGCCCCTGCAGCAAGGTAACAGGTCTCTGCCTCGACCGATCTCCTTCGCCAGTTTATATGCAGATGGACGGTCGCACGAACAAAAAGACAATGGTGTCCGGGCTTTGGTTGCAATGCATTACAGGACGGGAACCTCTTTTATTTCGTTTCCAGTTTCACTTTTTTTAGAACATTTCCAGTTTCACTCTGCCTCTCTTTTTTACTTGGCTGGACTAAAGCAAAGTAGCAACATTTAGGTAAACAGAACCGGGTGTTTTCTGCTTTCTTGTTCCTCCATTGTCTTCTGCTCATGTGTTTCCTTCACCCGTATCTCCAAAAGCAATTTACTGCCCCTCCAATTCCATGGAAACTAATGGTGGATCTTATCTACCACCAGTAAAAATCAAACCCCAATACTAACTGGTGACCATAATTTCTATTTTCCTCTTCTATAAGCCCCATATCAATCTCATTTCTGAACCCTGATCATGGGCTTGACCAACAAAATATATGTTATATGCCTACAAAATGTACCATCGTAAACTTCTTCCCCATATAAATATAATGGTATACTTTTTCCGTACAATATATACTTTGTTGTTCAAATCGAGGCTTTCTACCTATCGTCAGTCCTGCACCAAGGACTAGGCTAGAAAAGTTACATCATTTTGATGTTCTTATCTTGGCATGATGCAAGGCAAAACCAAAAGGGATAGGTTATTTATTGGCCATATTTACTTTGGTTATTAGTTGAGAACATCTGGAGCATCTTTTCGTTATTGCCTGCCTTTCCATTGTCAAGATGCTGGAGGAGACTAACCGTGCAACCAATGATAACACACTTCTTTCTCTGGGTTTGTTTACTGGCCACATATGGCATCATAATTAGATGCACTAGTCATCAACCCGTGCATCTGCACGGGCTAGCACTTCTAATATTAAATACTTCCTCGAGTCACTTTTACTCCGCATATAAGATGTGTTAGAATTAAAACTTAATATAGTTTGAGCAGTTTATATAAAAAATATCAACATTCATAATGCAAAATCAATATCATTAGATGCCCAATGAATTTAATTTTCATGCTGTATAACTTTAGTATGGTAATATTAATATCTTTCATATAAATATGGTCAAAGATACAATGTTTGACTTCATTCAAATCTTATATACGGACTCAAAACGATCATTTGGAGTAGTAGTACAATTCTTAGTAGTAGAATGTGACACTGTAGCAAATTATATGGTTATATTCTTAGTAGTAGAATGTCATAGGAAGGAGAGCAGGATCGAAGCAAAGGAGGATGCAGCGGACATATAGAAGACTCCACGCAAATTTTAATTGAGGGAATATTTGATTAACGGAGCCACGGAGGCTTATTTTTATTTCATGGCCAATCAGCCAAATCTCGGATACTTTCCACTCTAATCGTTAATTTTTTTTTTTACATTTGATCGCAGTAGTTTTTAACGGAGTTCCTTTTTTTCTGAGAATAGGAGTTCCTTCTTAATTTGTGGGAACGGGGGAAGGATTTCCTTGCTTTATTAATGGACGTGAGGCTTTCCTTTTTTTTAATTGACGTGAGGCTTTTTTGGCAAGAATTACTTGAGGATTTCCATGTTTTTTCTTTTCTAGACGTGAGGCTTTCCATGTTTTTTCTTTTCTAGACGTGAAGCTTTCCGTTTTGTGTTTGAGTAACGTTGGACATGTCGGGATGATCAGCGTTACATAATTTTTCCTTTAGTCTCCATCATAAATTTTAGAATCTACTGCTTAATTGATTTTGTTTATGTGGATTAATGGAGGCTTATTTTTATTTCACGGGCAATCAGTCGGATCGTGGATTCTTTCCCATTTTATCACTGGATTTTTTGGTATTTTATCGTTAGAATTTTTAACGGACGCTTTCCTTCCTTATTCGTGGGAACGTGTGGATGCTTTCCTTGTTTTCTTTACGTCAATTTGTTTATGTGGATTAATGGAGGCTTATTTTTAGTTCAGGGGCAATCAGCCGGATTGTGGATTCTTTCCCGTTTTATCACTGGATTTGTTTTGGTATTTTATGGTTAGAATTTTTAAGGGACGCTTTCCTTCCTTATTCGTGGGAACTTGTGGATGCTTTCCTTGTTTTCTTTAAGTCAATTTTTTGTTGTTTTTTTTCACTGGCAATCCGGGTGTTCTTTTTTTTTCCTTTCTATGGTTGGATTTGTTTTGGTATTTTTTCGTTAGAGCTTTTAACGGAAGCTTTCCTTCTTTTTTTTTTGACGCGGCGGAAGCTTTCCTTGTTATATTTCTGGAATGGGTGGAGTTTCTTTTTTCTTGGACGTGAGGTTTTCTTGTTTGTTTGTTTTTTGACGTCAGGCAAAGACTATAAGTTGGACGTGTCAGGTGCATTTTACGTAGGATAGGATCATTTGCGTTACGCAAGTTGTCTTTTCATCGTAGTCGTAAATTTTATAATCTAACGGTTTAATTAATTTCGATGATGTGGATTAATGAGAGATCATGAAAGGTGCCTCCAATTAGTAAATATATGATTAGTATTTTATTGCTACCAAATGTCGTCGGTACTAATTCCAAATTATTCCAGTCCAGTTCGAGGCCGGCCGCAGCCACGACATCGACGACATCCATAACAATCGCGGATCCTTCGACATCTGGATCGACCGCTGCTCCGTCGTCGACTACGACGACGAGCTCATCGACATCATGCGCCAGAGCATCGACATCGCTTGTCTCCAGGTCATTCCCTTCTCTGTTATTTGTCCCTGCTACTAAGTCACTCACATGCTTGGTTTCTCTCAACAAGTATAGTTGATTACATGGGATCACTTTATTGTCCTGATGAAAATAAATGTGTGTGTATGTGATTGCATTTTTTGCATGATTGATATATGATGGTTGCTCACAATGTACACTGGTATGCATGTATTCTCCACGAACTTAGAATTGGCACTCTCTTTTAGACCAGATCTTCATTCTTGTATTTAAGTTGGTATTAAATCTGGAAGAGGTTTATTGTAGGCTGATGTCTTTTCCATCTCATATTTTTCATCCATGTAATACGAATAAATGCACACGATATAGACGAGAATCTTTTCATGAGCTTCACCAGCGATTTTACAGAATATGCAAAGCTATTTTCGTAATCATTTTAATTACATTTACAGCTGTAAGTTTGTGATGATACAAACGAAAATTGCATACAGAGTTTCTTATTTATACTATTGTTCTATCCATGCTTAACATATAAAAATTTCTGTTATGTTCACACTACTTAACAGTCAGTAGTTTAGTCATCTTACAAAAGTAGGCTGTACATACTCAAATCATCAACTAGACACTAGAAATATTGACTTCTCTTTGCTCTTTCATCAGCCATTTTACTTGAGCATTCATAAATTTGGGTCCTCAAGACGTGTAGTCAATAAAAGTACTTTGCTATCACCATTAATATCATTAATATCCATAGAACACGCTCTTATCTTCCGTATCACACAACAATTTTTGTCCATGTAAATAACTTGCTTTCTTCTACCAGTATTTTCAGTTTAACTATACTTGAAGAGAACCTGCTGGACTACATTGGTCCAAACAATGATATACACTCATGGTCAGACTAGCAGACAGCCATCTTCTCGCCGAATGTCGCATCATGCTAGGAACTGATAAGAGGGCCACTATAACCACCAACTGGTCTGAGTTTAGTCGCTGCGCCAACATTCACGAAGGAGACATCTGTGCATTTTGTTTCTGGATCACTTCAAAGTGCCGCCTTGTTCACTAGTAGAAAAGGGGGCAATGGTCCAGGCCCGGCCAGCCCATTAGTCCCGGTTCAATCCAGAACCGGGACCAATGGGGGCATTGGACCCGGTTCCTGAGCCCCGGAGGCCGGCCGGGCCACGTGGGCCATTGGTCCCGGTTCGTCTGTGTCGGGGAAGCTGACCGTGTCCCGCGATCACCTATGGGACCTGGTCCCTTGTGGTTCGGAGGGGGAGCGGAGGATGCGCAAAGAGCGGATCGAAGCGATGCACACGAGCAGATTTACCCAGCTTCGGAGCTCTCCGGAGAGATAATACTCCTACTGCTGCTTTGTGGATTATATTGTGTTCTTGCTAGGGAGCAATGGGAGCTACAAAACCTAGCCTGAGTGTGGTCTCGTATGAGTCGAATGAACTAAGCCAGAGTTTAACCGAACCCTTTCTACGTTGCACTTGGGCCTCCTTTTATAGGCACAAGGGGTCACCACAGGTGGCAAGTAGACAAGGGTAAGATAGTAAAAACAGAGGTTGGTACACCGCTTTGTATAGTGTACAGTGATCTATACCTAACTCGGCGACAAGGGACAAGAGTCATAAATGCCCGCCTCGATCGCTGAACGATTAACAGGACCGTCAAGTCGCCTCCGTTTGCCACGATGGTAGCTTGTCGCGCCGCTTATCGCTGCTCCCGCTGGCTGCACAGCCCATCGACACGCTGCTCTGGGAAAGCCCCGCGCGACACGCTTGGCGGATGAGCTGGAGCGGAGATGAAGAGAGGTTGCCTGCCGCGGCAATCGCCTTGCCGCGGCAGAACCCTTGTCGCGCTTGGGGGCTCGGCGCTCACCAAGCCTTCCCGGCAAGCTCCTCTTGCCGGGGCCTTGTTTCCTTCGTGCCTTGAGTGGTCTTCCCGGCAAGCTCCTCTTGCCGGGGCCTTGATTACTTTGTTCTCGAATGGCTCCAAAGGAGCCGCGGAAGATCTTGATGGTCACCAGGCCAGCCCTACCGCGGGGTGCTGCAACTGCCCGTGCACGAGTTCGGGGTGCTAGAGGTACCCCTACTCTAGTACACCGACAGGAGCCTGCACTTGGGCCTCCTTTTATAGGCACAAGGGGTCACCACAGGTGGCAAGTAGACAAGGGTAAGATAGTAAAAACAGAGGTTGGTACACCGCTTTGTACAAAGGTACAGTGATCTATACCTAACTCGACGGCAAGGGACAAGAGTCATAAATGCCCGTCTCGGTCGCTGAAACGATTAACAGGGACCGCAAGTGCGCCTCTGCTTGCCACGATGGTAGCTTGTCGGCGCCGCTTATCGCTGCTTCCGCTGGCTGCACAGCCCATCGACACGCTGTTCTCGGAAAGCCCCGCGCGACATCGCTTGGCGGATGAGCTGGAGCGGAGATGAAGAGAGGTTGCTGCGCCGCGCAAGCGCCTTTCATGGCAGAACTCTTGTCGCGCTTGGGGGCTCGGCGCTCACCAAGCCTTACAGGCAAGCTCCTCTTGCCGGGGCCTTGTTTCCTTCGTGCCTTGAGTGGTCTTCCCGGCAAGCTCCTCTTGCCGGGGCTTTGATTACTTTGTTCTCGAATGGCTCCAAAGGAGCCGCGGAAGATCTTGATGGTCACCAGGCCAGCCCTGCCGCGGGGTGCTGCAACTGCCCGTGCACGAGTTCAGGGTGCTAGAGGTACCCCTACTCTAGTACACCGACAGTCTGGACCTTTTGGTCCCGGTTGGTGGGACGAACCGGGACCTATGGGCCTCTTTCCTGGCCCACCACAATTGGTCCCGGTTGGTGGGACGAACCGGGACCAAAGGCTGCCCTTTAGTCCTGGTTCAAGTCACCAACCGGGACCAATTAGTTGCCTATACATACCCCTCGCCCGCAAGCAGAGCACTCCCAGTGCTCTGTATTTCGTGGCCGGCAAGGGGAGAGTTTTGTGGTGCTCTAGCTCACCTCCTATGCACAAGAGGTGTTCGATGGAATGCCCAAGCCACACTACTTAAGCTTTCTCCTCTCCAAGCTCGACCTCCAAGCTCCATTTTCCTTAATATTTATCTAGGTTTGGCGGTATGTCACGTCCCGTCCCCGTCTTCAACGCCGTCGATCGCCCGCGCCGATCTCGTCGCCGGCACCACTGTGGTGAGCCTCTTGTTCTTATCTTCTTTCTGAAATGAAACAAATTCTTACTTGTATGTTTATATAGATACTTGTATAATTTTCTTACTTTTATTATTACATCTTATATAGTGCGATGGTTTTGGTATCCGCCCCCGTCGGCCCTCGTCCTGTCTATGATTCGGATGTGGTATATATTATCTTTTCATAACTATTGGTTCATTTATTGTTTATGACAATTATGCCGACCAACGTGACATAGATTTTATTTATCTAGGAGGTTGTTGAACCGGAAATTCCAACCGACCCTATTGTCGAGAGGTAAAATTTAGTTGAAGAAGAAAACAATTTGTTGAAGGAAAAAATTAGAAAAATTGAGGAGGAGAAGATGATATTGGAGTTGCATGTTGCGGATGTCGTCGATGATCACAAGGTCAATATGGATGCAATGCGCTTGAAGATTATAAAGATTACAAAATATGCCATTCATACCGAGGCTTGGTATCATTATGCCGTTGGATCAGTTGTTACATTGGTTGCGATTATGATCGCATTTGTTTTCGTATTGAAATGTTTTACATAGTTTCAGTGTATGGTTTAATTAATTTAGATGCTCAGCAGAGCTTTATGTTGTTAGATGAGAACTATGTATGTACTTTGGTTTTAATGTGATGATGAAGTTCTATTAATTTGGTCACTTAATTATCTATTCATGATGTTCTATAATGATTTTTGACACATTTAATTATATATAATGCATGCAGATGAACCGGCAATGGATGTACGGTTCAAGACACACCTCCGTGTACATTAAGGGCGTGCATGATTTTCTCGAAGTGGATGAGGCAAACAAGCAGAATGGTTTTATGTGTTGTCCATGCCCTATATGTGGGAATACGAAGTCTTACTCTGACCGGAAAATCCTCCACACCCACCTGCTTTACAAGTGTTTCATGCCACACTATAATGTTTGGACGAGGCACGGAGAAATAGGGGTTATGATGGAAGACAGCGAAGAAGAAGAGTACGATGACAACTATGTGCCCCCTGAATACGGTGATGCTACTGAACATCAAGAGGAACCAGACGATGTGCACGATGATGCTGCAACGGGCGAAGCTGCTGAAGATCAAGAGGAACCAGACGATGTGCCCGATGATGATGATCTCCGCCGGGTCATTGTCGATGCAAGGACGCAATGCGAAAGTCAAAAGGAGAAGCTGAAGTTCGATCGCATGTTAGAGGAACACAAAAAAGGGTTGTACCCCAATTGCGAAGATGGCAACACAAAGCTAGGTACCGTACGGGAATTGCTGCAGTGGAAGGCAGAGAATGCTGTGCCTGACAAAGGATTTGAGAAGCTACTGAAAATATTGAAGAAGAAGCTTCCAAAGGATAACGAATTGCCCGACAATGCATACGCATCAAAGAAGGTCGTATGCCCTCTAGGATTGGAGGTGCAGAAGATACATGCATGCCCTAATGACTGCATCCTCTACCGCGGTGCGTACAAGGATCTGAACGCATGCCCGGTATGCAGTGCAGTACGGTATAAGATCAGATGAGATGACCCTGGTGATGTTTACGGCGAGCTCCCCAGGAAGAGGGTTCCTGCGAAGGTGATGTGGTATGCTCCTATAATACCACAGTTGAAACGTCTGTTCAGAAACGGAGAGCATGCCAAGTTGATACGATGGCACAGTTGAGAGCACCCGCTGACGGGTCGCAGTGGAGAAAAATCGAGAGAAAGTATTGGGATGAGTTTGCAAGTGAGCCAAGGAACGTATGGTTTGCTTTAAGCGCGGATGGCATTAATCCTTTCGGGGAGCAGAGCAGCAATCACAACACCTCGCCCATGACTCTATGTATGTATATCCTTCCTCCTTGGATGTGCATGAAGCGGAAGTTCATTATGATGCCAGTTCTCATCCAAGGCCCAATGCAACCCGGCAACGACATTGATGTGTACCTAAGGCCATTAGTTGAAGAACTTTTACAGCTTTGGAATGGAAATGGTGTACGTACGTGGGATGAGCACAATCAGGAGGAATTTAACCTAAAGGCGTTGCTGTTCGTGACCATCAACGATTGGCCCGCTCTCAGTAACCTTTCAGGACAGACAAACAAGGGATACCACGCATGCACGCACTGTTTACTTGACACCGATAGTATATACCAGGCAAGCTGCATGAGGAATGTGTACCTGGGCCATCGTCGATTTCTTCCGACCAACCATCACTGTCGAAAGAAAGGCAAGCATTTCAAAGGCGAGGCAGATCACCGAAAGAAGCCCCCCATGCGTACCGGTGATCACGTACTTGCTATGGTCAATGATTTACACGTAATATTTGGAAAGGGTCCCGGCGGACTAGCTGTTCCGAATGACGCTGAGAATCACGCACCCATGTGGAAGAAGAAATCTATATTTTGGGACCTACCCTACTGGAAAGACCTAGAGGTCCGCTCTTCGATCGACGTGATGCATGTGACGAAGAACCTTTGCGTGAACCTGCTAGGCTTCTTGGGCGTGTATGGGAAGACAAAAGATACACCTGAGGCGCTGGAGGACCTACAACGCTTGCACGAAAAAGAGGGCATGCCTCCGAAGCAGTATGAAGGTCCTGCCAGCTACGCTCTTATGAAAGAAGAGAAAGAGATCTTCTTTGAATGCCTGCTCAAGATGAAGGTCCCGACCGGCTTCTCGTCAATATAAAGGGAATATTAAATATGCGGAGAAAAAGTTCCGGAACCTAAAGTCTCATGACTGCCACGTGATTATGACACAACTGCTTCTGGTTGCATTGAGGGGGCTTCTACCGGAAAACGTCCGATTAGCCATTGTGAAGCTATGTGCATTCCTCAATGCAATCTCTCAGAAGGTGATCGATCCAGAAATCATAACAAGGCTAAGGAGTGATGTGGTGCAATGTCTTGTCAGTTTCGAGCTAGTGTTCCCACCATCCTTCTTCAATATCATGACGCACGTCCTAGTTCATCTAGTTGACGAGATTGTCATTCTAGGCCCCGTATTTCTACACCATATGTACCCCTTTGAGAGGTTCATGGGAGTCCTAAAGAAATATGTCCGTAACCACGCTAGGCCAGAAGGAAGCATCTCCATGGGCCATCAAACAGAGGATGTCATCGGGTTTTGTGTTGACTTCATTCCTGGCCTTAAGAAGATAGGTCTCCCTAAATCGCGGTATGAGGGGAGACTGATCGAAAAACACGCTTGAAGGGACTCAATAATATGCAGGGACGGATATTCTTGGTCTCAAGCACACTACACAGTTCTACAGAACTCTACCTTGGTGACCCCGTATGTCGATGAACACAAGAACAGTCTGCGCTCCAAACACCCGGAGCAGTGCGAGGACTGGATTACATGTGAACACATTAGGACTTTCAGCAGTTGGTTGGAAGCACGTATCAGAGGTGACAACACTGTTTGTGATGAGCTGTACTTGTTGTCCAGGGGACCATCTTTGACTGTATTGATTTGGAAAGGATACGAGATAAATGGGAATACATTTTACACGATTGACCAAGATCAAAAGAGCACCAACCAAAACAGCGGTGTCCGCTTTGATGCAACAACCGAGAGGGGAAAGAACACATATTATGGTTACATAGTGGACATATGGGAACTTGGCTACGGACATGATTTTAAGGTCCCTTTGTTTAAGTGCAAATGGGCCAATCTGTCAGAGGCGGGTGCAGTGTAGACCCACGATGCGGAATGACAACAAGGATCTGAAAAATCTTGGGTACACCGACGAACCGCTCGTCCTAGCCAATGATGTGGCACAGGTTATCTATGTGAAGGACATGTCTACCAGACCGATAAAGAGAAAAGATGAGGAAGCGAATACATCATACGATGAGCCAAAGCGCCACATAGTTCTTTAAGGAAAAAAGGGACATCGTGGGAGTGGAGGACAAGACAGACATGTCTCAAGATTATGAAAAGCTTCATGAAATTCCTCCTTCAAAGTCAAGGCTGACCCGATCCTCGATAAACGATGAAGATTATCCATGGTTACTGGCGCAATAAGCAAATGACACAAGCGAAGAAAAAGTGAAGACTTTCTCCATAACTATTATGATGATACCATGCCAACTTTGTAACTGACGAGTATTATACCATGCCAACTTTCAACTTTTTCAGAGTTCATTTGAAATGCTTTAATGTCTTATGGTTCGCCCTTGTAATAATTAAAAATAGCAACAATAAGTTTTTTGTTTTAAGTAGAAACAAAATAAAATAAATAAACCAAGAAAGAAAACAAAAAAAGAAAAAAAGTGTTTTCAAATTTGAAAACTAATGGCACTAACAGAAAGTTTATAATTTTCCTAAAACTAAAAGCAAAAAGAATTGCAAAATAAATCAAAAACAAAAGAAAATAAATAATGCAGAAATCAAAACAAAAAACAACAATAAGTATTTTGTTGTAAGTAGAAACAAAATAAAATAAATAAAGCAAGAAAGGAAACAAAAAAAACAAAAAAAGTGTTTTCAAATTTGAAAAGTAATGGCACTAACAGAAAGTTTATAATTTTCCTAAAACTAAAAGAAAAAAGTAAAGAAAACAAAAAAAATCAAAAAATGCCTCCTATTGGGCCCCCACGGCCTGAATACGACATGAAACCCTACTATGGGCCAGGATTCAGGCCCGCAGTAGGCCCAGAGGGCCCATCAGGCACAGCAATAGAAAGTAGGCCCGAAAGCCTGCGGTGGAGTGGAGCTCGAGAGGGGTGCGGCAGTGGGGCTTATAAACCACTGCGTGCCCCTCTCAACTAGCGAGGTGGGACTAAACTTTGGCCCCGACGCGTGCAGCACAGGGGCCTTTTGTCCCGGTTGGTGGCACCAACCAAGACTAAAGGGTGAGGCATTGGTACCGGTTCGTGGCACCAACCGGTACCAAAGGCCGCCGCTTCCCGCCCTTTGGGCTGCCGAAAAAGAGGCCTTTGGTCCCGGTTTGTGGCACCAACCGGGACTAAAGGGTGCATTAGTCCAGGTTGGTTTCACGAACCGGGACCAATGGCTTTGCTATATAAGCAAACACTTTGCAAAAATTCAGAATCTCATCGCCAGTTGCCCCCGACGACGCCGACCCTCCTTGACGCTGCCAGGCTGCTCCACCTCGCCGTCGCCGCCGCCGCCGCCAAGGCCATCGCCCCCCAACCCGCGCCGTCCTCGTCGCTGCCTCCCGAGCTCCCTTGACTGTCCTCGTCGCCCGCCTCCCGAGCCAGCGCCCGTCCCGCCTCGTCCCCGCCCAGCCGCCGCCCAAACCTCTCTCGCCTCAGCTTGTCCCGCCCCAGCCGCGCCTCGCCGCCCCACCGCCGCCATCGTCGCCTAGCCGCCCCTGCTGTGAACTGCCATGCCGCACTGCTCTGTTTTTTCATTTTATTAGTTTAATTTTTGTTCATATATATATATATATAATTTATATGTGTATGTATGTGGCTATGTGTATGTAGATGTTCAAAATGTATAAAAAATTGTTCGAGCATGTTTTTCTTCATATATGTATTTTTGTTCATATGTGTATTAATTTTTGCATATATGCAAAAGATAGATTTTAGAAAAGTTAGGTTTTTTTTTCTGTTCATAGATTTTTTGGTGATATTAATTATTGTAGAATATGCAAATGTTTGTATATTCATGTGAACAATGCATTAGGCAAAACCTTTGTTTTCTTTGAAATTTTCTATTTGAACATTTTTTTAAAACAAGCAATACTAAAAGAATGAGAGGAAAAAGGAAAATAAGAAGAAGAAGAAAGGAGAAGAAGAGGAGATGAAGAAGAGGAGAAATAAATAAGAAGAGGAAATAAGAAGAAAAATAAGAGAGAAGAAGAAAGGAATAGAGGAGAAGAAGAAAAATAGAAATTTTCTATTTTTCTTCCTCTCCTCTATTCCTTTCTTCTTCTCCTCTTTTTTTTCTTCTTTTTTTATTCTTCCTTCTTCCTCTTTTCTTCCTTTTCCTTATTTTCCTTTCTCGAGGGAGAAGAAGAAAAAAAAGAGTAGAAGAAGAAGAAAGGAATAGAGGAGAAATAAGAAACTTCAACACGAGGGGGGTACCGATACCCCCTCCCCGATAACATTATTTTCCCATGTATATGTATGTCGCATCGTTGTCGATATAACCCCCTCGAGATAACTTCGACATGAGGGGCGGTCGATATATATACCCCCTCTCGACCGTGATAACTTATACAACAGCAGCACCCCCTCGGCCCTCTCGCTCGACCAAAACTCTCGAGGACACCCAAACCCTAGAGAGAAAACGATGTTGGTCTCCTACCCCCTCCCGCCGCGCCCCTACGCGACTAATTAACTCTCTCGAGGCCACCCAAATTAACCCTTGAAGCGTTGTGTCGAGGCGACCCCAAACCCTAGAGAAGCAGCGTCGAGGCCACTAACATGATTCCTTATTGTGATTAGCTAGCTAGTTCTACGTTTGCCACTAATATATATATATATATATATATATATATATATATATATATATATATATATATATATCCATCTGTACCATGTTTGAATAATAATTGACATGTTGTAAATATTTGCAGAAACTATGGAGCACTCCCGAGACGAAGAAAAAGAAGCGATGTTGGGGCACATAATCGCACAAGGAAGTGATGAAGTTGCGTCATTTCTCAACGACACCGATGGTCCCGAAGGACTGGGTGAAGAAGAGGGCTATGTTCATGATGGCTTCGACCCATTAATGTCGGTACAACAAGAAGAGGACTATGTTCATGATGGCTCCGGTGACACAATGGCGGTACAAGAAGGAGAACGTGCTGACTGCTCTGGTGACCGAACCGAGTCCGGCCAGGTATATATATATATATATATATATATTAGTTAAGCCCGTGATGACTATTTAATTGATGCATCCATTGTTTTGGTATATGTACACATATTAAGTACTCTCGTCTTTCTTCCTTATAATTTCTAGCCCTCCGGATCGAGCACAACTTCGGCAAGGAGACGAGGCCCGAAGAAAAAGTTGAGCTCGGATGAAAAGTTTGAGATCATAGAAATCGTGCCCAACGGCGAACCGATTGAACCCATCCGGACAAGGAAGGCATTTTCTGCTCAGTGCGGTGTTCTTGTTAGGGACAAGATCCCGATCAGCATCCATCAATGGTATAAGCCTAAGGAGGAAGACCCTGAGGTGTCTTTTGTCAATGATATGCAGAAAGAAAATCTTTGGACTCAGCTGAAGGCAAATTTCACCCTACCGCCAGAGGAGGATCCGGAGAAGCCAGTTAAAGAGCAATTAATCAAGTCTTGTGCTCTTAAGAAGATGGCAACCCTAATGAGGAGGTGGAGGAAAGAGCTGAACCAGTTTGTCGAGAAAGAAAAGACACTAGAATTCATCGGCAAATATGAGAAGATCAAAGATCACTGGCCCGTATTTGTGGCCCACAAGACATCAGAAAAGAGTAAGAAGATGTCGGCGACAAACAAGCAAAATGCTGCGAAGAAGAAGCTTCACCATCGCACGGGGTCAGGTGGCTACCTCAAAGCCCGGCCTAAGTGGTCCAAGGCTAAGCATGATCATCTTGAAAAAGGGATCGAACCAGAGACAATGTACTGGCCAGACCGTTGCCGGACTTGGTTCTTCGGGGCTGGCGGAACCTTGGACCCTGTAACAGGGAAGTGCCAGTGGACGGACGAGCAACTGCAAATACCAGTAAAGAACCTTCGACACTATATTGATGCAGCGCAGGGAGGGACGTTCCTGAGCACCCTGGACGGACACGAGGCACACCAGGCTCCCTTTCATGGAAGGTTGGTTTTCCGGATGCAGGGGGTTACAAAACCCACGAGAGGAGGAAGAAACTGGAGCAGGACCAACTGCAGGCGCTGCACGAAAGGGTAATGGTGCTAGAGGAACGAGAAGCAGCAGATCGCAGCAAACGACCTGCTGAAGCTTCCCCCGAAGCTACCCCGCCATCTCAGCGGAGAAGCAGCGTGGCTTCCACCGAGCTGCTTCAGCCGGAGCATGTCTTGACGGCTCCTGCCAGCTATCCCGTGGATGGTATCACGGAGTCTCAAAATTGCCACATTATGGCGCGATGTATGAATTTGAAGGTCAAGGCGGCTGTTGGCCAAGTTTATCCTAGTGGACCCGGCACAACTTATCACCGCCAGCCGATTCCGTATGATATGCTAAGGTGATGGTGGATGAAATAACGGAGGGATTTGAGGACCTCCTGCTTGACCACCCTACAGGTGAAGGGGAGACTAGGCTGGGTTCTGCTTTGAAGACTCCATGCCTATGGCGGAAGGAGCTCATCAACCTTCCGAACTAGACGCCTCCGCCTCCTCCTCCTCCTCCGGTGAGTCAGGGCACTCCGCCTCCTCCACCGCCTCCTCCTCCGGCGAGTGACGATCAGGGCATGCGTGGCGGCACTCCGCCTCCTTCTCCGGCGCGTGGTGGCACTCCTCCTGCGCCGGCGCGCCCGAGCAGCCAGCCTCCTCCTTCTCCGCCTCGTCAGCAAGGGCAGAAGAGACCCGCCGCCACTCCGACTGCTCCGGCGCGTCGTAGTCCTTCTCCTCCGCCTCGTAAGCGAGCAAAGAAGACATCCGCTCCGTCTGCTCTGCCGGCGTCTAGCAGTACAGCCAAAGGCGGGAGGAAATACTGATTCGGTCCTTGTCTGAAGACTCCAGAGAAGTTACCGTACGAGAGGACCGAGGAGGAGCGAAGATCGCGCAGACCGAAGTGGATGACTGGTTTGCAGGGTTGAAAGCAAAGAGACATCCACCTCCGGAGGAGAAGGTAGATCCGGTGAAAGCGAAGCGCACTCTGGCTGCCCTGAGGAAACCGGTAAAGTCTCTGCTGAGAACCAACTATGAGCGCATTACTGAACAGACATATCTCCAAGCGGAGCGGTCGGGAAGTACTGTCAGACATCAAAGAGCAAAAGAACGAGCAGCTGCGAAAAAAGTTGACCAGCTCGGCGAAAAAGCAAACTAATCGTGCCCCCCGCTCAATGTGTCTAGCGGCAACATCGTCGCTAATGTTCCGGGGATGGTGGCCGGTTATGGCAATCTACAAGATTACCTGCCTGACGATGCACTTCCTGAATACATGAAGGTGGAAGAACACAGATATGAGTACGGGAAGCCTCTCGTCAAAGATGAAAAATCTCTAACAATGATGATGCGAAGATTCCATACTTGGTACAAGAAAACCTGCAGAGAGTCTAGGGGGACGAATAGTTTGTATCTGCACATTAAAGAGGAGCACGACCTCGTTGGAACTGATCTGTTGTGTGTTCCATTTGAGGATTTCTTCGCATTCTTAAATCAAAAGGCCCTCGATAAATTAACGGTCTTTTGCTACTGCCTGTAAGTACTATTTCTGTCATTATGTCTCTATATATAGCTCGGCTCTTTCATTGCATGTATTTATAATTAATTATCCTCAACATATTATGCAGATTGAAGATCGTCGAGTGCAAAAAAAATGAAATCTATGATATTGGGTTCATTAACACAAATATCATAGATGTATTTCTGGTTGAAAAGCACGTCAAAGAGGCCGAGGACAACTTGCTACAATCGTTGATCAAAAATCAAAACAAAGATACCATACTCTTTCCTTACAACGGCAAGTGAGTGTTACTGATCATTTGCATATTCGGTTTCCCTTATTACTCGAGCGAGGTTATAGTAATGTAATTGATGAGTTATGCATGCGTGCGCAGGTTCCACTATATTCTTCTGGAGATTAAGCTTGAGCATGGACTAGTAACCGTCTTAGACTCGAGACGGAAAGATCCCAGCACCTATGCGGACATGACTGAAATGCTCAGCAAGTAAGTTCAATTAATCGATCATTATCGCACCATAGCGGCAACTTTTTGTTCATTTCCTGATATCTCAAGTAATAATAATTATTTTCTTTGTCTTGCAGGGTTTGGAATCAGTTCACCTCAAAAGCTCCGGGAGTGCCGAAGGAGCTGCGATATACATACCCGAAAGTAAGTACTACTGGCTAGCTAGTTGTGCGCATCTCCCGTTGATTCTATAGCAATACTTTCATCAATGCCATTTATAATGCTTCATTATCAGTTTGATTGACCTCTATTTCTCGTAAAGTGCTTGTGGCAGGAACAAGGAATGATTTCGTGGATACTACGTGTGCGAGTTCATCTACAACGCGACTTTGAAAAATAAGCGGGCTACTCTCAAAGACAATATGAAGTGCGTAAGCAATTAATAATATTCACAATTTCATTTTATTACACCATCATTTCTGTTGAGTTTCATTCATATATATGTATTAATTAAGCCCTTCTTCAAATTAGACGTGGCAGATGCGGAATGAACTCCTAGAACCAGATCGCATTAAAGCAATTCAAGAGGAATTGGCGGGATTCTTTCTTGACCACGCCATCAATAAAGCGGAGAATACCATGTGGAAGTTGATTTCAAATGCTAGGGGACTGTAATTGAGAGATCTTATATATTGTACATGTATGTAGCCATTAGCGTCGGACGCACATGATACGAAAACTTGTTGTTCGACCAATCTCTCGGAGAAGGAGAGGTCGATCGATCATTTCTCTCGGTATGCATGACGAACTTCTCTACTCGATGGTTCCCTTCATTTTCTTACTAGCTAGCGTGTCGAGGGCTATATGTATATAGTACGTAGCGTCGACCAAGCACGGACATAAGAGAGGACACTTCTCTCTATTAATTAGCTAGCTAACACAATATATGAAACACCTAAATTAACCCCCAAAACCCCCGACCCCCTTTAAAAAAAACAAAAACCCCAAGCACTGGAATGCTGACGCGTGGATGCCTTTTGGTCCCGGCTGGTGCCACCAACCGGGACCAAAGGCCCCCCTGTCTTGGCTCGTCGCACTGGCCACGTGGAGGACCATCTGTGCCGGTTCGTGATAGAACCGGGACTAAAGGGGGGTGGTATTAGTAACGACCCATTAGTCCCGGTTCATGAACCGGGACTAAAGGCCCTTACGAACCAGGACTAATAGGTGTTTTTCTACTAGTGGTTGTCACCGTGCACTGCCTCTAGATGCACCAGCATCGAAGACGCTGCAACCCCTGTGTCAATATAATCTAATATAATGTAGCACTAAGTATTCCTAATTATGCTATATCCTGTGATAACCCATGGTTTGTTTTTGAGCCCTCTTATCACATGCTTTTCAAGATGCTAAACCTATGTTGTTGCTTATGTTAAGTGCACTATTATCAGTTAGATGTTTCATGTTCAGATTCCTAATGGGCTTTCTCTGTAAAGTATACATTTCTATTTCAGCTGCTAAGTTTCTTAATTAAAGCAATCCTCCCAAATTAGAATAGAAAAGAGAGTTAAAGGGGCGAGTATAACCAGGCACCGCCCAACTCTTCCTCAAGAGGCGCGCCATGGGCGCGCCCCAACACCTAGTCTGAACATGTGTTATGGCCTCCAACATGTTCAGATCATGAAGAGAAGAGACTTTTTTTGCGGAAGAGAAGAGAAAAGACTGCCTGAGCATGGCCCGAACAGAGAGAGGGAAGGGAAGGGCCTTTTTTTGAGATATATGTGCACCTTCGCGGCCTAGGCTCACCTATGTGCACCAACAACTTATGCTAAGCAAGATAAACTACTAGGTGATAGCAAGATATACGTCAAGAAACAATATGGCTATCACAAAGTAAAGTGCATAAGTAAAGGGCTCGGGTAAGAGATAACCGAGGCACGCGGAGACGACGATGTATCCCGAAGTTCACACCCTTGCGGATGCTAATCTCCGTTTAGAGAGGTGTGGAGGCACATTGCTCCCCAAGAAGCCACTAGGGCCACCGTAATTTCCTCACGCCCTCGCACAATGCAAGATGCCGTGATTCCACTAAGGGACCCTTGAGGGCGGTCACCGAACCCGTACAAATGGCAACCCTTCGGGGCGGTCACCGAACCCGTACACTTTGGCAACCCTTGGGGGCGGTCACCGGAACCCGTCAAATTGCGCGGGGCGATCTCCACAACCTAATTGGAGACCCCGACGCTTGCCCGTAGCTTTACACCACAATGATTGAGCTCCGAACACCACCAACCGTCAGGGTGCCCAAGCACCCAAGAGGAACAAGCTCAAGGGTACCAAGCACCCAAGAGTAATAAGCTTCTCAACTTGTAACTTCCACGTATCACGTGGAGAACTCAAACCGATGCACCAAATGCAATGGCAAGGGCACACGGAGTGCCCAAGTCCTTCTCTCTCAAATCCCACCAAAGCAACTAATGCTAGGGAGGAAAATGAGAGAGAGAACAAGAAGGAGAACACCAGGAACTCCAAGATCAAGATCCAAAGGGTTCCCCTCACATAGAGGAGAAAAGTGATTGGTGGAAATGTGGATCTAGATCTCCTCTCTCTTCTCCTTCAAAAACTAGCAAGAATCCATGGAGGGATTGAGAGTTAGCAAGCTCGAAGAAGGTCAACAATGGGGGAAGAACACGAGCTCAAAGGATAAGGTCTCAATGGGGAAGAAGACCCCCTTTTATAGGTGGGGAGAAAATCCAACCGTTATCCCCTCACTCAGCCCGCACGACGCGGTACTACCGCATGGAGCTGCGGTACTACCGCGGTCGGCTGCGGTACTACCCCTGCAGGTTGCGGTACTACAGCATGTGCAAAGATCGGCGATGAAGGCTCATTTGCAGAGGCAACGAGCGGTAGAACCGCCAGAGCGGTACTACCTCGCGCCCCTACAGTACTTCCGTAAGGCAGGTAACACTAGGCGCAGAGAAAGCACGGAAGTAAAAACTTACTTCCGTACCTACTTCCGCTGAGGAGGACCTGCGCAAAAATCCGGCACGGTACTACCGCACACGAAGAGCGGTACTACCGCGTAGGGCGCGGATGTAAAAAATTACATCCGCCCCTACTTCCGCTCATGCTGCTAAGCCTGGCAAGAGCCCACGTTACTACCGCAACCGCGGTGCGGTACTACCGCGTAGGGCGCGGATGTAAAAAATTACATCCGCCCCTACTACCGCTCGAGCAGCTGCGCCTGGCCTGAGGCCACGGTACTACCGCTCCCACAGAGCGGTACTACCGTGAGCACCTGCAGTACTACCGCAGGGGACTGCGGTACTACCGCAAGGGCCTGCGGTACTACCGCTCCGGAGAGCAGTACTACCGCATGCCCCATATCAGCAACACTAGGAGTCCTTCATTTTGCAGAGAAGACAACCGAGGGAAACAGTAAAACCAGAACTGCCATAACTTCTGCAAATGAGCTCCGAATTGAGCAAACTCAAGCTTGTTGGATACAAGACAACGAGTAGCATCAAAACAGAGACTAGTTATAGTAAGAAGAGGTAGGGGACGTTGAGGGATCATAGATGTATTTTTTCAGAATTTTCTATCGTGCATAGACGGATTTTAGACAACGGGAGCACCCCCTCCCTATCGTTGCAAAATTTGCTAAGTGATATTAAGAAGGAAGGAAAAGAAGGATAGGAAAGAAGAAAATAAGAAGAGGAAAGAAAGAACAAGAGGATAGGAAGAAAAGGAGAAATAAATAAGAAGAAGAAAAAAGAAGAAGAAAGAGGAGAAGAAGGAAGGAATAGTGGAGAAGAAGAGAAAATAGAATATTCTATTTTATTTTCTTCTCCACTATTCCTTTCTTCTTCTCCTCTTTTTTTTCTTCTTTTTTTTATTCGATCTTCTCCTCTAGCTATTCCTTTCTTCTTCTCCTCTTTTTATTTCTTCTTTGTTTTCTTATGTTTTATCGGGTCTGTAAATCGCTCATATACCCCTCCCGATAACTTCAACACGAGGTGGGGGGGGTGGATACCCCCTCCCCGATAATATTATTTTCCCATGTACGTATGTCGTGTCGATATAAACTCCCGATAACTTCAATACGTGGGGGGTAGGTCGATATACCCTCTCCAGATAACTTCAACACGTGGGGGGGAGGTCGATATACCCCCTCCCCGATAATATATATTATTTTCCCATGCATGTACGTATGTCGTGTCGATATAAACTCCCGATAACTTCAACACGTGGGGGGGGGGGTCGATATACCCCCTCCCCGATAACTTCAACACGTGGGGGGGGGGTCGATATACCCCTCCCCGATAACATTATTTTCCTGTGTAGTATCTCGTCGTTGTCGATACTACCCCCTCCTTGAAGCTTTATCGAGGCCAGCCCTAACCCTTGAAGCGTTGTCGAGGCCACCCGAAACCTAGAGAAGCAGCGTCGAGGCCACTAATGTGGCGACCGGTTTTCCGGGTAATAATTTCCAGAAAATGTCTGTCGTGCTCACCAGCCCCAGGATTACTGTTAGCTGATGAGGCACCAACTTGATACAGAAATTCCAAGCAATATACAAAATATGTGGTACAAGACCATTCTAGTCTGTGAGTACAACAAATGGTTTCTAGTGGTTGATGGCGGAAGCGGTTTGTGGAAACATCAGTGTCTACGGGACTCCATTTCCCACAGGAACAACTGACCAGGATAACTCCTATCTTCGCGGGGCTGCTATCGTCGTTGCTTAGTCTCCGGGGCCGTCGTCGCAACGTTCCACTCCACGCGAGAAAATCTGGCCAAGACAATAGCCAGGGACAAGCCAGTGAGTACTTTTGAATGTACTCGCAAACATTATGAACACGGATATTATATATAACAACCGATAATCATGCCATGAAGATATTCTACGATCACAACGTCAGTCATAAAAATGAAATCCTTGATGCATGCATGTAGGTTATTAATAAGTGACAACCAATATGTAATGACGGAGCAGAAAGCAATGCCACAGTCGGGCGTCTGAGCGACACCACATAAAGGGCTTATAAATACTGTAAAATCAATGCCACAGTCGGGCGTCTGAGCGACACCACATAAAGGGCTTATAAATACAGTAAAAGCAATGCCATAGTCGGGCGTCTGAGCGACACCACATAAAGGGCTTATAAATAAGGTAAAAGCAATGCCACAGTCGGGCGTCTGAGCGACACCACATAAAGGGCTTATAAATACAGTAAAAGCAATGCCACAGTCGGGCGTCTGAGCGACACCACATAAAGGGCTTATAAATACAGTAAAAGCAATGCCACAGTCGGGCGTCTGAGCGACACCACATAAAGGGCTTATAAATAAGGTAAAAGCAATGCCACAGTCGGGCGTCTGAGCGACACCACATAAAGGGCTTATAAATAAAAATACATACATAGTGAATATCCAGGAGGTAGAACCGTCCCAGGGATACCCAATAAATCAAGTAAAGGCAATAGTTAGTCCATGCTAAAAATAATCATAATCATCATAATCAACACAAGTCATAAATCATGATCCATGTTCTGGTTTAGCAGTTTCTCCTCCGAAGACCGACACTAAGACTGACACAGACTGTAGTCCTTAACCACGGACACGGCTATCCGAATTGGTTTAATCTCTGCAGAGGGTGTACTCTTTACCCACGAGTAACGGATTTCTTTAGTCCATCGGGACTAATTCCGCCTATGGCCTTTTAATTGAAAATACACCTGACTTGCACAGACTAGCTCAACTTACCGGTGTCTGGAATCACCCATGACACTTGTTAAGCAAAACTCTAAGTGGGGAGGCTGCAACCTCGCGTAGCATGGGATCAAATTTATATCGCGCGCTCTAAGGGGTGGCCTCCCCTCTCGGTCTCAACCGGAAACACCCATGCCCCCGGACCAGGTGGCATGCCTATCGGCTTCAACCGATATCTTCCACCATGGCCTCTCTGTACGGTGTGTGCTTGGAAGGGGTTGACAACTGACTGAACCGTACCCCACGTATGGCAGGGACAAGTGTTAGTACGACACAAGTATGGTGGTTACTGGAACAAGACTCGATCTATGGTCGCCTCAGGAGGTTTAAGCATTTCCTGCATGATTAGCATAACAAAAATTTTTCAAACAAAAGGATCACCGCTCATTATACCTTACTAAGCCATACCGGACATAACCGTCCCAACGGAGACTGGCGACAAGCTCATGCCTACTCAAGGCAGAGACCTTCCCGGATTCCTTTCCGACATGCATGTAAGGCACATGAGGGCGATTACCATCACAACTATATTCATAGCAAGGAAAAATGACAAATATGCATTCATGCAAATGATCATATCACATGAAATAACGAGTTCTTCGAAAGGAGGTGGTGTTATAAACGTGTCGGCTAACACACTAAAAGTATTATGCCGGGGTTCAGAATGCTTGCCTTCAAGGTGTGGAGAGGTGGGGTGCTCTCCAAAATTTTTGAAAGTTTTCTCCTCTCTCCAAAATCCTATTTTGAAAATATTGGAATTAACACACAATCTCAAAACAGCACAAAAAAGTTGTTTTGAAATTTTTTCAAATAAATCTTAAAATAAACTAGACAGAATTTGAGAGATGTAGGAGAAAGAATCAATTCATTTGCAGATATATTTAAAAATTTATAGCCAGTCAAAGATTTGATCAAAAATCTGCTTTTAAAATAAAACAGAAAAGAAAACGTTTCGGGCAGAATACGTCTTCGAAAAGGGGAGACGTACTCAGGGTTTTGCGCTTCCACTTAAACACGTGGAGGCGGGGCTGGGTTCTTTGACAGTGGGTCCAGGGGGCCCACTGGTCAGGTTTGACCAGTCCATCCCTCCCTCCTCTTCCTCTGCCCGAACGGTGGCGAGGCAACGGCGATCAACGCCGGCGAACGGCGGCCCTCCCCGGGCTCCAGAGGGTCAGGATGGATCCGCAAGACCGGGGCGGTCCTCGCTGTAGTCGTTCGGTCGGCGGGGACGGAGTGAGTTGCCGGCGGCGAGCTTCGCGGCGGAGGAGGCATTCGGGAGCAAAGTGGGTTTGGGGCTACGGTGGCTCCCGATAAAAATCGAGCAAGGGGACGGGCTCACGGGAGGAAGAGAGAGCTTCTGCTGTAGAGAGTGGAGAGGGGGAGGCCCTGGTGGTGCTGGAGTGGCTGGGGCAGTGGCGGCGGCAGGAGTTGCCGGAGACGGGGAAGAAGGCCTCCCCGGGTCGATTGGCTGCCATGGGAGAGCTAGGGGAGCATGCTGAGGCTACGCAGCTAACGAAACGCGCTCGGGGCCTCCTTTTTATAGGGCGACGAGGTCGGTTCCGCAGCGGTGGGGATAAGATCGCCGGCGAACCGCCTCCCTGTAGCTTGGGCGACGTGGCGGCGACGAGAGCTAAAGGACACGCTTGCGGATGAGCTCGCACTGCTCAAAGGGGCAGGTAGCGAGTGCTGGCGGCTTGGGCGGCGCCGACTTGGCCGAGACGTGCTGCGGTCGCCGGCGTGCCGCCAAGGGCTCAGACGGCGGTGCTGTAGGCTGCCAGGGCGGCTTGGCGCGTTGCGGGGAGAGTGTTAGTGAGTGGCGTGGCTCCGCAGGGCGGTGGCAAACCAAGGGCGCGACGCGTCAGCTCGGGCGCGGCACGTGCAATATGCGTGCTCTGCTCGCGCCAAGAGCACGCACTGGACGTGCTCGACAAAATGCCAAGGCATGCTAGAGGTCGCGGGTGAGGCTGGCAAGAGACAGGGTTAGCGTAGGGTTAGTCAGAAGGTAAATGGGCATGGTGGTTAGGTCAGGTGGCCAAGTTCATAAAATAAACTTGAAACCATTCCAAATCTGGCTATGCACTCAGGGTGTTTGTCAAAATGCCAAGGGCATCTAGGTAATACTTGGGGTGGCCAAATTCTCCAGATCAGGGTCTCTTTGGATGGACAAGAGGGTGGTGAGGTTAGTTTGACAAAAGAAGAAACTTGTTAGTGCAAGTTTTGCAAAACCTCAGTTCTGGACAGAAAGCAAATGGCAATGTTGCAAGCACTTAGAATCATTCCATAGGTCCACTCTCCTGGACTTAAGGGTTTGGCAAGGAGGACTGTCAGGAGAAAAAGGAATCATGGATCAAAGAGCAACTGAAAAGGTGGTTGCTGTACAAAACCTCCAGTTGGACCAGAATGGAAAAGAAGATGGTTTACTCAAATTTTCCAAAGAACATCATTAGGTTTTTGCACAAAGTTGATTAATATACTCCTGTTGACATCCCAAAATTTTGGTAGAAGTATTAAAGAAATATTTGAATAGATTGTAGTGCAAAAATGCTCTCTGGACCAGATTTGAAAACATGGTGTAGAGCTCAAAATAATCAATGGGCAGAAGATATTTTTGCACAAAAGTGGTTCAAATACTCCTTATGACATCTCCAAATTTTGGTGGGATTTTTGAATGAATTTGTAAAAGGGTTGTAATACAAATGGAACCATGAAACTATGGGAAAATATTTTTCAAGAAAATAAAGATCGGGGAGAATATTATATAATTCATTCTTCTGATAAAAGGAAGGATTTTCTTGAGAGGGCAAACAAGTCCAACATCATAAGTGAAAGGTTTTCATTTTAGGGAATAACTCGAAGATAACCATGAAAAGAATGGTTTTGCAATCAAGAAAAACCAAGAAAAAGAAAAGTTAAATTTCCTGGCAAGATTTTAATTAACAACCAAGGTTAAAATTTTTGGGGTGTCACAACACTACCCCCCTTAAGAAAAATCTCGTCGTCGAGATTTGCTAAGAGTTATCTCTATAGCAAATTTGCATCAAAACAAAGGCGGCTACAGTGAGAGGGCAATAAGTGGTGCAAAAATACAGTGTGGAACACTGGCGTGGCGTGGAAAAATCCACGGTTAAGAGCAAAAACGAGAGATTTCTACGCTGGATATAGATTTAGAATAAATTCTAAATCTTAAAATACGCTGGTCGCACCCGAGAGCACAGTGCTCTCTCTGGTCGACAGTGGACCCGGCCCACCGTCGACCTCTTCTTCTTCCTCCGCTCTTTCTTCTTCCTCTCTCCCGCGTGCTTTCCCGCGCTTTCTCCACCGGCGATGCCTAGCACGTAGGGCATCTAGGCCGTACTGCGGTAGTGCGCGGCGTGCTAGCTGCCGGTGCAGCGTGCACTCACTTTGCGGGCCAGTGCGCTGTCGGCACTGCTCAAGGATTCGCCTCCGAACACCGGCGATCGGGCGATGAGCGGCGCTGGTGGACCTCGCCCACCGTACACCGAGCTCGAGCTATAAAACGGCCGAGGTGTTCTCCTCTTTTCCTCACACCTGGCCTCGCTCCTCCTCCTCCTTCATTCTCCTCTGTTTCCGCTTGCCGAAGCTCGAGGCGGGTCTCTAATGGCGGCGGTGGTGCCGGACTGGTACGTGATCCTGTTGTGCGGAGGGCTGGCAGCGGTGCTGGGGCTCTCCGTGCTCTGTCTTGCGATGATCCTCGGCGATCGCCGCGATGCTGCTGCTTGGGTGTTGGCTCTCTGCGGTGGTGGTGATCACGAGGAGTAGGTGGGGTGTGTCGGGCGCTGACTGTTGTCGGGAGGTGCTCAGTTGGATGCAACACCTTTGCAAAAATTTTACAAGCAGTGTGGGTGCGTGTGTGTGCTCGACTAGTTGTGGTTGTGAGTCTGCATGCCGCGGTGCTGCGGGAAATAAAATAATCCATGTCGTGAGGAGATGAATGATGCAGCAATACAGGGAAAAGAAAATCTCACTCCAGGATTTCTCGCGAGACAAAACAGTAATACATTAGAGTCAAACTGCAACAGAACTACTCACAGTAACAGGAACTAACTGATTTACTTGTCGTACAACCACGCATAGGTTACAACACAAAAATAAAAGTCACAGCAATGAACACGGCGGCGATGCCTAAACTGAAAACGGTAACTGGACGGGGTCCCGAGAAAACGTCTCTGGTACTGGAATACACTCTTCTTCTCTGGGGGAAAGTGGATTGACCAGACGATGAATGTGCCTCTCCTGGTCGGGCCTCAGTGATCTGCCGATAGCAATCTGAGGACTGAAATCCGCGAGACTCTGAAGATAACCCATCACGCATTGGGTTAAACGCTCTTGAGCGATGACGTACTGGACGAGGTTGGCCAAGACTGGGTCTCTCTCAATGCGTCCACCTGGAAAAGATGTTACTCCTCCGGGTGTTGCATGGATCGGAAAGTAATAATACCCTCGTTCACTGGCATAGGGTACCGCAAATCAAAGGCGAGCGAGCGCTTCGTATGCCGCAGCTTCTACGGCAATATGTGGGGTCGACATGGATTTCCCCACGAAGGAGACTTCTGTTGGGTCTTGGTTTGGGTTTACAGGAGGGATGTGCACGGCTGCCCAATATCTCGAGGTGGAAGGGGTGATCCTTGATTTGAACAGCTCGTACTGGGGTGGCTGGGTAGCGCCCATGGTACTGCAGGTAAAATCCCACAATATTTTGACAAAACTACCTGGGGTTGCATCTGGAGTTCTCAGGTAAATACTAGGGCTCGGCATGGCAAGATATGGTGGTGAGGAGGGTGCACAAGGCGAGAGATGCTTGGCAAGGTCACGCGGGGGTCTTTATATAGCACTGGAGCTGGGTCATTTTACCGTGGTGAATGGTAATGAATTTGCCAGTTCGACTCCGGGAGTCGGGGTCAAAGCCACAGATACATATCTCACCAAAGTGACGTATCACTATGGGGTTTGTCGGGGTGGTTATTGGTAGCTGCGCCAAGGATAGGAAAATCACACTGCATGCTAATATATCCATGCAAGGCTACTATTTAAAACAGAGGCACGACGATAGGCGGCGTCTATTACAAGGTCACATGATTACAACGCGGGGATACACTGGGACTCGACACTACTCGAGTGACATAGTCTACCAAGTGTGAAGTCATGTCACTTGTGGCTTTCATCTCATCAGCATCATATATCCAATTTCAATCACTATACCCCTCAAGTACCGTCGGGTACCCAGAATATTGAATTCCATAGTTCGCAGTACCTTGCAAATAACGCATCACTCGCTCAACAGCATGCCACTGCACATCTCCCATATTGGAAACAAACCGGCTCAGTTTGCACACAACAAATGAGATGTCAGGACGAGTAGCACATGCTAGGTACATCAGTGAACCAACTACTTGAGAATATCTCAATTGATCTATAGCCGTGCCTTCGAACTTTCGAATCCGCACGCTAGGATCATATGGTGTTGCAGAAGGTTTGCAGCCCAAATATCCAAAGCGGCTCAAAATCTTCTCAACATAGTGGGATTGCAAATGTGTAATTCCACCCTCAGTATTTCTCAGTAGCTTGATGTTCAATATAACATCAGCCACGCCCAGGTCTTTCATCTCAAAGTTATGAGATAGAAAAGCCTTGACCTCCTCAATTACTTGGAGGTGGGTCCCAAATATCAGTATGTCATCAACATACACACACAGTACAACTCCTTCGCCCCCACCATAGCGATAGTATACACATTTGTCAGCTTCGTTGACAACAAAGCCAGCAGATGTCAAAGTTGTATTAAACTTCTCATGCCATTGCTTAGGTGCTTGTTTCAGGCCTTATAAAGATTTCACTAGCTTACACACCTTTCTTTCCTTACCATTTACTACAAAGCCATCCGGCTGTTGCATGTAAATTTCCTCGTCTAGCTCTCCGTTAAGGAAAGCCGTCTTAACGTCCATCTGATGAACGAGAAGACCATGCGAGGCAGCCAAAGCAAGTAACACTCGAATGGTTGTCAGCCTAGCTACAGGTGAGTAAGTATCAAAGAAATCCTCTTCTTCCTTTTGGGTATAACCCTTGGCCACAAGCCTAACCTTGTACTTCTCAACAGTACAATCGGGCCTAAGCTTCCTCTTAAACACCCACTTACATCCCAATGGTTGGCAACCATAAGGAGGATCGGTGATCTCCCATGTCCCATTAGCCATGATGGAATCCATCTCGCTACGGACCGCGTCCTTCCAGTAGTCAGCATCCTGAGATGCATAAGCTTCTGAAATGGAACTGGGAGTGTCATCATCCAACGAGGTACACGAGGAAATCATCACCAAAAGACTTTGCAGTCCTTTGTCTCTTGCTCCTAACAGGAGCTTCCTCGTCATCCTCTGATGAACTTTCATCACTTTTGTGTTCATAATATTCCATTGGAACGGCAGGTTCAGGAGTCTCATCAGATTCCAGTCTAGAACTGCTTTGCATATCTCTAATGGGGAAAATATCCTCAAAGAATGTAGCATCCTAAGACTCTATAATTGTACCCACCTTCTGGTCAGGTACCTCAGATTTCACCACTAGAAATCTATAGCCAACGATGTTCTTAGCTTAGCCCAAATTAACACAGTCCACGGTCTTTGGTCCAAGCTTACGCTTTTTGGGGATCGGCACATTGACTTTCGCCAAACAGCCCCAAGTGCGCAAGTAAGAGAGTGTAGTTCTTTTCTTTTCCCATTGCTCAAAGGGAGTAGACTCAGTCTCATTATCCTTCGCGGGAACTTTACTCAGGACATGACATGATGTCAATACAGCCTCCCCCCACCATGCCTTAGATAAACCCGATGTATCTAACATGGCGTTAGCCAAATCTGTTAGAGTACGATTTTTCCGTTCGGCCACCCCATTTGACTAGGGTGAATAGGGAGGCGTCCTCTCATGAATAATACCATGTTCCACACAGAATAAATCAAACTCACTAGAAAAGTACTCTCCACCACGATCAGACCGGACTCGTTTTATTTTCTTCTCAAGTTGGTTCTCAACTTCAGCCTTGTAGATTTTAAAGTAGTGTAGAGCATCATCCTTTGTATTTAACAAATACACATAACAGAACCTAGTGGAATCATCAATCAAAGTCATGAAATATTTCTTTCCACCTTTAGACAACACACCATTCATCAAACAGAGATCTGAATGTATGAGCTCTAGTGGTGCCAGGTGTCTCTCCTTCGCAGGCTTGTGAGGCTTACGAGGTTGCTTAGCTTGCACACACGCATGGCACTTAGAGCATTTGGCTAAAGTGAAACTCGGAATTAGATTCATCTTAGCTAGCCGCGTCATACAACCGAAATTTATGTGAAGAAGACGTGAATGCCAAACCTCACAATCGTTCGCATTAGAATGAATTTGGTTCACGACTTTATTACAGAAATCCTCCAGGGAAAGGTGGAACAAACCACCACAATCATATCCTTTTCCAACAAATAGACCATACCGAGATACGACTACTTTGTTAGACTCAAATACTAACTTAAACCCTTCTTTACATAGAAGGGGGCCACTAACGATATTCTTCTTGATAGCGGGGACATGCTGCACGTTCTTTAGTTGCACGATCTTTCCCGAAGTAAACTTCAGATCTACCGTGCCAACACCATGAATAGAAGTATGCGAGCCATTCCCCATCAGGACGGAACAATCTCGTGCGACCTGGTAGGAAGAAAACAAAGACACATCAGCACACACATGAATATTGGCCCCAGTGTCAACCCACCAATCGGTGGACTGACAAGCTGAAAGTATGGTAAACAGATTACCATACCCAGATGTCGCATCATTGTTGCTCAGAGTGACATTCACATACTTGGAGTCCTGTGCTGGCTTCTTGTACTTGTTTGGGCACTTGTTTGCCCAATGTTCATCTGAACCACAAGTAAAGCAGCCATCTCTCTTTTTGTCTTTCTTCTTACCCTTCTTCTTAAAGGTAGTATTCTGTTGGACAGAGTTCTTTCCCTTGAACTTGTGGAAGTTCTTCTGCACCACATTGGCGCTAGAAGAACAGTCTGCCCCTTTCACGTGTGAGTCCTTTGCTCTCGAGTTCTGCTCAACACTTAGATGACCAATGACATCCTCAACAGAGAATTCACGTCTCAAGTGCTTGAGAGAAGTAGCAAAGTTCCTCCATCTAGGAGGGAGTTTTGCGATAATGCAACCCGCGACAAACTTGTCCGGTAACTCACACTTTAGGAGCTCCAGCTCCTTAGCAATGCATTGTATCTCATGGGCCTGGTCCAATACAGAACATTTATCAACCATTTTGTAATCATGGAACTGCTCCATAGCATACAACTCGCTTCCAACATCGGTTGCACCGAACTTAGCTTCGAGCGCATCCCACAAATTCTTGGGAACGCGCATATGGAGATATGAGTCGAGTAGCTTGTCTCCTATCACAGTAAGAACGGCTCCAACAAAGATGGTGGTTGCCTCCCTAAACGCATTCTCCTGTTCAGGAGCAATCGTTACCGTGGGAGACACACCGCCAACCCAGAAAACGTTCATTGCTGTGAGCCACAAGGTAGTCCTCGTCTGCCAACGCTTAAAATGCGTTCCAGTAAACTTTTCCGGTTTCAGAATAGCGGCGAAGCCATGAGTCGAAAAGTGCCTAAAATAAGGTTTTTGGATTGTTGGAAATATTAGCACTTTTCCAACTAATCTAATCCACGAGTAAACAGTAAGCATGGCAAAAACGGTATGCATCTCATACCGATACCTAAGCATGTGAGCACGTACAGTACATAGAACCGAAACATCTATGAACAGCATATATACGGCTAGCACATGAACGAGAAAAAATGGGATGAACGAGTCATACCCTCCGGTTGGCCAGGCCAACGCGGCGGTGGTAGCAGCAGCCTCGGCATCAGCCAAGGCCTTCTTCTTGGCGACTTCGTCGTCAGCCATGGAGTCGATGTAAAGGAAGTAGTGGAAGCAGAGGCGGATGAAGACGGGAACGGATCGGGAGCAGTCGCGTCGAGACGCTCCCCGAAAACCTTATTGCCGTTCTCCCGGGCAGGATCTTGAACGACAGGGTTCCGGAGGCACCTGCTCTCCCGACCAACCGTGCACGCGGTCATCGGGATGGGATTGCCGGAAGCAGCACAAGGAGAGGAACAGTAGATGACGGCTAGGGTTGTACAAGAGGGAGTGAGTGAACTGAGTTAGGGTTCACTCCACAGGCCAGTGCCTTCTTATATAGGCCGTCAGGTAGATGGGCCTGGGCCAGGCCCACGACCGAGTCCGCAAACAGCCCACGATCCAACGTCTCGGACAATGGCGCTTCCGTAAGCGACTCGTTAATTAATTAACAATTAATTAACCATTCCTGAGCGGCAAAAATAAGCTTCGGCTCGGCTCATTCCCGCAACCCGCAACCAGCAGCGCGCGTCATGGCGAGGAGAGGCAGGCGGCGGAGGAGGAGGAGCGCGCGTGCACAACTCCTATTCCCAAGCTCCCAATAGCAAGTGGTAGAGCAGCCTTTATGAAGAGGTCTCACTCTTCTTACTGTAGCAGTATGGGACTAAACTTCCCACACTTCCCACCACTTGCCGTACACATGCATGGGCCTTATAGATTAACTAGGGATTATTGTCTTATATGGGCCTAAGCCCATCCATAATCCATCAATCCCCCACCAGATCTCGAGGCACATAAGTTTGTCAACTGTTCCAAACAATGTTTGATATACCATAATTTTCAGTGGAGACTGTTAAGTTGAACTTCCACCTAGAGCAATAGGATTAGACTTCTTCACAACTGAACAATGGACTATGCCTTGAATTGTCAGTTTGGCGTGTAGAAGTTTCGCCTATTGTCGCTGATACGTGGCTGCCGAAGGCTAAACCCCACGGGTGGAGCTTATTAGTCATACTCCGTACCTTCTTATGAGCTTCCTAGAGATCACCCAATCTCATAGACTGTGACCAGCAGTCGGGCTCACATAGGTGTGTTCCTCCAAAGAATGCTCTGTAGGTTAGCATCTTGCTTACATAACCTTTGGAACACATTAAGACAAAAGTTAGCCTGTCTTACAGAATTGAGAGTATTATTGCATCTCCAACGGAGTGGGTTAATTAAGGATACTCTCTTCAGTTGACCGCTGGATTGTTTTCCCAGGTCCTAATTCACGGGATCTCCGATCACATAGGTTGGGTTACCCCCATGGCAACTTACGTGGGTCTCATACCCATCTCCCTCGATGCATTTTCTATCACAATCCGTGATAGCCCTTTCGTAAAAGGGTTTGCCAGATTATTAGCCGTCTGGATATAATCCAACGCTATTACTCCGGAGTTTCTTGATTTTCTGACAGATTTCAATCTTCTTCTTATGTGCTTTGTGGATTTCATGTTGTCCTTTGAACTCTTAGCCTTGGCAATTACTGTTTGATTGTCACAGTTCATAAGGACATCCGGCACTGGTTTATCAACCACCGGCAAATCCATCAAAAGCTCTCGAAGCCATTCTGCTTCGATGCATGATGTGTCTAATGCTATGAGTTCTGCTTCCATGGTCGATCTGGTTAAGATCGTCTGCTTGCAAGTCTTCCAGGAAACAGCACCACCACCAAGTGTGAAGACATGTCACTTGTGGCTTTCATCTCATCAGCGTCAGATATCCAATTTGAATCACTATACCCCTCGAGTACCGTCGGGTACCCAGAATATTGAATTCCGTAGTTCGCAGTACCTTGCAAATAACGCATCACTCGCTCAACAGTATGCCAATGCACATCTCCCGGATTGGAAACAAACCGGCTCAGTTTGCACACAACAAAGGAGATGTCAAGACGAGTAGCACATGCTAGGTACATCAGTGTACCAACCACTTGAGAATATCTCAATTGATCTATAGCCGTGCCTTTGAACTTTCGAATCCGCAAGCTAGGATCATATGGTGTTGCAGAAGGTTTGCAGTCCGAATATCCAAAGCGGCTCAAAATCTTCTAAACATAATGGGATTGCAAAAGTGTAATTCCACCCTCAGTATTTCTCAGTAGCTTGATGTTCAAGATAACATCAGCCACGCCTAGGTCTTTCATCTCAAAGTTATGAGATAGAAAAGCCTTGACCTCCTTAATTACTTTGAGGTGGGTCCCAAATATCAGTATGTTATCTACATAAATACACAGTACAACTCCTTCGACCCACCATAGCGATAGTATACACATTTGTCAGCTTCGTTGACAACAAAGCCAGCAGATGTCAAAGTTGTATTAAACTTCTCATGCCATTGCTTAGGCGCTTGTTTCAGGCCTTATAAAGATTTCACTAGCTTACACACCTTTCTTTCCTGACCATTTATTACAAAGCCATTCGGCTGTTGCATGTAAATTTCCTCGTCTAGCTCTTCGTTAAGGAAAGCCATCTTAACGTCCACCTGATGAACGAGAAGACCATGCGAGGCAACCAAAGCGAGTAACACTCGAATGGTTGTCAGCCTAGCTACAGGTGAGTAAGTATCAAAGAAATCCTCTTCTTCCTTTTGGGTATAACCCTCGGCCACAAGCCTAACCTTGTACTTCTCAACAGTACCATCGGGCCTAAGCTTCCTCTTGAACACCCACTTACATCCCAATGGTTGGCAACCATAAGGACGATCAGTGATCTCCCATGTCCCATTATCCATGATGGAATCCATCTCGCTACGGACCGCGTCCTTCCAGTAGTCAGAATCCTGAGATGCATAAGCTTCTGAAATGGAACCAGGAGTGTCATCATCCACGAGGTACACGAGGAAATCATCACCAAAAGACTTTGCAGTCCTTTGTTTCTTGCTCCTAACAGGAGCTTCCTCGTCATCCTCTGATGAACTTTCATCACTTTTGAGTTCATAATATTCCATCGGAATGGCAGGTTCAGGAGTCTCATCAGATTCCAGTCGAGAACTGCTTTGCATATCTCTCATGGGGAAAATATCCTCAAAGAATTTTGCATCCTTAGACACTATAATTGTACCGACCTTCTGGTCAGGTACCTCAGATTTCATCACTAGAAATCTATAGCCAACGTTGTTCTTAGTGTAGCCCAAATTAACACAGTCCACGGTCTTTGGTCCAAGCTTACGCTTTTTGGGGATCGGCACATTGACTTTCACCAAACAGCCCCAAGTGCGCAGGTAAGAGAGTGTAGTTCTTTTCTTTTCCCATTGCTCATAGGGAGTAGTCTCATTATCCTTTGCGGGAACTTTATTTAGGAAATGACATGATGTCAATACAACTTCCCCCCACCATGCCTTAGATAAACCCGATGTATCTAACATGGCATTAGCCAAATCTGTCAGAGTACGGTTTTTCCGTTCGGCCACCCCATTTGACTGGGGTGAATAGGGAGGCGTCCTCTCATTAATAATACCATGTTCCGCACAGAATAAATCAAACTCACTAGAACAGTACTCTCCACCACGATCAGACCAGACTCGTTTTATTTTCTTCTCAAGTTGGTTCTCAACTTCAGCCTTATAGATTTTAAAGTAGTGTAGAGCCTCATCCTTTGTATTTAACAAATACACATAACAGAACCTAGTGGAATCATCAATCAAAGTCATGAAGTATTTCTTTCCACCTTTAGTCAACACACCATTCATCTCATAGAGATCTGAATGTATGAGCTCTAGTGGTGCCAGGTGTCTCTCCTTCGCAGGCTTGTGAGGCTTACGAGGTTGCTTAGCTTGCACACACGTATGGCACTTAGAGCTGTGTCATACAACCGAAATTTATTTGACAAAGACGTGAATGCCAAACCTCACATTCGTTCGCATTAGAATGAATTTGGTTCACGACTTTATTACAGAAATCCTCCAGGAAAAGGTGAAACAAACGACCACAATCATATCCTATTCTAACAAATAGTCCATACCGAGATACGACTACTTTGTTAGACTCAAATACTAACTTAAACCCTTCTTTACATAGAAGGGATCCACTAACGAGATTCTTCTTGACAGCGGGGACATGTTGCACGTTCTTCAGTTGCACGATCTTTCCTGAAGTAAACTTCAGATCTACCGTGCCAACACCATGAACAGAAGTATTCGAGCCATTCCCCATCAGGACGGAACAATCTCGTGCGACCTGGTAGGAAGAAAACAAAGACACATCAGCACACACATGAATATTGGCCCCAGTGTCAACCCACCAATCGGTGGACTGACAAACTGAAAGTATGGTCAACAGATTACCATACCCAGATGCCGCATCATTGTTGCTCAGAGTGACATTCATAGACTTGGAGTCTTGTGCTGGCTTCTTGTACTTGTTTGGGCACTTGTTTGCCCAATGTTCATCTGAACCACAAGTGAAGCAGTTATCTCTCTTTTTGTCTTTCTTCTTACCCTTCTTCTTAAAGGTAGTATTCTGTTGGACAGAGTTCTTTCCCTTGAACTTGTGGAAGTTCTTCTGCACCACATTGGCTCTAGAAGAACCCTCTGCCCCTTTCACGTGTGAGTCCTTTGCTCTCGAGTTCTGCTCAACACTTAGATGACCGATGACATCCTCAACAAAGAATTCACGTCTCAAGTGCTTGAGAGAAATAGCAAAGTTCCTCCATCCAGGAGGGAGTTTTGTGATAATGCAATCCGCGACAAACTTGTCCATAACTCACACTTCAGGAGCTCCAGCTCCTTAGCGATGCATTGTATCTCATGGGCCTGGTCCAATACAGAATGGTTATCAACCATTTTGTAATCATGGAACTACTCCACAGCATACAACTCGCTTCCAGCATCGTGTTATTACCTCACTGGGTGAAAGAACCAAGGATTAGATTCAAGTGGATGGATCCAAAGTGATAGACTATCACTTTGGATCCATCCACTTGAATCTAATGCGCGGTTCTTTCCACTTTGGATCCATCCATTTAAATCTAATCCATGGTTCTTTCACCCAATGATATAATATCATCATCATCATAATATCATTAACAAGTTATCATCATAATACATCATAGTCATACAACAACTCCTCCTCACCATCATTATCGTTCATGAGTCATCATATAACAACTTGGTAATCACAACTCCTCATCATCATCATCATAGTAGTCATAATCACAACTCCTCCTCCTCCTGCTCCTCCTCCTCATCATCATCATCAACTCTAACACATTGTAGCACATAATAACGACTTCTCATCATCATCATAGTCATAATCAACACTAACTAACTGTTCATAGTACCTAGGACCTACTCCTCTCTCCTAGGTAAAATAGCATAAAACAGGTAAACCGGTTTGAATTGTGGCTGGCGCACATTCATGTTGTCTCCAATTAGTTGCCTGTGCGCATTCATTACCTTGCTCTATTCTTTGATATTGAGCCTTCCATCTTTTAAAGAAATCGAGTATGCACTGTGGTAAGCCTTCAGGAAGTTGGTCGAAGCTAACCATATGCATATGACCTTCGTAAACATCATGTCGTGCACAACCTCCTTCGGAGCTTCATTGAAGAACATAATAGTAACATATATAGTTAGCAATGTAGTTAACTTAAGAAGAATATATGCAATGAAGTTACCATCATTAACAAAATCATAGCAAGTTTTTGGCAATGAAGTTACCAACGTGCAACTCATGGACTAGTGGCACGATCCACTAGAATTTGGGCTGATAGAGTGATTGGTCTTAAAGGCCTCAAAATCATCTATGAATGAGACGAGATGACCTTTCTCCTCACAATTAAGCTCAGAGCCATAGCTGTAGTATGTCATGTCTACAAGCCTTCCGAGTATTTCTTGAAGATAAGAAATAAGTGACAATTATAAATAAACAAGTTTAGTAGCGATGGACACCAAATATTTTTAAATAAATAATATAAATTATTTAACTTAACAAATTAGTTTGACAAACTCACATTTAGGCAAAATTGAAGCATATCCAGATCCCCGGATGTCGATATTATTTTCAATATCATCATCTTCGCGAATATTCAATGTTATTTGCATATTCTCCTCAAATCCATATGCCTTGCAGAGAGCTACCCAATTAGAACAACCAAATGGGAGTGATTAAGCGCATTGTACAACTTAACTCGAAACGCATAACCATGTTTAGTCCTTAGGTGAGCCCTCCTCGTCTCCATATTCTCAATGTCTTGGAAACCAAGCTTCTACAAGACATACGGTCTTGCATGACATGGGATGTACTAGTTGAATTGGAGAAAAGAGAAATTACGCATTGAAGAAAAGAAGCACAAGTGATGATTAATTACGACGATATGCTTGCCGTCCGTACGGTACAAACATCGAAGGTCTCCTCCAGCTTCATGGTGAAAACCTACCATTTTGCATGTGATGCTCCCTATCGCATAAACCCATGTCATCGCAGCAGTAGTCGCACTCCAGGATCCTATCATCATCAGACATTTCCTGTGTTCAAAATTCAAAGATTATAAATCGACAACAATTACATGGAACTCATGACAACAAATCATTATTATTCATCACGGGTTGACTCTAAGTCTGTTGAGTCTTCCTTGAAAACTCGGATCGTACGTGGTGTATATGGTGGGAACTCCCTCTCTGATATATTTGACCGTCTGTGATGGTCGCTCCTTCCTTCGTCCCCGAGTGCATTACATCAAAATGTCTAGCACACGGGAAACGAAGGAGAAGCGACCCCCACGACAACAGTCAGGATTCTTCATCCCTAACATTTCAGACCATCGGTGATGGTAGCTCCTCCTTTCATTCGAAAGTGCATTACACCAAAATGTCTAGGACCTTCAAATGAAGAAGAAGCTACCCCACGACAACAGTTTGAATTCTTCCTCTCTCATATATGGTGGACACTACCTCACTGATTTTTCGACCATCGGTGATGGTCGCTTCCCCTCCCCCTCTTGTGCATTACCAAGGTATATCATGAGAAGAAGGAAGAGAAGCTACCCTGACGACAACAGTTGACATTCTTCTTCTGTCATATATGGTGGACACTCTTTCTCACTAATTTTTTGACTGTCATGTATGGAGCCCTGAAAGACTTAAAGTCAACCCGAAATGTGGTTTGATTCTCTTTTTGGCAAATCCAGGGCAATCGATATTTCCTACATATTCTAGCACAAATCATGCTAAAATTCACAAAAAAATCCAGCATGACTTTTGCTAAAATAGGACATATCGAGCGCCTGAAATTTGCCAGAATAGAAATGAATCAACACTCCAGCAAAACATAGGTCGCTCGGATATTTCCTGCGATACAAAGATGTCCATACACATAAGATGTTTAAACTTGAAATTCTATCCGAATCAATTATCATTTTAAATAACTAGCTTCACATTGTCACAGCTACTCATCTACTACCACTACATCTATAAAAACATCTACGAAAACTTGCATAGGTCACTAGGAGGTGTTCCATGCAAACATAGGCCACTAGGACAAGCACACACACACACACACACACACACACACACACACACACACACACACACACACACACACAGATATATATGTAGGAGCATTCAAACTTGGCAATGTAATATTGACATATTTAACTAAATACCCTAGGAGGAGGTGGACTTTTAGCTCACCGACTCGGGTGTAGAGGAAGTAGAGGTAGGTCCGATGACGATCACTCTAGGGAGACGCGACACTACAAAGCCTGCAATTCCACCGAGTGAAAATTTTAGATAATCAGATCCCATACATCATTCTTTGATGACAAAGTGATAATGACATGAAAATAATTAAATTGTCCAATACATTTCTATATTGAAAGAAATTACTAAAAATTTCTATACCTAAATTTTCTTACTAAAAATTTCTATACCTAAATTTTCTTACTAAATTTTTTATTACTAAATTTGATACCTAAAATTTCTCATATAGCATACCAATACATTTCTATAATCGAAAATTTTCTATACCTAAAATTTCTATTGCTAAAACTTTGTAGCACGTATTATAACCCTAACATTTCATTTGTACAGCAAGCATAACTAAATATGTAAAAGTATTTGGTTCTCTTCCCCTACATTACTAACAGAATTCTATTCTATTCTATTCAAATAATCTACATTATTGAAAATTTTCTATTCTATTCAAATAATCTACAATACTAAATATCTTATAACCCCTACATTTACTAAAATTTACATTCTACATTCTATTGTATTTGACAAATTATTGTTGAACAATTGATAGAAAAGCAAATAATTATGACGATATCCAAGGCAATAATCAAACATATAGGCATCACGTCCAAGATTAGTAGACCGAAATGATTCTGCATCTACTACTATTACTCCACACATCGGCTGCTATCCAGCATGCATCTAGTGTATTATATTCATGAAAAAACAGAGTAATTCATTAGGCAAGATGACATGATGTCGACAAGATAAACTCACGTATGAATAAACCCCATCTTTTTTACCCTTAATAGCAACGATACATGCGTGTCATGTCTCTTTCTGCCACTAAGATTGAGCACTGATATGTCTCCAACGTATCTATAATTTTTATTGTTCCATGCTGTTATATTATCATTCTTGGATGTTTTACAATCATTTTATAGAAAATTTATATCATTTTTTGGGACTAACCTATTGACATAGTGCCTAGTGCCAGTTCATGTTCTTTTGCTTGTTTTTTACATCGTAGAAAATCAATATCAAAGGGAGTCCAAATGCAGCAAAAGTTTTTGGAGATTTTTTTGGACCATAAGACATCCAGTGGGCCAAAGAAGCACCCGGCGGGGTGCCCCGAGGGGGTCAAAACCCACTAGGGCGCACCTGGGGGCCCAGGCGCGCCCAGGAGGGTTGTGTCCACCTCGGTGGCCTCCCGCACCGCCTCTTCCCTCTATAAATGCCCAAATATTCCAAAAACCTTGGGGAGTCGACGAAACTTTGTTCCAGCTGCCGCCAGTTCCAGAACCGCGAGATCCAATCTAGAGCCCTTCCCTGGCACTCCGCCGGAGGGAGGAATCATCACCGGTGGCCATCTTCATCATCACGACGGCCACCATGATGAGGAAGGAGTAGTCCTTCCTCGGGGTTGAGGGTATGTACAGTAGCTATGTGTTGTATCTCTCTCTCTCTCTCTCGTGTTATTGAGATGGAACGATCTTGATGTAACGCATGCTTTGTTGACATAGATTAATCATAAGGAGTTTTCCCCCTCTCTATCTTCTTGATGAATTGAGTTTTCCATTCGAAGTTTTCTTATCGGATTGAGTCTTTAAGGATTTGAGAGCACTTAATATGTGTTTTGCATGAGGATATATGGAGTGACATTGGGATATCTAATTGATTTACTCGATGTATATTATTGTGATCAACTTGCGGCTTCCGTGGCTTTAGGGCCTATGCATAGGGGTTGGCACACGTTCTCATCTTGACTCTCTGATAGATATTTTGGGGCACTCCTTGGGAATCAAATAGATGAATCTGAAGTTGTCTGATGCTTATCGTATAACCAAACCCACGGATATTTGCGGTGACATTGGAATATCTAGGTGACATTAGGGCTTTGGTTGATTTGCATCTTAAGGTGTTATTCTAGAGAATAGCTTTGTGGTGGTCTCGTGCCCGACAACAATTTATATACAACAAGTAATTTTGGAGTGAACTTGTAGGATCGAAACTATGTCGAGGGGGGGGGGTGATTAGACTACTTGACCAAATAAAATCTAGCCTTTTCCCACTTCTAAGTTTTGGCATATTTTAGCAACTTAGCACTAGTCAAGCAAACAACCTACACACGCAATTCTAAGAGTATACCAGCGGAATGTAAATCATTGCATATGAAGGTAAAGGGGGTAGTTTGGAGGGAGCAAATGCAATGTAGACACAGAGATTTTTGGCGTGGTTCTGATAGGTGGTGCTATCGTATGTCCACGTTGATCACATATATGATGTATGCACGAATGTGGATGAAATATAATGTTTTTTGTTCATAGAACATGATTTTTTAATTCACAGATTTTTTTTGTTCATGAGAGAGGCGGAGACGTTGAGGGATCATAGATGTATTTTTTCGGAATTTTCTATCGTGCATAGACGGATTTTAGACCACGGGAGCACCCCCTCCCTATCGTTTTAAAATTTGCTAAGTGATATTAAGAAGGAAGGAAAAGAAGGATAGGAAAGAAGAAAATAAGAAGAGGAAAGAAAGAACAAGAGGATAGGAAGAAAGGAGAAATAAATAAGAAGAAGAAAAAGAAAGAAGAAGGAGAAGAAGAATAGTGAAGAAGAAGAAAAATAGAATATTCTATTTTCTCGCTCTTCTCCACTATTCCTTTCTTCTTCTCCTCTTTTCTTCTTCTTTTTTTCTTCGATCTTCTCCTCTAGCTATTCCTTTCTTCTTCTCCTCTTTTTATTTCTTCTTTGTTTTCTTATGTTTTATCGGGTCTGTAAATCGCTCATATACCCCTCCCGATAACTTCAACACGAGGGGGTGGATACCCTCCCGATAATATTATTTTCCATGTACGTATGTCGGGTCGATATAAACTCCCGATAACTTCAATACGTGGGGGGTGGGTCGATATACCCTCTCCCGATAACTTCAACACGTGGGGGAGGGGGTTGATATACCCCCTCCCCGGTAATATATATTATTTTCCCATGCATGTACGTATGTCGTGTCGATATAAACTCCCGATAACTTCAACACGTGGGGGGTCGATATACCCCCTCCCGATAACTTCAACACGAGGGGGGTCGATATACCCCCTCCCGATAACTTCAACACGTGGGGGTCGATATACCCCCTCCCGATAACTTCAACACGTGGGGGGGGTCGATATACCCCCTCCCCGATAACTTCAACACGTGGGGGGGGGGGGTCGATATACCCCCTCCCCGATAACATTATTTTCCCATGTATGTATCTCGTCGTTGTCGATATTACCCCCTCCTTGAAGCGTTCTCGAGGCCACCCCTAACCCTTGAAGCGTTGTCGAGGCCACCCGAAACCCTAGAGAAGCAGCGTCGAGGCCACTAATTAATATGATTCCTTATTGTAATTACCTAGCTAGTTCTATGTTTGCCACTAATATATCCATATCTGTCATGTTTGAATAATAATTGCCATGTTGTAAATATTTGTAGAAACTATGTACACCCCCCCCCCTGAGACGAAGCTCAAGAAGCGTTGTTGAGCGACATAGTCACAGAAGGAAGTGATGCCATCTTCTCGTTGATGTTTCTCAACGACACCGATGGTCTGGAAGGAGAGGGTGAAGAAGCAGCTGGCTATGATTATGATGGCTCCGATGACCCAATGCAGGTGCAAGAAGAAGTAGACCATGAGGACGGCTCCGGTGATCGAACCGAGTCCGGCCAGGTATATATATTAGTTAAGCCTGTGCTGACTAGCTAATTGATGCATTCATTGTTTTGGTATGTACACATATTAATTAACTCTCGTCTTTGTTCTTTTTTCTAGCCCTCCGGATCGAGCACAACTTCGGTAAAGAGACGAGGCCCGAAGAAAAAGTTGAGCTCGGATGAAAAGTTTGAGATCATAGAAATGCACGCGACGGCCAACCGATTGAACCCATCCGGACAAAGAAGGCATTTGTTGCTCAATGCAGGGTTCTGGTTAGGGACAAGATCCCGATTAGCATCCAGCAATGGTATAGGCCTAAGAACGAAGACCCTGAGGTGTCTTATGTCAATGATATGCAGAAAAATGATCTTTGGACCGAGCTGAAGTCAAATTTCAGCCTACCGCCAGAGGATGATCCGGAGAAGCCAGTTGAGCAATTAATCAAGTCTTTTGCTCTTAAGAAGATGGAAGACCTATTCAGGAATTGGAAGAAAGACCTGAATAAGTTTGTCGATAAAAAAGAGACCCCAGAATTCAAGGGCAAATATGAGAAGATCAGAGATGACTGGCCTGCATTTGTGGCCCACAAGACATCGGAAAAAAGTAAAAATATGTCGGCGACAAACAAGAAAAATGCTGCAAAGAAGAAGCTTCACCATCGCACGGGGTCAGGTGGCTACCTCATAGCCCAGCCTAAATGGGCCAAGGCTGAGAATGATCTGCTTGATAAAGGGATCGAACCAGAGACAATGAACTGGCCAGACCGTTGCCGGACTTGGTTCTTCGGGGCTGGCGGAACCTTGGACCCTTTATCAGGGAAGTGCATTTGGACGGACGATCAATTGGATATACCAGTCAAGAGGCTTCAACAATATATCTGTCAGGACCCCGATTCCAAGTCACATCGATCTAGCCGGTAACACCTCATATCACTTTGCGGCCTCACGCACGGTATTCCCACGGGTGTCGCCTTACCATGGCCCGGGACCGTTTGCATATTTTGGCTCACGTATATGATAGTGTTGCTAGCATCCATATGACAAAGAACCCGGGCCGACATGGCTAGTCGTGAACCCAAAGCGGCACTAACCCATGTCGAGCATGTCGGTCATCAACGTATGAATTCGGGCTGTAGCACTGGGCTAACAGGACTCCGGTATCCCGGGCTGTAGCAGGCTAGGCAGGACTCCGAATATCACCGCGTGACATTTCCCGAAGGACGAGACATAAGAACGAAGTGAAACACATGCCCGCCAGTCAAGTGTCCAAGCAGTAGTCTTTGGCTAGCAGGACTCCGGTGAACCGGGCTGTAGCGGACTACTATCGCTCAGGAAGCACGAGACTACATTTCCCCATATGAGAGGCTGCCAAGGATAAACAACTAGATTGTCGGATCCCACACATACCAAGCATTTCAAACATACACACAATATGCTCAAAATGTGTAAATACAACATGGCATCACAACATAACTCTACGACTCAAATATTTATTCATTAGGCTCCGAGGAGCGAGATATTACAAACATGGGTCTCATGACCCAACACTTAGAGCATACAAGTCAAAGCACAAGCGGAAGCTAAACACGTCTGAGTACAGACAACTATAAATGAAAGAGGCTGAGAAGCCCGACTATCTACCAGATCCTGCCGAGGGCACAAGATCGTAGCTGAGGTAACAAGCTAAACGTCGAAGTCCAAGCGGAACTACTATCGAGACTGACGTCTCTCTGCAAAACATAAAATAAGCAAACGTGAGTACAAACGTACTCAGCAAGACTTACATCAGAACTATCTACATATGCATCATTATCAACAAAGGGGGTGGTGGAGTTTGACTGCAGCAAGCCAGCTTTGACTCGGTGGCTATCCTGAACTACGACTGCAAGCAGCTCTTTTGAGGTGGCGCACACGAGTACACATATTCACCATATCAATACACCACTATGGACCCGCTCCCGTCTCCCCACGAGAACGCCATCCGTAGCACTCAAGCTTATCTTGCGCATTTTAGAGTATCCACTTTCACTTGTCTATGAACTGTTATAGGCAACCCAGAAGTCCTTCTCCATGGACACGGCTATTCGAATAGATCATATTAACCCTGCAGGGGTGTACTTCTTCACACACGCTCTCACCACTTACCGTCGTTTACACGACATGTACTCGGCAACCTTCAAGCGGAAGCCCAACGTGGGTGTCGGCCACAGCCTACCTAAACACTCAAGTCCCTAGTCCAGGTTTATCGCCTATTCGGGTTCCATCCGCAGGAGTCCGGCGAGGTTTCCCATACAGCCCGAGCGATGTGTGCAGGGTTCCCGAGATACCAAGCGGGCATTGATTTTGCAGGGCCATGGTGTATCTACCGCATCATAGCCCACCCCTAGGGTCAGCGCTACGCACGGCATCCAACACATATCCTACAAACACCAGAAACTAGTTGCAACTCCCGGACTGAGAACAACGGTGGTTAAGAAGCCGAGAGGGTCAATTAAGGATCCCAATGTGTGGTAGTAACTGTTCATGGATCACAAACACAGAACTCAGTTCCTAAGGACGGCTGCAATGAGACAACCCACCATGTACTCCTACATGACCTCTCACCGCTACCTTTACCAAATCGTGTTCACACACTTAGCTCACACCCAGTAGGACATGTTCACACACCATTCCAATTCATTCCCGATGAATCAGACCTGACTCAACTCTAAGCGATAGCAGGCATGACAAACAAGCATGAATGAGTAGGCTGTGAGGGCTCAAACAACTCCTACTCATGCTAGTGGGTTTCATCTATTCTTGTGGAATGACAGGTCATGCAGAGGATAAAGGGGTTCAGCTACCGCAGCAAGTAACAGATAAATCGTTGTTGTCCTAATGCAGTAAAAGAGAGCAGGAGTGAGAGAGTGGGATTATATCAGGATGAACAAGGGGTTTTGCTTGCCTGGCACTTCTGAAGATAATATAGTTCTTCATCGGTGTCATCGAACTCATCGTCGGTACGTCATCTACCGAGAGGGGACAGTTACCGGCAAACAAGAAAGGGCACAATCAATGCAATGCACAAACAAATGAATGACATGTCGTGTTAAGGAACTGAATTCACCTAATGCAATATCTAGCCAAGTTAATTGAAGTGGAACTCAAACAAGAACAAATTCCAACTCCAAATGGTATTTCATAAATTGCCCTTATCATCATTTGTCCTATTCAGTGAGGTTAACTTGTTCAAACATGCATGATCATGGCATAAATCGATTCTTCATATTTTTCTGATCAATTTTCATATATAATTTATTTGATTTGGAGTTACGGTTGATTTTATATGATTTTTAGAAGTTAGCACTATTTTCTGGAATTTCCTGAATTAACTTAAATCCAGAAACTAGTTATAGCGTCATCAGTGCGTCAGGGTGACGTCAGCAAGTCAAAGGCACCAGCCCAGGTCAAACCTGACGGCTGGGACCCACGGGTCAGTGTAACAGGGCTGGTTTAGGTGGATGACATGTGGGACCAGTCAACGGCCGCGTCAGCAAAGTCAATGCTGACGTGTGCGTCCCAGTGGGTTATGAACTAATCTAAACAGAAAATTAAATTAAACTAATCAGGTGCAGGGCCCACATGGCAGTGGCACTAGGGTTGGTTTAGCTGGGTCATTAGTGGCTAATGACGTGCCATGTCACCGGCCACCGGAGTTCGGCCGGCGGCGACCCGAAACGCGGCGGATGTTCGCCGGGGCTGCGCTACAGGCGGCAGCTGGGCAAGAGAAGGGCACAGGGAGGAGGCCCTCACTCGCGCGCATCGAACGGAGCAGGTGGGAGGTCGCGGGGTGGTCGAAGCTCGCCGGAAGTGAGCTCGCGGCGGCACCGGAGGTCGGGTGAGTGCGGGGTTGGCGCTGTGGTGCACGGGAGGGCAAGTTAGCGTGTGCGTTATGCTCCTAGTGGCTTCCCGAGCGCGGTGACGCGCTCCTAACTGAGTTCAAGCGGCGGCAGGGACGGCGGCGACATGGCCGGCGGCAGGGGAAGCTCGGCCACGACGCGGGTGCTCACCGCGCGTCCGATGGCGTCGTCGGCGAGGTCGGGGGCGGTCGGGTTGCTGCGAATCGACGACGACGACTGTCGGTGCAGAGGGCGAAGACAATGGCGATGGCGGCGCTGCGGGGCGCTCCGGCGTCGTCTAGCTCGGAAGAGACGAAGAAGAGGTCGGGGCGGAGCTCTTGGGGACGGCAGAGGGGCAAGGGGGGGTGGTTGTGGTCGCGTGGCAGCGAACGGCGGCGGGCATGCTCGGTTATGGGGGAGGAAGCGGAGGCGAGGAAGGAGGTCAGAGTGAGGAGAAGCGGGAGGGTTGGGGAGGCGTGGCGTCGCGAGATCTGAGGGAAGAAGAAGGCGGCAAGCAGGAGCTGGCGCCTTCGTGTCTTTCATGCACACTGCTTCTCCTTCAGCGAAGGTTGAAAAGCAAGCAGCGCTGGCTGGGCTGGGCCAGCCAACTGGGCCGCCAGGTGGCCAGTCGAGGTGGGCTGCCAGGTACAGGTAAGCTGGGCCAGGTTAGTTTCCTTCTCTTTTTTTCTACTTTTGTTCTGTTTTCTATATATTTTTGGTATGTTTTGAATTAGTAAAAATACTAACTCATTTTATAAAATCCTGACAAAAATTGTGGGCACTATTTGAATTATTTCCAACAGCCCTCAATTGTTTTCAGAAGTATTAAAGCATGGGGATTTCCTAAACCCTAGCATTAAAAGAATTCAATAGGTTCAACTAAAATTAATTTTCAGTGAATCCAAATGGCTTTAGGAAATGTTCATCATTTCTGGAAAAATGCTATAAACCATAACCTGAGGTGATGCACATTTTTCATGACCTATTTAGTCACTGGATTAATTCTTAAAGTATTTGAATTGGAGCATTTAATGCCTATAAATATTTTAAATGCTTCAATACTTCAAAACAATTGAGGGCTGTTGGAAATAATTCAAATAGTGCCCACAATTTTGTCGATTTTATAAAATGAGTTAGTATTTTACTAATTCAAAACATACCAAAAATATATAGAAAACAGAACAAAAGTAGAAAAAAGAGAAGGAAACTAACCTGGCCCACCACATGCACTGCAGCCCACTCGACCGGCCACTTGGCGCCCAGCTTGGCTGGCTCAAGCCCAGCCAGCGCTGCTTGCTTCTTCAACCTTCTCGCTGAAGGAGAAGTAGGCGTGGCATGAAGACACCAGCCAGCTGCCAGCTCCTGTCTTGCCTCCCTTCCTCGCTCTCGGGCGACGCCACGCCTCCCCGACCCTCCCACTTCTCCTCGCCTCTGACCTCCTTCCTCGCTCTGCTCCCCCCATGACCGAGCATGCCCGCCGCCGCTCACTGCCGCGACCACAGCCACCCCGCTTGCCCTCTGCCGTCCCCAAGAGCTCCGCCCGACCTCTTCTTCGTCTCCGCTGAAGTTAAACGACGCCGAGCGCCAAGAGCGCGCCATCGCCATTGTCTTCGCCCTCTGCACCGATAACATCGTCCGTCGCCGATTCCAGAGCAACCCGACCGCCCCGACCGCCGACGACGCCATCGGACGCACCGTGAGCACCCGCTGCCTCCCCTTCTCCCCTGGTCGCGCCCGCCCTCTAGGCCGTAGCCCTGCCGTGGCCGAGCTTCCCCTGCCGCCGGCCATGTTGCCGCCGTCCCCGCCGCCGCTTGAACTCGATTAGAGCGCGCACCACGCTTCTCGAAGCCACCAGGAGCATAACGCACACGCTAACTTGCCCTCCCGTGCACCACAGCGCCAACCCCGCACTCACCCGACCTCCGGCGCCGCCGCGAGCTCACTTCCGGCGAGCTCCGACCACCCCGCGACCTCCCACCTGCTCCGTTCGATGCGCGCGAGTGAGGGCCTCCTCCCTGTGCCCTTCTCTTGCCCAGCCGCCAGAAGCTGCCCAAATAACATCCGCGCGTTTGGTCGCCGCCGGCGAACTCCGGTGGCGGTGGCGTGGCACGCCATTAGCCACTAATGACCCAGCTAAACCAACCCTAGTGCCACCGCCATGTGGGCCCTGCGCCGATTAGTTTCATTTAATTTTCTGTTTAGATTAGTTCATAACCCACTGGGACCCACACGTCAGCATTGACTCTGCTGACGCGGCCGTGGACTGGTCCCACATGTCATTCACCCAAACCAGCCCTGTTACACTGACCCGTGGGTCCCAGCCGTCGAGTTTGACCTGGCTGGCGCTTTTGACTTGCTTGACATCACCTCGTCAAGACGATGACGCAATAACTAGTTTCTGGATTTAAGTCAATTCAGGAAATTCCAGAAAATAGTGCTAACTTCTAAAAATCATATAAAATCAACCGTAACTCCAAATCGAAGAAATTATATATGAAAAATGATCAAAAAAATATGAAGAATCTGTTTACGCCATGATCATGCATGTTTGAACAAGTTAACCTCACTGAATAGGACAAATGATGATTAGGGCAATTTATGAAATAACATTTTGAGTTGGAATTTGTTCTTGTTTGAGTTCCACTTCAATTAACTTGGCTAGATATTGCATTTGGTGAATTCAGTTCCTTAACATGACATGTCATTCATTTGTTTGTGCATTGCATTGATTGTGCCCTTTCTTGTTTGCCGGTAACTGTCCCCTCTCGGTAGACGACGTACCGACGATGAGTTCGATGACACCGATGAAGAACTATATTATCTTCAGAAGTGCCAGGCAAGCAAAACCCCCTTGTTCATTCCGATATAATCCCACTCTCTCGCTCCTGCTCTCTTTTACTGCATTAGGACAACAACGATTTATCTGTTACTTGCTGCGGTAGCTGAACCCCTTTATCCTCTGCATGACCTGTCATTCCAGAGTAAATAGATGAAACCCACTAGCATGAGTAGGAGTTGTTTGAGCCCTGTTGTGCCTACTCATTCATGCTTGTTTGTCATGCCTGCTACTGCTTAGAGTCGAGTCAGGTCTGATTCATCGGGAATGAATTGGAATGGTGTGTGAACATGTCCTACTGGGTGTGAGCTAAGTGTGTGAACACGATTTGGTAAAGGTAGCGGTGAGAGGCCATGTAGGAGTACATGGTGGGTTGTCTCATTGCAGCCGTCCTCAGGAACTGAGTTCTGTGTTTGTGATCCATGAACAGTTACTACCACACATTGGGATCCTTAATTGACCCTCTTGGCTTCTTAACCACCCTTGTTCTCAGTCCGGGAGTTGCAACTAGTTTCTGGTGTGTTTGTAGGATATGTGTTGGAGGCCGTGCGTAGCGCTGACCCTAGGGGTGGGCTATGATGCGGTAGATACACCGTGGCCAAAATCAATGCCTGTTTGGTATCTCGGAACCCTGCACACATCGTTCGGGGCTGTATGGAAACCTCGGCGGACTCCTGCGGATGGAACCCGAATAGGCGATAAACCTGGACTAGGGACTTGAGTGTTTAGGTAGGCTGTGGCCGACACCCACGTTTGGCTTCCGCTTGAAGGTTGCCGAGTACATGTTGTGTAAACGGCGGTAAGTGGTGAGAGCGTGTGTGAAGAAGTACACCCCTGCAGGGTTAATATGATCTATTCGAATAGCCGTGTCCACGGAGAAGGACTTCTGGGTTGCCTATAACAGTTCATAGACAAGTGAAAGTGGATACTCTAAAATGCGCAACATAAGCGTGAGTGCTATGGATGGCGTTCTCGTGGGGAGACGGGAGCGGGTCCATAGTGGTGTATTGATATGGTGAATATGTGGACTCGTGTGCGCCACCTCAAAAGAGTTGCTTGCAGTCGTACTTCAGGATAGCCACCGAGTCAAAGCTGGCTTGCTGCAGTCAAACTCCACCACCCCCTTTGTTGATAATGATGCATATGTAGATAGTTCTGATGTAAGTCTTGCTGAGTACGTTTGTACTCACGTTTGCTTATTTTATGTTTTGCAGAGAGACGTCAGTCTCGATAGTAGTTCCGCTTGGACTTCGATGTTTAGCTTGTTACCTCAGCTACGATCTTGTGCCCTCGGCAGGATCTGGTAGATAGTCGGGCTTCTCAGCCTCTTTCATTTATAGTTGTCTGTACTCAGACGTGTTTAGCTTCCGCTTGTGCTTTGACTTGTATGCTCTGAGTGTTGGGTCATGAGACCCATGTTTGTAATATCTCGCTCCTCGGAGCCTAATGAATAAATATTTGAGTCGTAGAGTTATGTTGTGATGCCATGTTGTATTTACACATATTGAGCATATTGTGTCTATGTTTGAAATGCTTGGTATGTGTGGGATCCGACAATCTAGTTGTTTATCCTTGGCAGCCTCTCATATGGGGAAATGTAGTCTCGTGCTTCCCGAGCGATAGTAGTCCGCTACAGCCCGGTTCACCGGAGTCCTGCTAGCCCAAAGACTACCGCTTGGACACTTGATCGCGGCATGTGTTTCACTTCGTTCCTATGTCTGTCCTTCGGGAAATGTCACGCGTGATATTCGAGTCCTGCCTAGCCTGCTACAGCCCGGGATACCGGAGTCCTGTTAGCCCAGTGCTACAGCCCGAATTCATACGTTGATGACCGACATGCTCGATGTGATTCACGTATGCCTGTCCCCATGGGTTAGTGCCTCTTTGGGTTCACGACTAGCCATGTCGGCCCGGGTTCTTTGTCATATGGATGCTAGCAACACTATCATATACGTGAGCCAAAAGACGCAAACGGTCCCGGGCCATGGTAAGGCGACAACCGTGGGAACACCGTGCGTGAGGCCGCAAAGTGATATGAGGTGTTACCGGCTAGATCGATGTGACTTGGAATCGGGGTCCTGACAGCGTTGGTATCAGAGCCTGACTGCCTGTAGGTTTACCAAGCCAAACTGGTCGAAGTTGTGTCTAGAAATGCTTTAGTTATGTAAGGGAATTGATTGTGGAAGGGAACATAAGGCTCTTTTTATTCCTTATACCTCATGGCCTTCTGATCTAAGTCATCCTTTTCTCTTCTACGGGGATTAAGAACTAGGCCTTCTCATCTATCTATCAGGATGACGTGTTACTAATTCATAGACTTTTAAGATTGTTGTAATAAGCCCAGTTCAGTTCCTACTATTTCTGTATGATAACTGTTGATCTCGGAACCTTGATATTGTGATGTTGAATGGTTATGCCACCATTTTTGCAGGATGTCTCAAACCTTTTTGAGCATTTACAGCCGTTATGCTGTCCGAGTCATCCCAGGTCTCTAAATAGTCTGATGCATTTGCAAATCCCTTCTTTCCGTTCCCGGTGTCCTTTTTGGTCAGAATAAGCACACTAATCGGTGAGTTGAGGTACTCTGTTGCCTCGACATATATGTTGGAGCTATTACTATGACCCTAGGTGTTTTAGGGAGTCACCTAGTAACCTAGCAACGTTTTGTGTTCCCCGTGTGATGATTCTGGCCATCATTCTCGATAGCATCCCGTGATGCCACTTAGTAGTAGGTATTCTACTCCTGGGTTTTGAGCCCAAAATTTATCCTACCTACTTCATGTTGATAGTGTTTGCTATTTCCTTTAGGATATTAGTAACCTTTGTGATAGTCCTCGAGGTCCGTGGTATTTCCTTCTTCCAAATGCTATGAACCGCTTATGGCAGAAGTTCCTCGCTGAACTAAAGGATCACAATCAGAGTACTCTTGAGGAGTTCCCCATTCATAATTGTGAATCTGCCAGTTCTACTTTCCTGCATGGGTTATCCGGAAGAAACCTGTTGAACTTGATTCGACATACTAACCTATGCATCCACAACTCAGAAAGTTATATGCTCCTCGAGTTGTTTCTCTTTAATTGTTTTCTGGCCCTCGTCTATCGATTGATAGTCAGGAGTAGTCGTGCATTCGTCATCGATGCCTATTATCCTTGTGGTCCGTCAAGCCATTCTATTCCGGAATGACTAGGAGAAACAAACTCCAGTACCTTGTCCATTTCTAGGATTGGGTCAAAGCAGTTGTATTCCGCAGATCAAAGTGCCATCCAACTTTTGATTCTGTTCTATCCTGAAGTATTACCCACTTTATGTCAGGAACGTCATGAGAATTGCACCTTCTCTTATGAATTCTTGACGCAGTGATACTTCTCGCCATCATTATTCATTCCTCGGTTCCGAGTTGTTGTAACCGGAATGCCGACAGGTGAATTGTGATGTGTGAAGTCAATACTCCGAGCAACTCGTTGCTTGGTAGCTAATGGACGATATCTTCATTCTTAGCGTGTTGGTTATTAAATCATCATCCTAAGATTGATCGTGCTACCTAGTCCTTATTTCTGGTGCACACTTCGATTGATGAGTTAGGATCTTGTCAAGTACTCACCCATTTGATCACATCGTCTTGCCTCAACAACAAGATTGTTCTCGAGCTTAGTAACATACCGGTGGTTCGTGACTTTCCAAATATCTTCTTGGAAGTGCTACCAGGTTGTCACCTGACCACTATGTTGAGTTCGTGATCAGATTGGTTTCCTCTACACCACCCATTCTCCAAGGATCTGTGTTGGATATCCCTGAGCTAGTTGGTTGAGCTAGACAACAACTTGGAGAGTTGGAAAATAAAATCTTGCCTAACCTAGTTCGTTCCAAAGGGATATTCTTGCGTAGTGTGTGTTGAAGAAAGATGATATCTTCATCGAATGATCCCCGTGATCAGTTGTTGAATCTATTGTCCTATCAAACTTTGACTTGAGTATGGGCTATTATTAAGTCAAATCAGAACCAACGATGTTCGTAATGTTGTCTTACTCGTGGTTGATTCCTCGAGCATACCCCATTACATCTTTTGGTCTGACCAGTGCTATCACCGTGTTCACATGATGGTGGAAGTCCAGTGATATGGAAATCCCGATGAGTTGTTTTTGAGCCCGTCAGCAACATTTTGTCTCCCCCACGAGTCATGTTGAACATCAACCTAGTGTTGGAAATTTGTGTAAGCATTTCTTCGTGTTTCGTTCATGAAGCATATGTTTGGATGAAAGTAGTGACTTCCTCTAATTCATGTGCATCTAATGCAAGATGCCGCCGTGAATTCGAGAATGCTTGTTTTGTTTCCTCTGGAATCGTCCCAAGTTAGTCATGCACGTGCGAAGTGCCCTATGGTTTGATAGGTTGGCCGCCTCCACTCCATATGTGTTCCTAGCACACCAAGCCACTGACTGATTTGCTCAAGGAGAAGGAGTCCCTTCATAAGAGCTAATCCGGACTTATGGAAAGACTTTGATATCCTCGATGATGATTCCCCCACCTGAACTCGATAGTGTTTTGTTCTAAGACTACCATGTGGTCATGCTTGTCTGGGACAACGTGTTCACATGGGTGTAGCAGAACCAGCTCATGTTTTGGAGCTTGCTATCGTAGTTCATATCCGAGAATCTCGCAACGTTATCTCATCGATTTGTGTTGCAAACTTTCATTTTTCTTTCTAGACTCGATGAGTCTGGAATATCCTAACACCAACCAGATCTGAATCTCAGGCAGATGTGATGGTTGGAACCTTCCCAACATTGCATGTTGTTCCCAGCTTGCACCCCATTGTGCCAATTTTTCCATGGGATGTTCCTCTCAGTAATTGATGTCTAGGATCATCCTCAAAAGTGGACTTACCATGGGTCCCATCCATTTCCGGTGATAAGCAAAATCATCCATTGTGTTGTCTTCAACGAGGTAGTCCACATCATCCATTCTAGTCCGAGTATGCCATTTCCTCGAGCTCTTTCAATCAATCAATTGTAAATTGCCTTAAGCTGGTATGAAGAGTTCCAAAGATCTATGGATCAAAAGTAATTCTTTTTGCCACTTAAGGGAACAGCCCAATGAGTCACCCTTCCTAAGGTCTTCCGTTATGGAATCATGGCAATCATCTCCTTGTCACTTTGAAACCGTGCACCATTTTACATAAGCATGGAATGGTTGCCTACCAATTTGAACCTTCGTCATCCATTTCTTTACCATAGTTCCTAATGTGTGTTTGGTGTCTCAACCCAAGAGTTGTTCTTACGTCTCTCCATGAACTAATCTTGAGTTGCTCGATCTTCAAGAAGATTAAATCCTATAAGGTTTCCCCCTTCTTTCTGTTATCGTGACGAGTGAAGATCTCGAAAGCAAAGACGTCAAGACCAAGATGATGGAGTGAATCAACATCTTCGAGAAGGGCAAATGGATCATGGAGATTGTGATAGTTCTGTGACTCCCTTTTTCCTCTTACCTCACGTCTTGAATCTCGGGGCGAGATTCTTGTTTAGTGGGGGTGAGTTGTCACAGCCCTAGAGCTTGCTTGTAACTAGTGGCATTGCATCCATGCATCATGTTTAAATTTTATGAAAATTGAAATGGGGATTGCCTAAACCCTAGCATTAAAAGAATTCAATCAAACCTACCGGTGAAGGGGAGACTCGGCTGGGTTCTGCTCTGAAGACTCCATGCCTATGGCGGAAGGATCTCATCAACCTTCCGAACTGGACGCCTCCGCCTCCTCCTCCTCCTCTAGCGAGTCATGGCACTCCGCCTCCTCCACCGCCTCCTCCTCCGGTGAGTGACGATCAGGGCACTCGGCCGGCTCCTTCTCCGGTGCGTGGCGGCACTCTGCCTCCTTCTCCGCATGTGCCGGCGCGCCCGAGCAGCCAGCCTCCTCCTTCTCCGCCTTGTCAGCAAGGGCGGAAGAGACCCGCCGCTCCGGCTGCTCCGGCGCGTCGTAGTCCTTCTCCTCCACCTCGTAAGCAAGGAAAGAAAACATCCGCTCCGGCTGCTCTGCTCGCGTCTAGCAGTACAGCCAAAGGCGGGAGGACATACAGATACGGTCCTTCTCTGAAGACTCCAGAGAAGTTACCATACGAGATGACCCCGGAGTAGAACGCGAAGATCGCGCGAACCGAAGTGAAGGACTGGTTTCAAGGGTTGAAAGCACATAGACATCCACCTCCGAAGGAGAAGGTAGATCCAGTGAAAGCGAAGCGCACTCTGGCTGCCCAGACAAAACCACCCAAGTCTCCGCCGAAAGGCAACTATGAGCGCATTATTGGAAAGGCATTTGCCGAAGCGGAGAGGTCGGGAAGTACTATCAGTGATCAAAGGATGAAAGAACGATGAGCCGGGAAACAAATTGCCCATCTCGGCGAACAAGTGAAGCAATCGTGCCCCCCGCTCAAGGTGCCTGCTAGCGACATCGTCGATCCAAGGATGGTGCCCGGTTATAGCAATCCTGGAGATTACCTGCCCGACGATATACATTATGATTTCTTGGAGGTGCAGATACAAAGATACGAGTACGCGAAGCCTCTCGTCAAAGATGAAAGATCTCTATCAACGATGATGCGAAGATTGCATGATTGGTACATGAAAACCTCTGAGAGAGTCCGAGGGAGGAGTACTTTGTATCGAGAGTTAAAAGGAGCATGACCTCGTTGGAATTGAACTGTTGCCTATTCCATTTGAGGAGTTCTATCAGTTTTCAATCAATTGGCCCTCGATAAAGCAACGGTCACCTGCTACATGTCGTAAGTAGTACTACTTCTGTCATTAAGTCTCTCTATATAATTCAGCTCTTTCATTGCATGTATTTATAATTATCCTCACTATATTATGCAGATTGAAGATCGCTGAATTGAAGAAAAGTCAAGTGGGTGATATTGGGTTCATTAACACATATCTCATAGATGCAATTGAGATTAAATTTCATGCCGAAAATACCGAGGACAACTTGCTACAATCGTTGGTAATAAATGAACACAAAGATATAATACTCTTTCCTTACAACTTCAGGTGAGTGTTACTGTCTTGTGGCATATTCGGTTTCCCTTATTAGTCCAGGTTATAGCAATGTAATATTGATGAGTTATGCATGCGTGCGCAGCTACCACTATATTCTCCTACAGATTAAGCTCTATGATATATTTCACTAGCTCCTTTATATTCCCTTTTGGGGCGGTTTGTCCCAGTCAGTATACGGTCTCCAATATGGATGATGGTAGTCAGTATATGGCCTGCCACAGATGAACAACGTTTGTCTAGTGTCTTCACGCTCGGTCATCCTTGTCTGCGACGGTAGAATTGGTTGGCAAAACACACTCGTCTTTAATGTTGAATCAAAATCTCTTCGGCCTGTTGGGACATCCGTTTAGCAACGCAGGACCGAGACGACACCCATGCCGCCGGGCGGAGGACCGCCTTGTTGGCACGCAGAAGGTTGTCGTTGCCACTCTGTTGTCACTCGTGTAGCTGCAGATGAATCACAGTCACCGATGCCTAGCCATCATAGCCGTCGACCCGGACGAAAAAAACCAACACCACCGCGGCATGCACAACCATACATTTGCCCTCAAATTGTCGTCTGTAGATCACATCTCACTGTCGAAGGCTACTGAATCAAAATCTCCTTCCTTGTAGCCACCTTCATCGACTAGTGTCCGGACTTAGCCCGGCCACTGGTCTCTAGTGGCGGCAAGCGGAAGAAAGGGCAAGAGATAGAGGGGGCGATTGTGTGGAAGGGAAGTGGCGGCAAGCTAGTAGCATCATCCAAGTAATTAATGTGGATCACATGTAACAAACTCCACGGTGTGGCCCAATCCTCCTATCTCAAGCCAAGTATACAGAAGGGCAAATAGCCATGCAAAGCAGCAAAAGTAGGTTTAATATCCTAACAAAAAGGCCAAGAGAACAAGTTAAAGCAGGTTCTGGCAGGCTCGCCCAAAAGCCGCGGCTGCTATCTATGCTAGCTTGGCCGGCCAAGCATGGGACCAGCATATGATATGACAACGCAAGTTGGTTAAGTTCCGAGAAGCTTGCAGCTTTGGCCACCGCGAATTAAACCGGTTGCGTGTTGCCGTGCCGAGCTGCATCTCGCAGTCGGTCGAGATCGCCTCGTCCGCTCCCGGCTAGCTTGCACGCCGGACCGATGCGGAAAACGAGGGGAGGAAGCATCGGGATGACTTTTCTTTTCTTTTCTTCTATGTTTGCGTACGTGGAGGCCAAGATCGTTGCTCGCCTACCTGCGTAAAATGGACGTGTCACCTGCAAAGCGTCAAAACAAGCTAGCTCGTCTTTCCTTCTCGTGATAAAACAAAAGATGAAAGGAGAAACTTGGTGATCTAATATCAAAAGAGAAAGCTTAACTATCTGAAGCTTTCCCGACACAGCGATAGATCGACGCTATTGCAGGGGGAGCTGACAGTGCGCTGGACAGCCGTGTATAGAAGCCTGCCCATTTCCAGAGGCGCAGAGGCAGTGCCTGAGCGAGATGCCGCACCTCGTGACAACTACAAGATGTGTCATCCATCATTTGCATGCGTATGCTCGGTCGAGATCGTGACGATTACGGAGGAGCAACCTTCTGGCCTTGCGAACGAATGTTACCAAATTGGGGTGGAGCTTCCAGGGGCCGTCTCGTGTCCATGGCTTGCGTATAGTGCGAGGAAGAAGGCCAAATAGTCACGAACTAGCAGTGCACAGTCCCGGTGGCTGAGGTTGCAGGACAGTGACCTAGCTCTAGCTAGCTATAGCTAGTTATCTCGAGGCAGCTGACCAGGCACACACGATCGATCGAGAATCACATGTGCGATCGTGTTGCCGCTGTGGCTGAGTGACCCGCAGATCGGAACGTCGGAACCACTGAACCCCTTGGATCACCAGCCAAAGAAGAAATGTTGTTGGGGCTCATTCACATTGGGGGGCGAATCAACACTCCAACACTAAAGGTTGGGGCGCGCCATGGCGCGCCGCCTGATAGATAGTTGGGCGGTGCCAGGTTGGACGCGCCCCTTCCACGTTGTTGGATGTACTTCACAGTGTTAAAGGGAAGTGGCTTAGGAGTCGTATTATATTAATGTTGTCCTTATAGTTTACATGACCGACGACCTAAACGACAGTGGTTCACAAGCAACACACGGGGCTTTGGGCACAAAAGTGAAGGTGGAGGAATAATAAAATCATCTCTCGTGAAAAGGAGGTTCTGCCCAAATGATTTTCTATCAGTGAGTAAGCGACTCATATCTCCCATTTCCTCCAACTCGCTTATCCCACAGAAATGGTGTGGCTCCAGAGAAGATTAAGAAGTGGCGCCGGCGCCATGGCCGTCCGAGCATGTTCCAGCCTAAGTGTGGCAATGGCACAACAAAGCAGCCGATGTAGACCTGATCTTCGCCATCCGGACCACCAGTTGCTCCCTCATCTCTTGCAGGAGCGCCCCTATCTACAAGCGCACCTCAGCTATCTTAGGTCCTTTTGTTCATCAACGCGGAGGAACGGCAGGCTTAGCCCCATGCTGGCTGCTACATGGATTATCTTGCGCCGCTGCTCGCTGCTTTCAATCCTCTTGCACGATTCGATAATGCAATGGCACACAAAATTCCTAGAGATTGGGAGAATAGAAGCTAGGTGTGATGAGAATTATCAAACTGAAACCACCAAAGAGAGCACACCTGAGTCTGTTGGCGCGGTCTCGCTCATCTTGGTGGTGTCCTCCTTTCGTAGCTGCCGCCTTTCTTGCCAAGCCTGTTATAGAATGGGTTGTCAATAGTCAAGCTGCACTCCAATTCCATCATCGCTAAAGCTATCACAAGAGCAAGTAGTATGAGAACCATTCCAATGCTACTCAAGAAGCATAACTAAAGAGCTAAACATGCCAAAATTTCTGCAGGTACAGCCAAACCAAAAACCAAAAAAATTCAGCAGCTCGTACCACACAAAATCTAGGAATACAACACAGAACAATGAACCTATGCACACTTTTGTTGAGTTCTATGGTAGGGTGCGTCGACTGCAAATTAAAAATTCCTACGCGCAGAATATCCAGGAACATGCTACGGGAGATGGATCACAGTTCGTTACCACTAGACGCGCAGTGCCGTGCAGCGGAAGAAGAGTTGGCGCAGCGCGTTTGCGTGGATCGTCTCCTCCTCGTTCGATCTCCCTCGGCGGCCGGTCGTCCGATCCCACGTCGAGTTCGCGGAGCGCGCAAGTGCACCGCCTCTAACGGTATCCGCGTGCGGGAGGAACGTCGTCGGCGGACTGCTAGGTCCGATCACACGATCGGCGGCGAGTGGAGGTGGCTATTCGCAACACATGCAAACCCTAGTCGCAGCGCCAAGCGATCAACCGCTGAGTGTGCGCACCTCCACTTTATATAGGCATCCGTCGCGGGCTCAACACTTGGGCCTCGCACGGATCCTAAAGCTCAAAGTCTATTCGGTCACGTTCTAGTCGATTCGGATCACATCCGACCGGTGTCCTGGAACTGACCTCGTAGGTTCCTTCCCTTAAGCGCGCGACCCCTTAGGTTCAAGTCGGCTTGGTCACAGCTCGGATCACCTCCGACCTGTACGGTTGGTAGCGACCTCTAGCAAGGCGTGCCGACCACCAAGCGACGATGAAGCTGGTTAAGCGAACACAGCCTGGCGTGTCACACTTCTGCTCCTTTGCCGCACGATATATGTTGTCGGGCTCAAGGCGAGACTGTCATCCTTGTGCTAACCCAACCTCTTTCGTTCGGTGATACCGACCACAATCTGGATTATCTCATAATCCTTGTCGCATGGCCATGCTATTCCTGGTCGAGATCACACGAGGGCCCAGAGTATATCTCTCCGATCGGAGGGCAAATCCCATCTTGCTCGACCATGTCTCGCAGCATGGGATGGACAAACCGAAACCTACCTTTGTAACTACCAGATCCACGGAGTAGCGTTTGTTCGCCCAAAGCAAGTATGTCACCATCCAGTACATCGTCAGCTCAGGTCTTAGGACATAGAACATATGTTGTACTAGAGACTCACTGATGACATATCGCTGCGTCTCATAGTTGGGTCTGTCCGACTCAGACCTTATCTCGACTCGGATCCGACTATGTCTAATCCGACCAGACCTTTCCAAGTCCATATTATCCGGTTAGCATCCAATGCTCCATGGCTAGTGAGACCAAGCCATCGACCGTGTCATATGCCGCCTAGTCGGCTTGGCGTCCACACGGCCCTTTTGACTAGGGACCTTTAGGACAGTCATCATACAATGCATAGTCCCACAAACAAGTCACATACTTGCTGATACACATCATTGATAATGTCCAAGGACTATCTTTATTCATAAACACATAGGAAATATCATCATACATGATTGCCTCTAGGGCATATCTCCAACAACTTTGAATATTTTTTATGAAGTACTGGATTTGAAGTATGAAACTTTATAAGCCACATCTACACCGACCGGTCTCTGTAATTCCACACGAAACAAGACTAAGAAAGAGAGTACAATTTGTACTTCGGCTGACTTTTACAGCATGCAACTCCATTAGCCATGAAATCTTGTGAAGCTTGTTTTGATGATGGAAAATATACACAAATATGAAAACAAGAGAGATTTATGAAAGAAAAGAAAGGAACCATCTTAAATGAAGAAACCTTAAGTTTTGCCCTCCCTGAACCCAACATGTACATACGAACAAACATGTGCCACCATACCCCCACTTCATCAATCCATGTGCTAACTGGTACATGGTCATGCTAATTTCACTTAGTTATTTGATGTCCATGTCTAATTGACTAAAGAAAGGACTCTACTCACAAGTCAAAATGTATATTTCATAATAGAGTTGTATACATCATATATGTATGTGTGATATCTTTGAATTACTTGAACTATTTACATATCTTTCAGATATTACAGTATGTTTTCTTCCCACAACCTCAAGCATATGAAAACTCACTTGAAGAACGAAGAATGTTAATAGTTCGGAGAGGAGAAGACCTACATAAGTATTCTATGAAAATACATTGTGATGTTGTCCCCTAGAGGAGAGGTCTCCACATTTGAGCCCCAAACCTGCATGGCAATATGAAATAGTTGAAAATTAATAAAATCAGGAAATGAAGAGAAATCTAGAAACAGGGGCATCCAATTTAGAATAGCCATCCATACGAGGCATGGGTAAGTTCAGTGCACTTGGCCTCGGTTGTTATAACCTCTTCTTCAACGCAAGCATACAATTATCCTGCTGTAATAGCTACATGAAGCACAACTCTCCTGGCAAAACAAAGTAAAAAATTTATGACTAACTGTACTGGAAAATATAAAAATGCCGATCTTGCCCTTCTGATCACCCTGAAAAGGGGGACGAGGAAGAAGAGGATGCATATGAAAGGTGAAGTAGATAATATGTCAGTCACTGACCTGGTATGTGTCGCGGTATATCTCTATGGTTGCGGTGTGCGCGAGCATGTTGTTGTGCAGGCTTGTTGTCAGCAGAAGAACCTGAGGAAAACTGGTTGAAGATCTCTCCTATGTCATCTACCCCTTTGGCAAAAAATTATTAGGCGATGCGCAATAATAAAACATGATAGAAGATGATGCTACAAAGGCATGCCACGATGTATGTATCCAGTAATATAGAGGATTGCCCACTAACAGTAATTAAATTGATTACGCAATAGTTTGTTTGTAAACGAAATAAAGCATGCTATGCTATCTTCATGGATAAATGGAGAACTATTGAATGCACCAGGTCTTTTAGCGACAAAACTAACCTGAGTAGGATGTACCTGAGGCTCGTTATTAGTAGAGGATTCTTCACCCGGGGAAAGCTGGTTACGTTTTTTATTCGATATATCCATTGTTCCCCGCTGTAACAGAAGCTCAAAGTGGAAAACAAAATATGTCAGGCACTCAATTTAAAATGGCTTATTTTCTCACATGCTTATACTAAAATATGGATAGAGCACAAATCCAGCATGCATGTGGTAGCACGTATCTAAAAGTATCAAGAAAGCAACTTCGTTGACCTACATGGCTACATATGCTCAAGTGTTGTTCTTTTCAAAGCATGCTAACCCACTATTTTGTCAGGTCAGGTGATCTATTGCAGTAACCAAGGAAGTAAATGCAAATAAAAGTTTTAGGCCTTAATATGCACACCATTTCTTAAGATCTGGTCATAGAAAATACTTGAGAAAATATATACAGTATATCTATGTTGTGCAAATCTAGTGAGAAAATTCTACATTTTGACGCAAGGGATAAATAACACAGATGCTATAAATACAGCTTCTCGGCTTATTTGCAACTGATGTTCAAATTCAAGGATACGACGTATCTTAGAAAATCAGCATATGACTATGCCAACGTCATACATGCCCACACACAACTTCTGGGTGCCTCCACGTGAGCATGCTTCCCTCAATAAAAAAACGTGATCATGTTGTTCAGTCAAAGAGCAGTACCTCCTCGAATGCCTTGAGAGCTGATTGGATGTCCATTAGCTGCTCCACGTTTTGTTGTATTGCCTTGTTAAATTTGCTCTTGCTCCGAGGGAACTGTATGACGGCCAACACAGTTAAATTGATTCAGAAAAGAAGAGAGTTAAATTAGGAGTGAATTTCCAAGAAAATGGCTCTATTATTCAAGAGCATAAGCACAGCCAAAAAGATATACATGGATATTGGATACTTTGCACAAAAAAATCTCAAGTACAGAGAATACAGTATAGAAGTATATACGAAAGTTGTTGTTATAGTTCCTAAAACCACAAGGATGACTGAAATCCTTGAAATAATTGCATTGTTGTGACACTCCAAAAATATTCTTTTGGTTTTCTTCAAAAAATTTGTTGGATTTGAAGAAGGTCTTCTAAACCCTTCCAAAAATCTCTCTCAAAAGCTTTTTCCCTTTAGCAAATATTTTATTTTTGCATCTCCTTCAACTCTGGTGTTTGGTTTTTAAATTTTTCTTCTGATTTCCCTCTTCTCAAAATTTCAAGAAAAATCTTTGGAGTTTATTTTTCTTTCAAAAATAAACTCTAGGAGTTTTTCATCCTCTCCCAAATTTGAAACCACTCATGATTTTTACCATGCACCACATGGTAAAATCTTCCCAAAAATCTCTCCTTCCACTTTGGGCAATCCAAACATTCTGTCTCAACAAGTTCAATCCTTTTCTGAATTTTATTTCATTTAATTCTCCTCCCAAATCTTTTCTGTCCATTATTTTGAGCCTAGGTGATTTGCAAAGCAAGTACCTAAATGCATTTGAGTTTTGACCTCAACGCAACTCCCCTGGATAGTCCTTGGTACCCACAACCTAGAACAATCAAGATCCACTCCTCTTCTGTCCAAAGATTTCAAATTCTAGTCTCTGCAAGTTTGGACCAGATTTGTCAAATTTGGTGAAATTCATATCTTCTCTGCTCCAAAAATTTCACAAAAATTCAGGCAGCCTCTAGATGCAATGAGAGGCCCCTCCACCAAAAACCAGCTCAAGGAAAAATCCCTACATGCCTGAATCATTCTGTCGAACACCTTGCATGCACTATTACTGTTCATCTTCAGTTAAATTCAGATTTCAGTGTCGTTCTCCGTCAGAGTTTCAGTCACATGCCCACAATGCACTTGGCACGTTGCTCGCAGCCTAGCCTGCTTGTCCGGAGCTTCACACGCGTGCTTGGCGCGTTCCTGGCGTCGGTGGCACCATGGACCGCCTGCGCCGGCATGTATCACGGCGGCAGAACCACCATAGCGGCCGACAGGGAGCAGAACTTCGGCATAACGCCGTTCGGCGTCGCCCAAACCTCCTGGTAGCTCCGCGTGGCCATTTCCTTGCCAGCGCACGCATGCAGCATCGTCGCCGTGGCACGGCAAGCACAGCGTGCTCCACGCGCCCGACGGGCCCGCGCCGCCCGTTCCGTCGAGCTCGCCCTAAGCAACAAACCCGGCGCGTTTAGCACCTAAACGGAACCAGGGAACCCCCACGACGACGCTGAACCTCTGAACCTCCCCGATCAACGCCCTTCGCCGCCGTAAACTTCGCCGGAGAACCCCGTTCTCGGCAACCGCCTCGGGCCGGCTATATATAGCACCCCCGAGCGCGCTCTCGCCCCCGCACACCTCCACCACCTCACTAGTCCTCGCCAAGCCCCTGGAAGGGCCTCGAGGAGCTCTTCTTCCTCGACTCCTGCCACTTCGTTCCGCCTCGGCCTCCACCTCGATTCACTCCGGTGAGGTCATCCCCGGCCCCCAAATCCCGTCAGCTACCCTCTCATGCTACCACGGGTCTAACCCCCTCCTCAATTCCTCCTCCGCAGCACTCTCCGACGAGGCCCCACGACCACCCAAACCGCCGTCCGCCGGAGCAAGCGTCGCCGTCGACGTGGTACTTGCCGGCGACCACCACCACCTCCCACAGACGCGGAATGGCGCCCTGAACACGGAGGTACCCTCCGATCTCCCTGCCTCGTCGTGGATCGCCGCCGGCGACCACCGCGGCTCTCGGGCGCCGACGACCAGTAGTAGAAAAGGGGGCAATGGCCCAGGCCAGTTCAGCCCATTAGTCTCGCTTCGACCCAGAACCGGGACCAATGGAGCTATTTGCCCCGGTTCGTGAGCCCAGGGGGCCGGCTGGGCCACATGGGCCATTGGTCCCGGTTCGTCCGGACCTTTTGGTCCCGGTTGGTGGGACGAACCGGGACCAATGGGCCTGGCTCCTGGCCCACCACTATTGGTCCCGGTTGGTGGCATGAACCGGGACCAAAGGCTTCCCTTTAGTCCCGGTTCATGCCACGAACCGGGACCAATTGTGCTGCCTATATATACCCCTCGCTCTCGAGCAGAGCACTCCAGTGCTATGTTTTTCTCTTGCCGGCGAGGGGGGCTTTGTGGTGCTCTAGCTCACCTCCTATGCACATGAGGTGTTCGATGAAATGCCCGAGCCACACTACTTAGCTTTCTCCTCTCAAGCTCGACCTCCAACCTCCATTTTCCTCAATATTTGTCTAGGTTTAGCGGTCCGTCACGCCCGTCCCGTCTTCACCGCCGTCGATCACCCGCGCCGATCTCATCGCCAGCACCACCGTGGTGAGCCTCTTGTTCTTATCTTCTTTCTGAAAGGAAAAATACTACTTGTATTATATTCTTACTTTTATTATTGCATCTTATATAGTGCGATGGTTTTGGTATCCGCCCCCGTCGGCCCTCGTCCTGTCTATGATTCAGATGTGGTATATATTATCTTTTCATAACTATTGGTTCATTTATTGTTTATAAAAATTATGCCGACCAACGTGACATAGATTTTATTTATCTAGGAGGTTGTTGAACCGGAAATTCCAACCGACCATATTGTCGAGAGGTTAAATTTAGTTGAAGAAGAAAACAATTTCTTGAAGGAAAAAATAAAAAAACTTGAGGAGGAGAAGATGATATTGGAGTTGCATGTTGCGGATGTAAATCGATGATCACAGGATCAAGATGGATGCAATGCGCTTGAAGATGAGAAAGATTAGAAAATATGCCATTCATACCGAGGCTTGGTATCATTATGCCGTTGGATCAGTTGTTACCTTGGTTGGGATTATGATCGCATTTGTTTTCTCATTGAAATGTTTACATAGTTTCAATGTATGGTTTAATTAATTTAGATGCTCTGCAGAGCTTTATGTTGTTAGATGAGAACTATGTATGTACTTTGGTTTTATGTGATGATGAACTTCTATTAATTTGGTCACTTAATTATCTATTCATGATGTTACGTAATGATTTTTGACACACTTAATTATATATAATGCACGCAGATGAACCGCAATGGATGTACGGTGACAGACAGACGTCAAAGTACATTAAGGCGTGCATGATTTTCTCGAAGTGGCTGAGGCAAACAAGCATAATGGTTTTATGTGTTGTCCATGCCCTATATGTGGGAATACGAAGTCTTACTCTGACCGGAAAATCCTTCGCACCCACCTGCTTTACAATGGTTTCATGCCACACTATAATGTTTGGACGATGCACGGAGAAATAGGGGTTATGATGGAAGACGGCGAAGAAAAGAGTACGATGACAACTATGTGCCCCCTGAATACGGTGATGCTACTGAACATCAAGATGCACCATACGATGTGCACGATGGTGCTGCAACGGGCGAAGCTGCTGAAGATCAAGAGGAACCAGACGATGTGCCCGATGATGATGATCTCCGCCGGGTCATTGTCGATGCAAGGACACAATGCGAAAGTCAAAAGGAGAAGCTGAAGTTCGATCGCATGTTAGAGGATCACAAAAAAGGGTTGTACCCCAATTGCGAAGATGGCAACACAAAGCTCGGTACCATACTCGAATTGCTGCAGTGGAAGGCAGAGAATGCTGTGCTCGATAAAGGATTTGAGAAGCTACTGAAAATAATGAAGAAGAAGCTTCCAAAGGATAACGAATTTCCGACAGTACATACGCAGCAAAGAAGGTCGATGCCCTCTAGGATTGGAGGTGGAGAAGATACATGCATGCCCTAATGACTGCATCCTCTACGGGTGCCTACAAGGATCTGAGCGCATGCCCGGTGTCGCGGTGCATTGCGATATAAGATCGTAAGAGATGACCTGGTGATGTTGACGGCGAGCCTCCGGAAGAGGGTTCTGCGAAGGTGATGTGGTATGCTCCTATAATACCACGGTTGAAGCGTCTGTTCAGAAGCGGAGAGCATGCCAAGTTGATGCGATGGCACAGTGAGGACCGTAAGAAAGGCGGAAGTTGAGAGCACCCGCGACGGGTCGCATGGAGAAAAATCAAGAGGAATTACTGGGATGAGTTTGCAAAGGACCCAAGGAACGTATGGTTTGCTTTAAGCGCGGATGGCATTAATCCTTTCGGGGAGCAGAGCAGCAATCATAGCACCTGGCCCGTGACTCTATGTATGTATAACCTTCCTCCTTGGATGTGCATGAAGCGGAAGTTCATTATGATGCCAGTTCTCATCCAAGGCCCTAAGCAACCCGGCAACGACATTGATGTGTACCTAAGGCCATTAGTTGAAGAACTTTTACAGCTGTGGAATGGAAGCGGTGTACGACGTGGGATGAGCACAAAAGGAGGAATTTGACCTAAAGGCGTTGCTGTTCGTGACCATCAACGATTGGCCCGCTCAAGAACCTTTCGGGACAGACAAACAAGGGATACCACACATGCACGCACTGTTTACTTAACACCGATAGTATATACCGGGAAGCTGCAGGAAGAATGTGTACCTGGGCCATCGTCGATTTCTTCCGACCAACCATCAATGTCGAAAGAAAGGCAAGCATTTCAAAGCGAGGCAGATCACGGAAGAAGCCCGCCATGCGTGCGGTGATCACGTACTTGCTATGGTCAATGATTTACACGTAATCTTTGGAAAGGGTCCCGCGGACTAGCTGTTCGAATGACGCTGAGAATCACGCACCCATGTGGAAGAAGAAATCTATATTTTGGGACCTACCCTCTGGAAAGACCTAGAGGTCCGCTCTTGATCGACGTGATGCACGTGACGAAGAACCTTTGCGTGAACCTGCTAGGCTTCTTGGGCATGTATGGGAAGACAAAAGATACACCTGAGGCACGAGAGGACCTGCAACGCTTGCACGAAAAATAGGGCATGCCTCCGAAGCAGATGAAGGTCCTGCCAGCTACGCTCTTCTGAAAGAAGAGAAAGAAATATTCTTTCAATGCCTGCTCAAGATGAAGGTCCCAACTGGCTTCTCGTCGAATATAAAGGGAATAATAAATATGCCGGAGAAAAGTTCCGAACCTAAAGTCTCATGACTGCCACGTGATTATGACGCAATCGCTTCCGGTTGCATAGAGGGGCTTCTACCGAAAACGTCCGATTAGCCATTGTGAAGCTATGTGCATTCCTCAATGCAATATCTCGAAGGTGATCGATCCAGAAATCGTACCAATGCTAAGGAGTGATGTGGCGCAATGTCTTGTCGGGCTTCGAGCTGGTGTTCCCACCATCCTTCTTCAATATCATGATGCACGTCCTAGTTCATCTAGTCGGCGAGATTGTCATTCTGGGGCCCGTATTTCTACGCAATATGTACCCCTTTGAGAGGTTCATGGGAGTCCTAAAGAAATATGTTCAGAACCGCGCTAGGCCAGAAGGAAGCATCTCCATGGGCCGTCAAACAGAGGATGTCATCGGGTTTTGTGTTGACTTCATTCCTGGCCTTAAGAAGATAGGTCTCCCTAAATCGCGGTATGAGGGGAGACTGACCGGAAAAACGCACGCTTGGAAGGGACTCAATAATATGCAGGGGCGGATATTCTTGGTCTCAAGCACACTACACAGTTCTGCAGAACTCTACCTTGGTGACCCCGTATGTCGATGAAGACAAGAACAGTCTGTGCTCCAAACACCCGGAGCAGTGCGACGACTGGATTACATGTGAACACATCAGGACTTTCAGCAGTTGGTTGGTGTTGGGTAACGTAGTAATTTCAAAAATTTTCCTACGAACACGCAAGACCATGGTGATGGCATAGCAACGAGAGGGGAGAGTGTCCGTCCACGTACCCTCGTAGACCGAAAGCGGAAGCGTTATATCAACGCGGTTGATGTAGTCGTACGTCTTCACGATCCGACCGATCCAAGCACCGTTACTCCGGCACCTCCGAGTTCTTAGCACACGTTCAGCTCGATGGCGATCCCGGGCTCCGATCCAGCAAAGCGTCGGGAGGAGTTCCGTCAAGACGACGCGTGGTGGCGATCTTGATGTTCTACCGTCGCGGGGCTTCGCCTAAGCACCGCTACAATATGACCGAGGTGGAATATGGTGGAGGGGGCACCGACACGGCTAAGGAACGATCTCAAGATCAACTTGTGTGTCCATGGGGTGCCCCTGCCCCGTATATAAAGGAGGGAGGGAGGAGGAGGCCGCCCTCTACTATGGCGCGCATGGGGAGTCCTACTCCCACCGAGTAGGATTCCCTTTCCTAGTCCAACTAGGAACCCTTCCATGTATTAGGAGTAGGAGAGAAGGAAAGGGAAGGAAAAGGAGAAGGAAGGAAGGCGCCCCTTCCCTAGTCCAATTCGGACTAGTCCAAGGGGAGGCGGCGGCCACCCTTTTGGCCCTTTTTTCCTTTCCCGTATGGCCCATTAAGGCCCAATACGAATTCCCTAACTCTCCCAGACTCGAAAAATACCGAATCACTCGGAACCTTTCCGAACTCGAATATAGTCGTCCAATATATCGATCTTTACGTCTCGACCATTTCGAGACTCCTCGTCATGTCCCCGATCTCATCCGGGACTCGAACTCCTTCGTACATCAAAACTCATAAACTCATAATAAAACCGTCATCGAAACCTTAAGCGTGCGGACCCTACGGGTTCGAGAACTATGTAGACATGACCTAGAACTATTCTTGGTCAATAACCAATAGCGGAACCTGGATGCCCATATTGGCTCCTACATATTCTACGAAGATCTTTATCGGTCAAACCGCATAACAACATACGTTGTTCCTTTTGTCATCGGTATGTTACTTACCCGAGATTCGATCGTCGATATCCAATACCTAGTTTAATCTCGTTACCGGTAAGTCTCTTTACTCGTTCCGTAATACATCATCTCACAACTAACTCATTAGTTGCAATGCTTGCAAGGCTTATGTGATGTGTATTACCGAGAAGGCCCAGAGATACCTCTCCGACAATCGGAGTGACAAAACCTAATCTCGATTCATGCCAACTCAACATATACTTTTGGAGACACCTGTAGAGTACCTTTATAATCACCCAGTTACGTTGTGACGTTTGGTAGCACACAAAGTGTTCCTCTGGTAAACGGGAGTTGCATAATCTCATAGTTGCAGGAACTTTGTATAAGTCATGAAGATAGCAATAGCAACATACTAAACGATCGTGTGCTAAGCTAACGGAATGGGTCATTTCAATCAGATCATTCAACTAATGATGTGACCTTGTTAATCAAATAACAACTCCTTGTTCATGGTTAGGAAACATAACCATCTTTGATTAACAAGCTAGTCAAGTAGAGGCATACTAGTGACATACTGTTTGTCTATATATTCACACATGTATTATGTTTCCGGTTAATACAATTCTAGCATGAATAATAAACATTTATCATGATATAAGGAAATAAATAATAACTTTATTATTGCCTCTAGGGCATATTTCCTTCAGTCTCCCACTTGCACTAGAGTCAATAATCTAGATCACATCACCATGTGATTAACATCGATAGTTCACATCATCATGTGACCAAGACCCAAAAGGGTTTACTAGATTCAGTAATCTAGTTCACATCGCTATGTGATTAACACCCAAAGAGTACTAAGGTGTGATCATGTTTTGCTTTGTGAGAGAATCTTAGTCAACGGGTCTGCCACATTCAGATCCGTATGTATTTTGCAAATCTCTATGTCAATAATGCTCTGCACGGAGCTACTCTAGCTAATTGCTCCCACTATCAATATGTATCTAGATCGAGACTTAAAGTCATCCAGATCGGTGTCAGAACTTGCATCGACGTAACCCTTTACGACGAACCTTTTATCACTTCCATAATCGAGAAACATATCCTTATTCTACTAAGGATAATTTTGACCGCTGTCCATTGATCTACTCCTAGATCACTATTGCACTCCCTTGCCAAGCTTAGTGGTAGGGTATGCAATAGATTTGGTACACAGCATGACATACTTTATAGAACCTATGGCTGATGCATAGGGAATGACTTTCATTCTCTTTCTATCTTCTGCCGTGGTCGGGTTTTGAGTCTTACTCAATCTCACACCTTGTAACACAGGCAAGAACTCTTTCTTTGACTGTTCCATTTTGAACTACTTCAAAATCTTGTCAAGGTATGTATTCATTGAAAAACTTATCAAGCGTCTTGATCTATCTCTATAGATCTTGATGCTCAATATGTAAGCAGCTTCACCGAGGTCTTTCTTTGAAAAACTCCTTTCAAATACTCCTTTATGCTTTGCAGAATAATTCTACATTATTTCCGATCAACAATATGTCATTCACATATACTTATCGAAATGCTGTAGTGCTCCCACTCACTTTCTTGTAAATACAGGCTTCTCCAAAAGTCTCAGATAAAACCATATGCTTTGATCAACTCATCAAAGCGTATATTCCAACTCCGAGATGCTTGCACCAGTCCATTGATGGATCGCTGGAGCTTGCACATTTTGTTAGCTCCTTTAGGATTGACAAAACTTCTGGTTGCATCATATACAACTCTTCTTTAATAAATCCATTAAAGAATGTAGTTTTGACATCCATTTGCCAGATTTCATAAAATGTGGCAATTGCTAACATGATTCGGACAGACTTAAGAATCGCTACTGATTGAGAAAATCTCATTTGTAGTCAACACCTTGAACTTGTCGAAAACCTTTTTGCGACAAGTCGAACTTTGTAGATAGTAACACTACTATCGATATCTGTCTTCCTCTTGAAGATCCATTTATATAATATGGCTTGCCGATCATCGGGCAACTCCATCAAAGTCCACACTTTGTTCTCATATATGGATCCCATCTCAGATTTCATGGTCTCAAACCATTTCGCGGAATCTGGGCTCATCATCGCTTCCTCATAGTTTGTAGGTTCATCATGGTCTAGTAACATGACTTCTAGAATAGGATTACCGTACCACTCTGGTGCGGATCTTACTCCGGAAGACCTACGAGGTTTGGTAGCAACTTGATCTGAAGTTTCATGATCATCATCATTAACTTCCTTACTAATTGGTGTAGGAATCACTGGAACTGATTTCTGTGATGAACTACTTTCCAATAAGGGAGAAGGTACAATTACCTCATCAAGTTTCTACTTTCCTCCCACTCACTTCTTTCAAGAGAAACTTCTTCTCTAGAAAGGATCCATCTTAGCAACGAAAAAACTTGCCTTCGGATCTGTGATAGAAGGTGTACCCAATAGTCACCTTTGGGTATTCTATGAAGACGCACTTCTCCGATTTGGGTTAGAGCTTATCGGTGAAAACTTTTCACATAAGCATCACAACTCAAACTTTAAGAAACGACAGCTTAGGTTTATCGCTAAACCATAGTTCATACGGTGTCATCTCAACGGATTTTAGATGGTGCCCTATTAAACGTGAATGCAGCTGTCTCTAATGCATAACCCCAAAGCGATAGTGGTAAATCGGTAAGATACATCATAGATCGCACCATATCAAAATAAAGTACTGATTCTGACGTTCGGACACACCATAACGTTGTGGTGTTCCAGGTGGCGTGAGCTGTGAAACTATTCCACATTGTTTTCATTGAAGACCAAACTCGTAACTCAAATATTCATCTCCACGATCAGATCGGAGAAACTTTATTTTCTTGTTGCGATGATTTTCCACTTCACTCTGAAATTCTTTGAACCTTTCAACTATTTCAGACTTATGTTTCATTAAGTAGATACACCCATATCTACTCAAATCATCTTGTGAAGGTCAGAAAAATAACGATACTTGCCACGAGCATCAACACTCATTGGATCGCATACATCGGTATATATGTGTTATTTCCAACAAGTCAAGAGCTTGTTCCATTGTTCCGAGAACGGAGTTTTAGTCATCTTGCCCAAAAGGCACGGTTCGCAAGCATCAAATGATTCATAACCAAGTGATTCCAAAAATCCATCCTTATGGAGTTTCTTCATGCGCTTTACACCGATATGACCCCAAACGGCAGTGCCACAAATAAATTGCACTATCATTATTAACTTCACATCTTTTGGTTTCAATATTATGAATATGTGTATCACACGATCGAGATCCAATAAACTATTTTCATTGGGTGTATGACCATCGAAGGTTTTATTCATTTAAACAGAACAACAATTATTCTTTGACTTTAAATGAATAACCGTTTTGCAATAAACATGATCAAATCATATTCATGCTCAACGCAAACACCAAATAACATTTATTTAGGTTTAACACTAATCCCGAAAGTATAGGGAGTGTGCGATGATGATCATATCAATCTTGGAACTACTTCCAACACTCATCGTCACTTCCCTTCAACTAGTTTCTGCTCATTCGCAACTCCTGTTTGAGTTACTACTCTTAGCAACTGAACCAGTATCAAATACCGAGGGGTTGCTATGAACACTAGTAAAATACACATCAATAATTTGTATATCAAATATACCTTTGTTCACTTTGCCATCCTTCTTATCCGCCAAATACTTGGGGTAGTTCCGCTTCCGAGGACCAGTTCCATTGTAGCAAAAGCACTTAGTCTCGTGCTTAGATCCAGACTTGGGCTTCTTCACTCGGCGCAACTTGCTTGCCGTTCTTCTTGAAGTTCCTTCTTCCCTTTTCCTTTTCCTTGAGACTAGTGGTCTTGTCAATCATCAACACTTGATGCTCTTTCTTGATTTCTACCTTCGTCGATTTCAACATCATGAAGAGCTCGGGAATCGTTTTCGTTATCCCTTGCATACTATAGTTCATCACGAAGTTCTAGTAACTTAGTGATGGTGACTAGAGAATTCTGTCAATCACTATCTTATCCGGAAGATTAACTCCCACTTGATTCAAGCGATTGAAGTACCTGACAATCTGAGAACATGCTCACTAGTTGAGCGATTCTCCTCCATCTTTTAGCTATAGAACTTGTTGGAGACTTCATATCTCTCAACTCGGGTATTTGCTTGAAATATTAACTTCAATTCCTGGAACATCTCATATGGTCCATGACGTTCAAAACGTCTTTGAAGTCCCGATTCTAAGCCGTTAAGTATGGTGCACTAAACTATCAAGTAGTCATCATATTGAGCTAGTCAAACGTTCATAACGTCTGCATCTGCTCCTGCAATAGGTCTGTCATCTAGCGGTGCATTAAGGACATAATCGTTCTGTGCAGCAATGAGGATAAACCTCAGATCACGGATCCAATCCGCATCATTGCTACTAACATTTTTCAATACAATTTTCTCTAGGAACACATATAAAAACATAGGGGAGCAACAACGCGAGCTATTGATCTACAACATAATTTGCAAAATACTACCAGGACTAAGTTCATGATAAATTTAAGTTCAATTAATCATATTACTTAAGAACTCCCACTTAGACAGACATCTCTCTAGTCATCTAAGTGATCACGTGATCCAAATCAACTAAACCATAACCGATCATCACGTGAGATGGAGTAGTTTTCAATGGTGAACATCTTATGTTGATCATATCTACTATATGATTCACGCCGACCTTTCGGTCTCCGTGTTCCGAGGCCATATTTGCATATGCTAGGCTCGTCAAGTATAACCTGAGTATTCTGCGTGTGCAAAACTGGCTTACACCCGTTGTAGATGGACGTGAGCTTATCACACCCGATCATCACGTGGTGTCTCGCACGACGAACTTTGGCAACGGTGCATACTCGGGAGAACACTACTTGATAATTTTAGTGAGAGATCATCTTATAATGCTACCGTCAATCAAAGCAAGATAAGATGCATAAAGGATAAACATCACATGCAATCAATATAAGTGATATGATATGGCCATCATCATCTTGTGCTTGTGATCTCCATCTCGAAGCACCGCCATGATCACCATCGCCACCGCGCGACACCTTGATCTCCATCGTAGCATCGTTGTCGTCTCGCCAACTATTGCTTCTCGACTATCGCTACCGCTTAGTGATAAAGTAAAGCAATTACATGGCGTTGCATTTCATACAATAAAGCGACAACCATATGGCTCCTGCCATTGCCGATAACTCGGTTACAAAACATGATCATCTCATACAATAAAATATAGCATCACGTCTTGACCATATCACATCACATCATGCCCTGCAAAAACAAGTTAGACGTCCTCTACTTTGTTGTTGCAAGTTTTACGTGGCTGCTACGGGCTGAGCAAGAACCGTTCTTACCTCGCATCAAAACCACAACGATAATTCGTCAAATAGACTCCGCTTTAACCTTCTCAAGGACCGGGCGTAGCCACACTCGTTCAACTAAAGTGAGAGAGACAGACACCCGCCAGTCACCTTTAAGCAACGAGTGCTCACAGCGGTGAAACCAGTCTCGCGTAGCGCGTCTGCGTAATGTCGGTCCGGGCCGCTTCATCTCACAATACCGCTGAACCAAAGTATGACATGCTGGTAGGTAGTATGACTTGTATCGCCCACAACTCACTTGTGTTCTACTCGTGCATATGACATCAACGCATAAAACCAGGCTCGGATGCCACTGTTGGGTAACGTAGTAATTTCAAAAAAATTCCTACGAACACGCAAGACCATGGTGATGGCATAGCAACGAGAGGGGAGAGTGTCCGTCCACGTACCCTCGTAGACCGAAAGCGGAAGCGTTATATCAACGCGATTGATGTAGTCGTACGTCTTCACGATCCGACCGATCCAAGCACCGTTACTCCGGCACCTCCGAGTTCTTAGCACACGTTCAGCTCGATGACGATCCCCGGGCTCCGATCCAGCAAAGCGTCGGGGAGGAGTTCCGTCAGCACGACGGCGTGGTGACGATCTTGATGTTCTACCGTCGCAGGGCTTCGCCTAAGCACCGCTACAATATGACCGAGGTGGAATATGGTGGAGGGGGCACCGACACGGCTAAGGAACGATCTCAAGATCAACTTGTGTGTCCATGGGGTGCCCCTGCCCCGTATATAAAGGAGGGAGGGAGGAGGAGGCCGCCCTCTACTATGGCGCGCCATGGGGAGTCCTACTCCCACCGGAGTAGGATTCCCTTTCCTAGTCCAACTAGGAACCCTTCCATGTATTAGGAGTAGGAGAGAAGGAAAGGGAAGGGAAAAGGAGAAGGAAGGAAGGCGCCCCCTTCCCTAGTCAATTCGGACTAGTCCAAGGGGAGGCGGCGCCACCCTTTGGCCCTTTTTTCTCCTTTCCCGTATGGCCCATTAAGGCCCAATACGAATTCCCGTAACTCTCCGGTACTCCGAAAAATACCCGAATCACTCGGAACCTTTCCGAACTCCGAATATAGTCGTCCAATATATCGATCTTTACGTCTCGACCATTTCGAGACTCCTCGTCATGTCCCCGATCTCATCCGGGACTCCGAACTCCTTTGGTACATCAAAACTCATAAACTCATAATAAAACCGTCATCGAAACCTTAAGCGTGCGGACCCTACGGGTTCGAGAACTATGTAGACATGACCTAGAACTATTCTTGGTCAATAACCAATAGCGGAACCTGGATGCCCATATTGGCTCCTACATATTCTACGAAGATCTTTATCGGTCAAACCGCATAACAACATACGTTGTTCCTTTTGTCATCGGTATGTTACTTACCCGAGATTCGATCGTCGGTATCCAATACCTAGTTTAATCTCGTTACCGGTAAGTCTCTTTACTCGTTCCGTAATACATCATCTCACAACTAACTTATTAACCACCCTATTGTGTTATTCCACCCCACACCATTGTGTCATATCCGCCATCGTGTATAATTATCGTCTGGTTTGTAATAATTGGTTGGGCATCTTCAGTCCGACCCTGTAATATTGAAATCCTACTGGCTTATTGTATCAAAGTTTTGTCTACCGGTATGAAAGATTTTCCTCATATTGGACTTCATAGGTCGGTTGTTCAATAAATATTTTTATTGAAAAACCGGTCGTGACAAGCTTGGTACCAGAGCCAGGCTGACTGTAGGAAGCCACTAGGTGCGATCGCTAATCGGTTATTAGCATAATAGAGCTATTTATTATTTTCACAAATGTAGTCAATTTCTGACAGTCAGCATAAATTTATGATTTGACTACTCAGGATTTTTGCCTACTTTTGTAGATGGCTGGCAACGACGGGAGTCGCAGATGTTATAACATGCCCGATGGGTTCGCAAGCTTCTCTCCTTCATCGTCCGGTCGCGATGGGGCCAGATGTGCGCCATCTTCTCTCTCTCTCAGACAAGGTCAATGACCGTCTAACCATGCACCAAGCCGCGGTGGAATTCAAGAGAGGGCGAGTTGAGCGTTACCGGTTCGTGGGGAGAGCCATGCCCATAGAGAAGCATGCACTACAGATGGCAGCCCATGAGGCGATAGCTCATCTCAGGGATATCCTTCCTTTGATGAAGACTCGTCGCTACCGCTACTTGCCATGTCACGTGCCATATACCTGCCACTATGCGTTCTTTTGCCCCAGAGGAGAACGGGACGAAGCTTTTGAGATGCTTATCGAGTATCTCCGAGCTTTGGAGGCATCCTTCAACAACCTGGTGGACGACTTTGTAGCTGCTCGCATGGACTCAGTCCATGGCTGTGCCGCCAACAGGAGGGAGCTCCTGCGCGCAGCACCGCCACTGACTTTCGTCTCGTCATGAGCATCGTTTACTCCTACTTCTCGCACCACCACTCGTCGCCTACCTACCACGGAGGAGTTCAACCATGTCATTGCGCCTACTCCGGTTCGTTCTGCACCACCCTCGTGCCGCTCATGTTCGAGTTGTCCCAAGACAGGCACCTGCTCCACCAACTCAGCGCAGCACCTCACGCCTGGAGCCTATCTCCGAAGAGGAGGTTGAGTCCCCAGCCTCACTCGCCTCACCCTTGGCAGGCCAAGGAAATCCTTACCATCTCCGACTAAACGCTTAGCCGCCATGCGATGTACCGATTTGTACGATATGTTTATATGTAAATAGGCTGTGAGAAGTAGCTTGTTTGCGCATCACGTAGGATCTGGAGGAGTGCACTAGACTAAATAACATGTCAGGATTATGTACGCATATCCTGAGTGATGTATTGTATAATTACTGCTTGCGTGTAAGATACGTAATGGACAGTCCTTCTCCGTGCGCAAACGTGTATTCTCTTGAAAAATCTTGGAGCATTTGCGACCTTTTTCCATCTTCTTGAATTTATTGATTTTTGCGGCTCAATTTATTTTCTTCTAAGTGTTTCAAAATAATATCCCCAGAGTGAACTATTTCTCGTCCTTGGACGCGCTCCATGCCGACTCCGACAGAGGAAAATTATGGCACACCCCCAGGCAACAATTTCACACAGGGGCAGACAAGTCAACAGGACAGTGAAACGACACTTTCCCAAATGTGCCGTCTTTATGAACAAAGTCAGCAGCAACATCAGGAAATAATGAACCAAGTCATCAATATGGGGAATCACCGTGGACAGTATCAGCAGCAATCGAAGTTATCCGAGCTACAGAAGACACGTCCCCAAATATTTTCTCACACTGACAAACCTCTTGAAGCCCAGGACTGGATATGAGACATGGAAAGAAAATTAATCATTACCCAGTGTTCAGATCTTGAGAAAGTGCTTTATGCTCCGCACTATCTCACTGGAGCAGCCGCATCGTGGTGGGAAAATTTCCTACACATGCACCCCAACGAAAATAGTATAACATGGGAGGAATTTAAAGAAGGTTTTCATGAGGCACATATTCCTAAGAGTCTTATGAAGATCAAAACGAGAGAATTTGATGACCTCAAGCAAAGGACAATGACGGTGTCAGAATACAACAGTCAGTTTACTCTACTGTCTCACTACGCCAACGAGGAGCGTATGTCGGAAAACAAAAAGATGGAGAAATTCCTAGACGGTCTGACACCCGCGCTTAAATGCCAATTGGTTGTACACACCTTTCCAGATTTTAAGACGCTGGTAGGTAAGGCCATTACCTTGGAAAATGAGAGGCGCAACTTAGAAGATTTCCGCAAGCAGAAGAGGGACCAGACTAATCACGCCCGCAACCACCGCAGCAAGACAGATGTTCAGAAAAACTGGACATCCAAACCCACGACAAGCGTCTCACGCCCAATCAAGAATTTCCATGCAAGGGACAAGGAGTTCACATACCGCCCAGGCGTTACTCTGTTACGCTTGTGGAGAAGAAGGGCACTATGCTAGCGATGCCCCAAGCCAAGGAACTCGACCCCAAAGCCGAACAACGGAGGCAATAATTCGGCGCCAAGGCGCAACAATTTCAACCCAAATAACAACCACCGGAAGGGTCACCTGAACCACGTGACCAAAGAGGAATAACAAAATGCCCCAGATATCATACTCGGTACGTTTCCTGTCAACACAATACCTGCCATGGTTTTGTTTGATTCTGGAGCTTCTAACTCATTCGTTTCGAAAAGTTTTGCTTTGCAAAATAATTTTTCGATGCTTCCCTTGGAAAAATCTATGATCGTCAAGTCCCCTGGAATTAAGCAAGTTACCCAGAATTATTGCCAGGGTGTGGTTATCGAGTTTGAAGGGTTAAAGTTTCACGCAAATCTTATCGTGTTGGAAAATAAAGAACTAGATGTCATCTTAGGGATGGATTGGCTAACCACCAACAAAGGTTTTATTGACTGCTTCAACAGGACCGTAATTATCACCCATCACCACGGGAAGACCATAAAGGTTTCTGCCAAGGAAAGAAAAATATCCCGGCAACCGAGATTGAACAAGGTGGATATTTCTGAATTGAGCAAGGTTCAGTAGTGTGTGAATTTCCAGATGTATTTCCCGAAGAGCTACCAGGCATGCCACCTGATCGAGAGATAGATTTCAGCATTGAGCTAGCACCCGGAACCGCTCCCATATACAAGAAACCATACAGAATGGCACCATCCGAATTGGTAGAACTGAAGAAGCAAATAAAGGAATTATTGGAAAAAGGGTACATACGACCAAGTTCCTCACCTTAGGGTTCACCAATTTTGTTTGCCAAAAAGAAGGATGGAACACTGAGATTGTGCATAGACTCGCTAAACATGGTCACAATCAAGAACAAATATCCGATGCCACGAATAAATTATTTATTCGATCAACTCGCTCAGGCCAAGGTGTTCTCAAAGATTGACTTAAGGTCGGGATACCACCAACTGAAAGTGCGAACCGAAGATATTCCCAAGACAGCTTTCACCTCGGATCGGATTGTATGAGTTCACCGTAATGCCATTCGGACTAACAAACGCCCCCGCATATTTTGTTCACCTCATGAACAAAGTATTCATGAAGTTTATGGATAAGTTTGTTGTGGTATTTATCGATGATATTCTAGTATACTCCAAAACACCAGAAGAACATGTTGAACATCTCCGGATTGTACTAGGAGAACTCAGGAAACATCCATTGTACGCTAAATTTAGCAAGTGTGACTTTTGGTTAAAGCAAGTAGGTTTTCTGGGCCACGTACTGACCCAAGAAGGTATCGCCGTAGACCTGGAAAAAGTCAAGGCCGTACTTGGCTGGAAGCCACCAGCCAGCGTGACGGATGTACGAAATTTCTTGGGAATGGCAGGATACTACCGGAGATTTATTGAAGGATTCTCCACCATAGCAAAGCCAATGATGCAACTCCTCAAGAAAGACAGGAAGTTTGAATGGACGGAAGCTTGCGAGAAAAGTTTCCAAGAACTGAAGAGGAAACTGACGACAACACCAGTACTAATTGTGCCAGATATACACAAAAATTTTGAGGTATTTTGTGACGCATCTCAAAAGGTCCTCGGGTGCGTGTTGATGCAAGAAGGCAAGGTTGTCGCATATGTTTCCAGAAAACTTCGCAAACATGAGGAAAATTATCCTACTCATGACCTGGAATTAGCAGCAGTTATTCATGCACTCAAGGAATGGAGACACTTCTTACTTAGTAATCGTTGTGAAATATACATGGACCACAAAAGCCTCAAGTATATTTTCACACAACCAGAACTCAATTTACGGTAGCGACGCTGGTTGGAATTAGTAAAGGATTATGATGTTGGAATCCACTACCACCCAGGCAAAGCAAATGTAGTAGCAGATGCTCTGAGTCGGAACCCCAGTCCAGACAACGACAACATGCCAAACTTAAGACCTGAATTCCAGCAGGAATTCGCAAAGCTCAATCTGATGGTGGTCACCGAAGGCAGTGTGTCGAACTTAGAGTTACAGCCTACCTTGATAGAGAGAGTTAAAGAGGCTCAACGTGGACACCCCAGCATTGAAAGCATAAAACGGAAGATGAAGTTGGGCAAGGCTTCATAATTCGTTATTGATGAGCAAGGAATATTGTGGTACGGGAATAGGCTTTGCGTACCGAATATCCATGACTTTAAACATCAAATCCTGGCTGAAGGCCACACCGCTCCATATTCAATCCATCCTGGAGGAACAAAAATGTACAAAGATCTTCAAGAAACCTTTTGGTGGCATGGTATAAAAAGAGACATAGCCACGTTTATTGCATGTTGTGACTCTTGTCAACGCATCAAGGCCGAGCACCAGAAACCGGCCGAGCTATTGCAACCAAACAAGATACCCGAGTGGAAATGGAACGATATTGGAATGGATTTTATTGTTGGACTACCTCGGTCACGGCACGGACATGATGCCATATGGGTCATCACCGATAGACTGACTAAAGTAGCACACTTCATCCCCGTGAAGACAACCCACACCACTCAGAAGCTTGCTAGGCTCTACCTTTCCCGTATCGTTTGCTTACATGGAGTCCCAAAGAAAATAATCTTAGACAGAGGCACTCAATTCGTCTCCCGATTTTGGGATCACTTAAAACAAGCTCTGGGAACTCAGCTGGCATTCAGTACCGCATACCATCCCCAGACAGATGGGCAGACTGAGCGAGTAAACCAGATTCTAGAAGATATTGTGTCCTCTCCTATGGGACCAGTTGGGAAGAGAGCTTACCATACGCAGAATTCGCATATAACAACAGTTATCAGTCCAGCCTGCAAATGGCACCATTTGAAGCTCTGTACGGGCGAAGATGTCGTACCCCACTAAACTGGTCGGAAACCGGAGACAGCCATATCTTCGGCCCAGACCTGCTCAAAGAGGCTGAAGATAAGGTCAAGGTAATTAAGGACCGACTCAAGACAGCCCAAAGCCGACAAAAGAGTTATTGCGATCAAAAGCATCAAGGAGTCAATTTTGAACCCGGTGAATTCGTGTACCTACGAGTATCCCCTATGAGAGGCCTGCATCGATTCAATATAAAAGGGAAGCTAGCACCAAGATTCATCGGACCATTCTGCATAGTGGCACGAAGAGGCACGGTGGCCTACCAGCTAGACTTACCGGAAGAATTATCCGACATCCACGACGTACTCCACGTCTCCCAATTGAGGAAGTGCGTAAGCAACCCAGAGAAACAAGTACCCCATAAAAACATTGACGTGCAGCCAGACCTTACATATCGGGAGCATCCGATAAAGATCTTGGAAGAGTCTGAAAGGAGAACCCGACAGAAAACCATGAAGTTCTTCAAAGTTCAGTGGAGCAACCACACCGAAAGCGAAGCCACTTGGGAAATAGAGGATTTCCTTCGGACAGAGCACCCACAATTATTTGAGGATCAGCTGGAATCTCGGGGACGAGATTTTTCCTAAGGGGGTAGGTGTTGTGACACTCCAAAAATATTCTTTTGGTTTTCTTCAAAAAATTTGTTGGATTTGAAGAAGGTCTTCTAAACCCTTCCAAAAATCTCTCTCAAAAGCTTTTTCCCTTTAGCAAATATTTTATTTTTGCATCTTCTTCAACTCTGATGTTTGGTTTTTAAATTTTTCTTCTGATTTCCCTCTTCTCAAAATTTCAAGAAAAATCTTTGGAGTTTATTTTTCTTTCAAAAAGAAACTATAGGAGTTTTTCATCCTCTCCCAAATTTGAAACCACTCATGATTTTTACCATGCACCACATGGTAAAATCTTCCCAAAAATCTCTCCTTCCACTTTGGGCAATCCAAACATTCTGTCTCAACAAGTTCAACCCTTTTCTGAATTTTATTTCATTTAATTCTCCTCCCAAATCTTTTATGTCCATTATTTTGAGCCTAGGTGATTTGCAAAGCAAGTACCTAAATGCATTTGAGTTTTGACCTCAAAGCAACTCCCCTGGATAGTCCTTGGTACCCACAACCTAGAACAATCAAGATCCACTCCTCTTCTGTTCAAACATTTCAAATTCTAGTCTCTGCAAGTTTGGACCAGATTTGTCAAATTTGGTGAAATTCATATCTTCTCTGCTCCAAAAATTTCACAAAAATTCAGGTAGCCTCTAGATGCAATGAGAGGCCCCTCCACCAAAAACCAGCTCAAGGAAAAATCCCTACATGCCTGAATCATTCTATCGAACACCTTGCATGCACTATTACTGTTCATCTTCAGTTAAATTCAGATTTCAGTGTCGTTCTCCTTCAGAGTTTCAGTCACATGCGCATAGTGCACTTGGCACGTTGCTCGCAGCCTAGCATGCTTGTCCGGAGCTTCACACACGTGCTTGGCGCATTCCTGGCGTCGGTGGCACCCTGGCCTGCCTGCGCCGGCGTGTATCGCGGCGGCAGAACCACCGCAGCGGCCGACAGGGAGCAGAACTGCGGCATAACGCCGTTTGGCGCCGCCCATACCTCCTGGTACCTCCGCGTGGCCATTTCCTTGCCAGCGCACGCATGCAGCGACGTCGCCGTGGCACGGCAAGCACAGAGCATGCTCCCTTCCGCCGACGGGCCCGCGCCGCCCCGTTCCGTCGAGCTCGCCCTAAGCAACCAAACCCCGACGCGTTTAGCACCTAAACAGAACCAGGGAACCCCCACGACGACGCTCAACCTCTGAACCTCCCCGATCAACGCCCTTCGCCGCCGTAAACTTCGCCGGAGAACCGCATTCTCGGCAACCGCCTCGGGCCGGCTATATATAGCACCCCCGAGCGCGCTCTCGCCCCCGCACACCTCCACCACCTCACTAGTCCTCGCCAAGCCCCTGGAAGGGCCTCGAGGAGCTCTTCTTCCTCGACTCCGGCCGCTTTGTTCCGCCTTGGCCTCCACCTCGATTCACTCTGGTGAGGTCATCCCCGGCCCCCAAATCCCGTCAGCTACCCTCTCATGCTACCACGGGTCTAACCCCCTCCTCAATTCCTCCTCCACAACACTCTCCGACGAGGCCCCACGACCACCCGAACCGCCGTCCGCCGGAGCAAGCGTCGCCGTCAACGTGGTACTCGCCGGCGACCACCACCACCTCCCACAGACGCGGAATGGCGTCCTGAACACGGAGGTACCCTCCGATCTCCCTGCCTCGCCGTGGATCGCCGCCGGCGACCACCGCGGCTCTCGGGCGCCGACGAGCCCCGTTTCCCTCGTTTGAAATTTCAAACCTGACGGGTGGGACCCGCCCGTCAGCCTCCTTTTGTTTTTTTGAATCGTTTTCTGAAAGCGTACTTTGGCAAATACGCTTCCACTCTGAACCGTTTTTCTGCACTTTTCTGCTTAGGCCCCTGAGGGTTTTCTGTTTCATTACAGATGGGTCCTTGGACCAAAACCCTTATAACTTTTTAACAGAAAGGAATTTTTGAGTGATTCTTTTTCTGTCCTCTTAAAATTTGTGTCTAGTTTTTTATCATATTTATTTGAAAAATATTTGTATTGACTTTCTGTGAACCACGGTATTTACGTTAGCGCGTGTATTTTGTGTACCGTAGATACCGAAGGAGGTGACGGAACCGCGAACTTCGCCGAGCTAGACCCCGACTACTTTGAACTAGGCAAGCAATGGTTGAACTCCTGATATGATGAGTGTTTGGGCATGTTTGCATTATTTTTGTATCATGGCACGTTCATGAGCATTTCTATGATAGTTTATCTCATAAGAGTTGAGGCAAATGAGCTCGGTAAATCCATGAGTTCTTGGAAACCTGTTGCATGGCCATGAGTTGGCTTGAGTATGGGTAAGATGGCAGTGTTGTAGCATGCCAGGCTTATGCCAGACCGTTGACCCCGTGTCAACACAAATCAGTCAGAATTCCCGTCCGTCTCCTCTTTCGTACTACTACTTGTTTCCCGCAAGGGATACGACTTAGTAAGTTGCAAACCACTTCCTAGTACACACCAAATCGAGAGGCCGGGATGAAGGTTCCATGGCCCTGGATTAAAGACTTTCATCCGGTCAGGGGGCATGGGTGTTTCCGGTTGGAACCGAGAGGGGGGCACCCCTTAGAGCACGCGTATATAAATTTGGTCCCATGCTATTCGAGATTGTGATCTCCCCGTCTCAAAGTTTTTCTTAAACGCTGTCTAGGGTGATTCCTGGCAACGTGAGGTATGATGGGTGTGTACTAGCTAGTTGTGTTTCCTATGAAATACCGTAAACGGAACTAGTCCTTCGTGACTATGGAAATCCGTTGGCTGTGGACAATTTTGGTACAAACTCTGCAGAGTAAAAATTCTTGAATTCATCTTATTCATATCCGAGTACCGTATTCATCTCATCTTGTCAAGTGTCAGTCTCGGAGACAGAAACTCCTGAGAACCATTTGAGTATTAAATGTTTATTTCCCGTGAATGGACTAACCCGCTTATTGTCTTGTAATGAATATTTTCCGCGAGCACTATATCTTGTAAGTTATGAATAATAAATTATAAGCCCTTTCTACGATGTCGCTCAGACGTCCGACTGTGGCATTGTTGTTATTTACGTTTATTATAAGCCCTTTCTGCGATGTCGCTCAGACGTCCGACTGTGGCATTGTTGTTATTTACCTTTATTATAAGCCCTTTCTGCGATGTCACTCAGACGTCCGACTGCGGCATTGTTATTATTTACTTCTATTATAAGCCCTTTCTGTGATGTCGCTCCGACGTCCGACTGCGGCACGCATGTATTTTATTTCAATATAAGCCCTTTATGAGGTGTCGCTCAGACGCCCGACTGTGGCATGTTTTACTTATTTGTTCACCCTTCGAGGCGTCGCTTCGGACACCCGATCGGTTCTGAGTTTTGTCTTCTTTGGGTTTTCGAGCGGACTACCGCCGACTCCCTTCTTATTTACTTTGCTATACTGATTAAATTAAGCATTGACAAAATTAATCATGTCGCATTCATGCATTCATTTGTTATATCTTTTGTCCGAACTGTCTTGCGAGTACTTTCAAAGTACTCACCTGGCTTGTTGATTTGGCGGATCTTGTGAAGGCGATCTCATGGATGAAGAGTTCGATAGCGAGTCCGGCGCCTAGAGGAATCCCAACGGTCTCGTCGACCCTTGGATTAGTCATTGTGATATATCCGCTTCCACTACCCAAATAAATTCATCGAGCCTCACCTCGACGCTCGATGAGCCGCCAGTGCAGTAGTCTTATTAACCACCCCATTGTGTTATTCCACACCACACCATTGTGTCATATCCGCCATCGTGTATAATTATCACCGTGTTTGTAATAATTGGTTGGGCATCTTTAGTCCGACCCTGTAATATTGAAATGCTACTGGTTTATTGTATCAAAGTTTTGTCTACCGGTATGAAGGATTTTCCTCATATTGGACTTCATAGGTCGGTTGTTCAATAAATATTTTTATTGAAAACACGGTCATGACAATTTTCTTATTTGCCCAAGGGATACCAATCCATATGGGTTTTCTCTGGCGAGAAATCTTTGTGGTTCACTTATGAAAGTGAATAGAACAACTTACGTTTTTATAGCCTAACACTAATATACAAATTCATCATAGAGGCTAAACTTGACTAAATATAAATCATAGGAGAAGATAAAAACATACTGAAATAAGTTGTTTCATGGTAGGTTTTCCTATAAAAAACATGAGTTAAACACACACGTTACTTCCTCGGCCATTGTTGCATCAAGAAGCTAACAAAGGCTCAAAATTACACATAGAGATGTACGTGTGCAGCCTGCTAACTTCAAAAAACAAATATAAATGGAAGTTGCCATACCTTTGGTCTACACCGTGTGCAGCATGCTAGAGCCGCATTCTGAACAATTTTCAGACAAACTCTCACTCTGAACAATCATTTGCTGCTGCAGAGACAGGGGAAGTTTCCGATGACTCATTGGGTCTTTATCTCGAACAAGTCTTGGAAAATAACACATGCATGTCCTATTGTTATACCTTCCTAGAAAAAGTATGGAAAACAGGCAGGAACTATAAATGATTGGCAAAATTTATAGTCACATTTTTCTAGCTACAATAGGCAGGAACTATGCATACAAACATCACTTTGATACCTTTTTTACTACGTGAATTGTACATTTGATTTCAGAAATTCTCAACACGAACAGGACTAAAAGAACTACGGAGCATATATGGGTAACCAAACCAAACTAAACCTGTGAATGCGATCATTTGAATAAGCCGAATGAACATACTAAAAGATCAATCTAATTAATTGATCTATAAGTGAATCACAGGCAATTTCTAACCAACCGAAACAACTGAATTAGGGGAGATCATTGAACAGCTGGCTTGGAGGAATCTCATCAAACACATAACATGCAAAAAAAATTGTGTGAAGGGATTTGATGCATAATTTCAGTTGAACACAACTTTCAACCAAAATCATGATAGATCAGAACATGAGTGGATCTTCTGCCTACTTACAGCCTCTAAAATTGATTTCACCGTGATGAGTGGAAACATGAGCATGCACTCTTTACTTGGATAAATGAATCAGATCAGATCATATCGACATAATTAGCTATTTAGCTTAATAAGGAATTGTGATAATTAAATATTTAGCGAGTAAAACAAAGCAAATATTATCTGAACCCAACGTGCCATGAATAATAAGGAAATCTATTGCATTTTTAACTATCTTTTCATGTTATTCCAAGCTTAATAGCCGGAAGGAGATAATTTTTTCTAAGAAATGTGCATGACCTAAGAAACTAATATATGTATGTAAACATGTAGTAGAATAACAGAAGTACTCTTTCCATGAGTGGCAATGCTTCTCTTCACATAAATATCGTTAAACGAAGTAACTAATATATGTACCATGTAAATATTAATAGCTTGCTCGCAAAACTTTCCACGAGTCAGATTATATGTGTGAAGAGAAGCAATCTCACTCATGGAAAATTTTGAGAGCAAGCTGTTCTTTGTTTAATCTTTTGCAAGATTGTTGTTTCCTTCTCTTTTTCACTTTCCAAGAGAACTCTTTCCATCTTCTTTGTTAGGACTACAGATTCCTTCATGAACAGATTCCTGCACAAGAAGCAAAGTGTCAGCTCTCCAAGGCCACGAACAGACAGAATTTCAGAGGCCATGGTCGCTGACTGTCCATTGTAGCAGGAACAAAAATTCCACCAAAGAAGAAGCTGAGGAAGAACTCACATCAAACAAAATGCACTGAAGCAAATGGCACTTGGTAGCATCTTGGCCCCTCTTGTCAAAGGCCTCACCGGAGAGGACTGATGGAGGCCGCCCGCTCTCCTCCTCAGGCCTGCCCGGGATTGACCCCAACCCCGGCGAGATGCTTCCTGGAGCGGACGGGGGATGACCAGCGCGACCGAACAACCCCGCAACTTGGCCCTCGGGCCCCTGGCGGCGGGCAGGTGCGCGACGGGGCACCAGAGGTGGTGGCTGGACATGCCGGCTCCCATCCAGTGGGTCATCGACCCACCTAGCTCCGGCGGGACAAGGTTGTTCGAGGCCGCCCGGAGAAGGGGCGCTGGAGGTTGGCCTCGCGGGATCCGTCGCTGGCGGCTCGTCCCTCATCGGCACCTACGACGACAATGTCCGTCGAGGCAGAAACGGCGCAGACCAAAACAATAGCCATGCCGAGAGAGGAGGCGAGCCATCGCGCTAGCGCCATGGACGGTCCGAGCCGAGCCGCTTCCCTCGCTGCAATCCGCTCATCCCCGCCTTCTCTGACCGGCGGCATCTAAGCGGACGCACATCCGCCACTCCTCTGCGTTTGCTCCGTCCGACCCGGCCCTGGGCTGACGACGAGCAAGATCTGTCAGGCCTCGGCATCTCAATGGAAGCGGGGGACGGGGGGAAGTCGTTCGGGTGGGGCTCCTCTTCTCGCGCCTTCGACGGGACCCCCGTCCGGATCTGAGGAGGTGGGCGCTCGGGATCGCCGGCGGTGGCCTCACCGGTGAGCTAGCCTCTTTGACAAACTGGATCGCATCTCCTTCCTTTCTTGATGCTCTCATCCACAAGGAAACGGCGACCAAAGTCGGTGTGTCGGCCAACCGGCGGACGGAGAGGATTGTGTCGGGGTCGGTGAAGTCGTTCGTGATGCACCTGCGAGCGGCGGAAAAGCAGTTCACCATCCGGCTGTAGCTGGACCGACGTGTGGCGTGGTTCAGGAAGGGCATCCTCGAGAGGTTTGTTCATATGGCTTGTGTGGCGGTGCTCTTGTCGGTTGATTCTGATGCTGGATTTTTTTACTTACTACTGCATTCATCTGTTTGATGGTTTTCATACTCATGTGCCCATGTTTAATTTACAGATGAAATGGATAGGTCACTTGATTACGACTTCAAAGCTTCACGGCAGTACCTAGTTGGCAGCGTCCAACATAGATGCTAAAAAGACGGCAGGAAACAACAGCTTGCCTATTCATAGGTACGCTCAGATCCTTGCTCCCTCCATCTCTTGTTTTTCAATTCTTTCGATGCGGTCTAGCAGTGAATCTCGGCATGGGCGTCCGTTCGTGTTGTGCATGGGCTGCGTGCTGCCGGCGGCGTGCGTGTGGTGATCATGCTGCTGGAGGCGTGCGTGTGTGCTAGATGTGTGGTGTGCGCATGCTGTGCTGGTGTGCATGGTTGAGTGTATGTTTCGTGTTGCCACTCTGAATTAACTAAGCGTATTGACTTGGATGTGGGCGGTCAAATAAGGATCGAGAAATCAAGTCGATGCAGCGGCGTTCAATTGAGAGCGGGTTAATCCCTTAGGACACACTACTCATGCCGTCGGGTGGGTGATAAGTACTGCTCCATGCAATGGGTTTCTGACTAATTAATCGAGGGATCAAGTCGGCCTATAGCTTGCACAGCTTCAGTGGCTGACACACGCTGTGGATTCTTTGATCTTTTGATTGATCTTTTCCTACAGCAGCTGAAAGGAACAAGGCGACTGGGAAGTCCTGGGCTACATATCCTTCCTTTCCTTGATACTCCTTCCAACATGTGAGGTAATTGATTTACTAAATCCCATATGTGCTGACTTCTAATGCTTCTGAACATTTCTCGGTTTTATGTGTTTGTTAGCTTTTACTGGAAACCTTGCTATTCTTGTGCTTTACCAGTGTGAAGTTTAGCACTATGGCTGCTACTATGTGTTGTATAATGGTCTGGTGGTCAGGAGTCATGTGTGATATGGTTATCATTTCGATGCTTAAAGATGATCATTTTGTAGGAAGATGCCCTAGTTCTCGTCAAATGCAAGCTGCACTACTGTCAAAGTGTACTCTATTTTGCGGTGTCGAAACTTGTAAGTAATGTTGTTTGGTATTGCTTGAAATTTAGAAAGTTTAGTCATGTTACCAAGCTACAGATTTTGAAATTTTAGTTGTGAAGTTTCATATCTGTAAGTTATCCTTCCTTACAAAATCATTGTTTGTGGCAGAGTGAAAGCAAGTGTGCTCCTGTCTATGGGCAAATGAATGAGCCCCCGGGTGGTCGTGCTCGTGTAGACCTGACTGGTTTGACTGTTGCTGGACATTTTTGTGATGCCAAAGGATAAGATGTGCTTCTTTCTATTGATTTTCCATTTCACCCAGGTAACTTCTGAAAAGGCATTTCTTGTACTGACACCTCTGTCTGCTCCATGTTGTGTTGTTAAACAATATTTCTCTTTCTAACCTACTGTTACCATTGCTATTAAGTCTCACCTTTGTACTTTTCTTATTACTCTTCATGACAAGCGAACCTTGACATGTATGCTTTTTTATTCCAATCATATAGTATCAGATGGCCTCCCAAGAAGCCATTAGCTATTATGAGGTGTTAAAGATAGTAAGGTAATTAGTTAAAATAATTACACATGGTAATTAAGCAATAACATATGCTATGAACTGACTTAGTGAAATCCATTTATTTTTGGGTACTTAGTTAATCCATGTTTTTCTGCCTTCAGTCATTATTGAGGTCTAATCTTTTCATCTTTGCATTTTCAGATCTGCTTGACAAGCGAGGAAAAAGCTTATAGGTTAAACAATGTGTTCAAGTGTTGATCCCTATTATTGACCTAGGAAGTGAAGATTGAACTATATGAAGTGGTAATGGCATTGGTATCTTATTAACTCTCAGTTCCGGATCACCATGCCACTCCATTCTATGAATCAAATTTTGTTTGGTTGTTCCCTTGGTAATCCTTTTTGTTGTGGTTGGTGCTTCAGGTTTGCTCCACCAAATATTCCCAATATGGCCGCCACACACAGCCAAGTTATGTACAGCTACATGAGGGTGTGATTGGCTATGTTGATGTGCTTGTTTTTCCTATATGCAGGTTTGTCCTAATTTACTTGACCTATTATTTCATTGCATTTTGCATATCCAGGTTTAAACACCCTATAATAATGCTACTCTATGTACTCTAGGATCATGCTAATTAGTTGATGAATAGATAAATTCCTATATCTAACATGTTATCTGCTGCTTGATATTGTTGTTGTACTAATTAGTATTTGATGAATAAATAAATTCTTATCACGCTAATTGCTAATTAGTTGATAAATAGATAATTCTTGTATCTAATATGTCATCTGCTTGATATTGTTGCTGTACTAATTAGTATTTGATGTGCCTTCAAGTTATTTTATTGTGTTCTCCCCCTTATTGTATTACATGAGAATGCCTTTTTATTATACTAATGGTATCATAGAAATATATGAAGGCGTGATACTGAATTGAGCTACTTTTTTCTCGTAGTTCCTACTGTACAGAAAGCAAAAGAAGCTTCTTTGTGGTGTATGATGCAGACTATGAGACCAAAGCTACACCTCCCATGAGAAAGCATATCAAGCTTGTCTAGAACACTGAGGAAAGTTCTGTTCATGGTGAAAATGCTGTGATGTAAGCCTCTTAATTTGCTAAAATGTGACTCATGTTCTTAGAGTATTTCTGAATCTTATATGCTTCCAATCTGTTAATTTAATTTTGATTATTGACGGTGCGTCGGATCTCTGTCACGCGGGACCAGGCCTCCCGTTCGCGCCGCACGCCGCCGGCATGGAGACCCGGACTCGGGCTGCCTCTGCGATGTCGGGTGTGCCGGCGAGGTCTATAGGGACCGCGTGAAGGGGGGGGGGGGCTGGCGCTGCTCCGGTTGTGGTTCGGCAACCTGCAGCTCCATCGGGAGGATGGCGGCGCCACTGGTTTGGAGCTGAAGCCGTGTGGCGAGGATGGCGGTGGCGGAGGAGGAAGAGGGCGCCGGCGGCTTTCGGTCACATGGGTCCCATGTGCCGAAAAGGAGAGCAAGGGGACGGTAGCACCTTCTTCCCATCTTCACCTAGGTAACCTTTGTGTAGTTTTTGGGTGATGTATGATTTCTTCCTTCTAAAAGATGCATGGTAATGTGAGAAAGCTTAATCTGAAACTAATTACACGGACGAGTGCTTTAATTTGCTAGATGTACGTGCTTTAGTTGTAGGAGATGCATGCCTTTTATGCTCATGTCATTATTCTTCTGTTGTCAATTTAGAACTTTCAGAGTTTACATTTGACAATATCTTCTCCTGCCATTGGCTATGCCTATATGATTATAACTCATGTATGATTACAGAGTGCTAGCTACCTTTTAAACATGGAAGCTTAGGAAAAAGCATGTAAACCAAGACGGGAAGCTTACCTATTTGATTCAACAGATTTGATTTGCTCTATTCGTTAAGATCTTTCTCTGCTGCAGGAGAACTTAGAGATGTAACATCAACGTGGTGGGCATACATCAGAAATGCAAGTTCTTGTCAAAGGAAATCTTCACCTAGGTAAAGGTAACAATAGCCTCTCTTAAATTTTGAAACAAGCATCCGTTGTTGTAGGATGGAGCTCTAGAGTAGTTAGTCTAGATTCAACTCTAGAGTAGTTAGTCTAGATTCAACTGAGTTACAAGTGCACCTTTGTCCAGTTATTGCTACCTTTTTTTTGGAAGATTTTAGACTTGCTATCCTGTGTTAATTTATGGCCTGGCTAAATTCTATCATTCGCTCCCGTTCTCGGGTGCTGTCCGGTGGGTCAGTTGCGCTCTTCAACGCCTTCATCTTTGTTGTCTCCTACACCATTGCCTACACCCTCACCCACTACCACGGCCCCTGCAGCAAGGTAACAGGTCTCTGCCTCGACCGATCTCCTTCGCCAGTTTATATGAAGATGGACGGTCGCACGAACAAAAAGACAAATGGTATCCGGGCTTTGGTTGCAATGCGTTATAGGACGGGAACCTCTTTTATTTCGTTTCCAGTCTCACTTTTTTTAGAACATTTCCAGTTTCACTCTGCCTCTCTTTTTTACTTGGCTGGACTAAAGCAAAGTAGCAACATTTACGTAAACAGAACCGGGTGTTTTCTGCTTTCTTGTTCCTCCATTGTCTTCTGCTCATGTGTTTCCTTCACCCGTATCTCCAAAAGCAATTTACTGCCCCTCCAATTCCATGGAAACTAATGGTGGATCTTATCTACCACCAGTAAAAATCAAACCCCAATACTAACTGGTGACCATAATTTCTATTTTCCTCTTCTATAAGCCCCATATCAATCTCATTTCTGAACCCTGATCATGGCTTGACCAAAAAAATATATTTTATATGCCTACAAAATGTACCATCGTAAACTTCTTCCCCATATAAATATAATGGTATTGTAGCGACCCGACCCGAAAACGGTCAAGTCTCTGTGTAGCTATACCATCCCAAGATCATGCTGGCACACACAGTACATTGATGAAAAGATTCAAAGTTCAATCACACTTGAATTTATTACACGATTCTCATATCGAGTCTTTATTACAATAGAATAAATTAGGCCGAAGGCCAACTCATGAGAATAAACTAAATAAAGCTGCGGAAGCGTAGACGAATAGCGAGTCCATCCGACTCCATAGGGCAATCGCCAAGCGTGGATCGTAGCCTCACTCCTGATCGGAAAACTCCTCGCAACATAAGATGTTGCAGCCGTGTAAATCAGCATTTTGAATATGCCGCAAGTCAAAGAGAGAACAACAATAAAATTACTAACACTATATGCAATTTGGCTGTGGGGCTCTAAGTTTCATTGTTTTGCGAAAAAGCCGGTTTTTCCCTAAACGAGGACTTGTTTGCAAATATTACAAAATGTTGGTAGCTATTGAGATGGTTCCGCCAACCAATGTCTCATTCCCAATTATTAAATAATCCCCTCAAATTAATTTATTAAGTTCGGTGTTGAGATATCTGAAATACTCCAAGTTCCAGAGGCTCAAATTGTCCGTAACCGGGGACACCGCTAACCGATTAGATCTTCACTCTGCAGAGGTTTGCGCACTTTACCCGCAAGAATCGTTCCCTCCTTTAAGTCTTCGCACTGCCTGGTGTTTGAAGACAGGACGAACGAGACAGGGTCTTCCGAAGAGTTCCTCTGGGCCACTGCCGGTGCCCATCCAATCCTACCGTTCTTCTACATCTCGTAGCACCGTCCGGCCAGAGTCACGCCTAGGGTCGACCAAGCCAGAGCCCATAATGGCTTCCGGCTGCACAGGTAAGCTTCCGATCAATGGGGTATCCATCCATCTCTTCGTGGCTGGGTGAAGCTTTCCGCAAGATGTCATGGCGCTTCTCCATGCATCCCGGCCAGCCGCTGGTTTCTCCAGGGTGCCCGTCAACCGTCCTCCACCCAGTAGTGAATTTTGAAGTCCATCTTGAGCTTGAAGTCATGGGGTTGTCATCATCTTGACTCTCGCATCTCCCTTATGAATCACTCAACCAACCCCGTCTACGAGCATAGCAAAATAAACTACATCGTCCCGGGCAATGGTAACAAGGGGAATTGGGTTCATCCTACCTCATGATACTACTCAAGAACATAACTTAAAATTCTCCTACTGCATGCATGGTGGGGAGGTATAATTCTAATGCAATAAACTCATAGGTATTGTAAAAGAAAACATGATCAAATGACTTGCCTGGCTGACGGTCTTCGAAAGCTAGGGACTCGAAATAGCAGGCTTCGCACTCCGGAAATTCTATCGAAGCAACAATAATCATATAAGCATACGAACATACAATCACTTAACATAACAGCATGCTAACATAAAACACACAAAACAATCGAACCAAAACCAAAGAAAACTCAAAGAAATCCAAGCCAACAACTAACAAGAAAATAAAATAAACTTTTTATTTTCTGTAAATAAAAGTTCACGTTCTGAAACTACAGAAACTAATTTAAAAATAAACTATAACATAGGTAAAATAAAATTATTTACTAACTAGAACAATAGGAAAACAGTAGCTAGTTAAATAAACAAGAAACACATGATTTCGACTAAAACTATTTTTTTAATCTAAAGTACCCAAATAAATTCCTACTGCTAGGCAAAGTCAAAACAAAGCAGTGACAAAAAGAATCACTAAAAAAAATCCTAACTCATTTTATAGCAGAAATACTAGTCTGTCTAAAACTAAAATAAATCAATTTCTAATAACTGAAACATGGCTAAACATATTTTCTACAGAAACTACAACAAATTTGCAAACTAACAAAAAAAGAATCAACTAAAAATATTAAGTAACCTAAGAGATATGGATTTTACAAAACTGGAACTATTCTGTTAAAAACAGAAACGAAAATATAACTAAAAGAAAAAAAACTAGCGTTAACGGGCCTATCTAACGCTCAGGCGATATATAACTAATGCATGCCCGAGGCTAACGGAAAATAAACCGATCGGGCCGGTCTAACTAAACCGCTAGCTAAACCAAAAAAAACCCGTAACTAAACCGGCCTTTTTAAAATAAAACCGCACCCCTTCGTAGATCTAATCTAGGCCGTTCATGCGCGATCAAACGGTGGTGGGGGGTTCCGGCGGCTTACAGCGACTCGACGGCGATGACGGACGACGACGGCTCGGGCGGCGACGGCGCAGTGGCTCCGGTGGTCGGGCGACGGCGCCGGCGTCGAGAGATCTGGGCGAGGCGAGGTCGAGGTGGCGGTTGCGGCGGTCGGGACGACGGAGGCGAGTGGAACGAAGCTCGGCTGCTCCTGCAACTCCGGCGACGGGCGGTGATGCTCAAGCGGCGACTCGGCGGTCCTGAGCGGAGAGAGATGTCAAAGAGGTGCGGGAGGAAGTGGCGGTTCGGGTGGGGTAGCGTGGCGGTCGAGGGGTGGCTCACCGTGGCGGAAACGGCGGCGAACCGAGGCGGCGAGATGCGTTCGGCGAGGGTGCGAGCTGCGGTGGGTTTTGGGCTCGGGTTTTAGGGGGTTCGAGGGATGAGGGGCGTAGGTATTTCTAGGGCATCAACTTGGGGCAGGGGGCGACTCGGGATCGCGATCCCGTGAAGATCGCGGCGACGGGCGGCGGCGGTCGTGCTCAGGCACGGCGAGACGTGGCGAGGGAAAGAGAAGGGGTGGGGCGTGGCGTCGGTGAGAGAGGGGAGAGGAGAGCGAGCGGCGATCGAGGGGAGAGGAATCGGCGGCGCTGGGGCAGGCTGGCTCGGGCTTGGCTGGCTGCTGCGCTGGCCCAGCTGGTGAGCTGCGCTCGGCTGGCTGGCAGTTAGCTGGCTGGCGCTGGGGTTTTTTTTTTTCTTTTTTTGAATTAGAGAGAGAGAGATATATAAAATATATATATTTTTATATAGGACATATATATATATATCAAAATTCTCAGGGGAATTTATCCTACAATTCGGACATTTTTCCAGGGGCAAAACTCAAACTAAAAAAAAACATTTTCTAGAAATCCCAATAAAAATCAAATTTGAATTCAAACTTTTTGGCAAAAATTTTCTTCTGACATTTTTGGAGTGTCATGTTTACTCCTCTCATACTTTTTCTCAAGTATTTGTCATGCATTGTTTTGAAGTAAATTCAACTGCCAATTTGAATTCAAGTTCCAACAAACTCAAAAGCCTCTGAAATAATTCAAATGTCACTCAATTCAAACAATAATGCATAGATGCTTAGCTATAATTGTAAAACATTCCAAATGGGAATTTTGGGATGTTACAAACCTACCCACCTTAAGATGAATCTAGCCCTCGAGATTGGGTTAACTAACAAATAGGTGCAGGTGGTCTCGGCGGAGGTCTTCTTCTCGCTCCCAGGTGGCTTCCTCCTCGGAATGATGACTCCACAGCACCTTACAAAACTTGATGATCTTGCTGCGGGTGACTCTGTTCGCAGTCTCGAGAATTCGGACGGGTTTCTCCTCATAAATCAGATCACTGTCGAGCTGTATGGCCTCTAGGGGCACTGTGTCTCTCAACGGAATATCGGCCATCTCGGCATGGAATTTCTTCAGCTGAGAAACATGGAAGACATCATGAACTCCGGACAATCCTTCCGGCAATTCCAACTTGTAAGCAACTTCTCCACGACGTTCGAGGATTTTGTAGGGGCCAATGAACCGGGGTGCTAACTTTCCTTTAACACCGAACCTCTTGATTCCACGAAGTGGGGACACACGAAGATATGCACGGTCTCCCGCTTCATATGTTACTTCCTTGCGTTTACTGTCGGCATAACTCTTACGCCTCATTGAGCTACCTTGAGTCTATCTCGAATCAGCTTGACTTTCTCTTGAATCTCGATAAGATCGGGACGAAAAGTTTTCAATCTCAACACCATCCCACAGCAATGGTGTTCTGCACCTCCTTCCGTATAGAGCTTCGAAAGGGGCCATCTTCAGACTGGTCTGATAACTGTTATTGTACGAGAACTCCGCGTATGGCAAATGTCGGGGAGGCTGATCGTACCCACGAACACCTATGGGGCCAGCGGACCGAACCCCTTTCGGTTCGGCGGGGAGCGGAGATCGCACGAAGAGCGGATCGAGGCGAAGCACACGAGCTGTTTACCCAGCTTCGGAGCTCTCCGGAGAGATAATACTCCTACTGCTGCTTGTCTGATTCTATTGTGTTCTTGCTAGGGAGCGTTGAGAGCTACAAAAACTAGCGTGAGTGTCTCTAGCTTCGAATGAGTCGAACCCCCTCTACGTTGCGCATGTGCCTCCTTTTATATGCTCAAGGGGTCACCGACAGATGGCAACGTAGACAAGGGTAAAAACGGAAAATGAGATGCGGTTGGTACAGCTACTTTGTACAGTGTATTCTACCTAACTCTGACGGCAAGGGACAAAAGCATTAAATGCCGCCCATGTCGCTTAAACAGTGCAACAGGGACCGTCAGAAGCGCCACCGTTTGCCACGATGGTAATCTTGTCAGCGCCGCTTACCGCTGCTCTCCGCTGGCCGCACAGCCTTTTGACACGCGCGCCTGGAATGGTCCCATGGCGACACGTTAGTGGATGAGCTGGAGCGGAGATAAAGAGTGGTTGCCTGCCGCAGCAAGCGCCTTGCCGTGGCTGAATCCTTGTCGCGTCCGGAAGCTTGTCGCTCACCGAGCCTTCCCGGCAAACTCCTCTTGCCGGGGTCTTGTCTTCTGCGTGCCTTGAGTGGCCTTCCCGGCAAGCTCCTCTTGCCGGGGCCTTGTATCCTTGGCTTAAGTATTTTGTTTTTGAACGGCTCCAAAGGAACCACGGAGGACCTTGGAGGTCACCAGGCAAGCCTTGCCGCGGGGTGCTACAACTGCCCATGCACGAGTTAGGGATACTAGGGTACCCCTACTCTAGTACACCGACAGGAGCCCCCGGGCCTGGGCGACACACGGCGCCGAGCACTGTTGGGCCAGGCCCAAAGCAGTGCACGGGCACGCGCGGCCTAGATCACGCCGTAACTTGCTCCGGACCCACCACGTCCCCCACGATCGGCACGCGTCGAATGTGGCTTCGTGGGAGAGATCGTGGGGGGTTTCTTTATTTGGCAAAGCGGAACGTCCGACCCCTCTCCCTCCTTATAAACAGGGGAAACGGGGGCAGGTCACCCCCCTCGCCATTTGCTATCTCATCTCGAAAACCACCGCCGCTCCCCCCTTCTTCTCTAGTCTGAAGAGAGCAGCGCTCCGCCCCCATCGCCACCAGCGCCATCAACGCCGTCGGTCTCCCCCACCACCTTCGCCATGGCTCCAAAGCCGACAAGGGAAGGGCGTGAAATCGGCCGAGTGCAGCGGCTCATGGCGCTGTGGAAGGCAGGCCATCTTCCCTCCTCATTTCGCCGCGAAGGAGCTGAGGAATGGTACTACCTCTTCGGTCTCTGGAGATGCGGCGCATCCAGCGCCGAAGGTCCTCTCGGCCGCCCGCATCGAGTTGGTTCGGCGGGTACCGCTTCTTCGCGCTCTTCTTCTATTGCTGGCTCTGTCCGCCCTTCTCTGAATTCTTCTGCGATATCATGAACACCTACGGGTTTCGCCTCCTTGATTTCACCCCCAATGCTGTCTCGACCATGGCGGTTTTCGCACATCTCTGCGAAAACTTTGTCGAATCCACCAAAACGTAGCCCTCTTCGCCATTTCTTCATGCCTCGAGTAGAGAGAGAGAGCCTCTTGCCGGGGGATCGCTGGATCTCAAGAATCGGCAAGAAAGAGGCCTATCTGGAAGGAGAGCTTCGTAGCAAGTGGGAGGAGTGGAGGGCTGACTGGTCTTGGATCGTGAGGAGAACCGCAGCCATTCACGGCCCAGCGCCAAACCCCAATAGTCTTGGCAGCGATTGGAGCAACTTGGCGCCAGAGGATGCTAGATTAAACATCGCCGTTACCGGATCCTGCGCCTCGGGTTTGCGGACTCACTTGTAAGCGCGCGATTGGCGCGAATTTCCTTCACCGCCGCGCGCCCCTTGCGGGAGAGGAGGAGACCTGCTTGGGAGTTTCAGAATCGCGCCAGACATCATGAGGCTGCGCCGGCCTCAACTTTAACTTTCTTGTCTTGGAGCTTGACGCGATGCTCTTAGAGCTGTTCAAGCATGACCCGATCACCCGAATGGTTCATGTTGCCAAGGGAGTCGTTCCTTTATGCAACAACTCTTAAGCTCGACCGCATCCGTGCGATGATGCCGTTGTGTGATTCCCATGGAATCGTTCCAACTTGGCAAGAGCCCGCCGATGACGTCGTGCAGCAGTTCTTCGACAGCTTGGAAGAAGTGCCAATCCGCCCCGTGACACCACCGGTGAAGAGATGCAACGCATTGCCACGAGGTTGGAGGAGGCGGCTGGAGCTGCTGATTCTGGCGAATTTGGATTCTTGTGGAGGCGGAGGCAGCAGAGGCGGCAAGCCTTGTCGATCGAGAGGAGCTTGCCGGCGAGGAGGAGCAGGCCGAGCCTGAAGTTGAGCCGAACGAGCCGGCCGGAGGCGCTTCCTCCCCACCTTCAAGTAGCTTGCCGTGAGCGGAGCCCACAGCTCCACCAAGAAGGCGTCTCCGCAAGGACGGGGAAGTGGCGGGGCGGCAGACGGGCCAACAGCCGTCGCGTCGCGCGACGCGCTCCACCGCGGCAAGCACTGTTGCCGCGAGAGCGCCTCACGCCACCACAGCAACTGGAGCGGGGCCTTCTGGGACCACGGCTCCTGCACCCGCCAAGCGTCCGAGGGAGCCTACTCTTCCAGCTCGTCGCACCGGAGGTGAACCGGAATTCGACCTCTCCGCGCTCAGCTCCGAGGAAGAAGAAGAGTAAGATCTTGTCGCTGTACTTGTAATTCTCCAATTTGTTGCTTTGTCTTGTGTCTGACTTGCTTCGTTCTGAACTCTTTCCTTTTCAGGACGCTGGCCCAGAGATCTTCGAAGAGAGCCAAGACCCCGGTGATTGTCATCGAGGAAGAACCTACCGCAGCAGCGGGAGGCGCGTCCGAGACCTCCTTGCGGGACCCGGCGACCCTTCCACAAAGCAGCCCCCAGCGCAGCCCCCAGCGTAAGTATATGGTTCACTTTCTGCGGTTAGGCGCGCATGGGTGCTCTTTATTTGCTGATATCTAACTGTTGATTTGTGTAGAAGCAGAGCAGCCCCGCCAGGAGTGTCCTGAGGCTATTCCTGACATGCCATCTGCTTCGACTACGCCGCCAAGGGAAGATCCCCCGGCAAGGGAGTGCCCTCCGGCAAGGGAGGCTTCTCCGGCAAGGGACGACTCTCCGGCAAGGGATGGCACCATCGACCCTCCGGTGGCTGAGGCCACAACTGCAGATCCCATCGCAGGTAAGCCTCTTGCCTGTAAGCTGCCCTTGTGTTTTTCTTCTTCCAATTCTTCTTTTTGGATATTTTGCTTGACTTTTCTTTCTTTTTCTTGTCGTCAGATCCATCCGCCATGTGAGCCGATGGGCCGAGGTCGCCCGGCGAGGAGGGCGCTACAAGCAACATTGACGACGCCACCGTCGCCGAGGAGGAAACCGGCGCGGACGAGCCCGCCAAGGCTGCCGCCGCAGAAGCTGGCGAGGGGTCCAGCGATCGTACTGACGACCCTGAGGCCGCAGGAGCGCCGGGCACTACACCGACCGCCGATCCCTCCGCCGCTGCCGCAGTGCCAGACCCCGAGGAGCCCCAGCCCGGTGCCTACTTGAAGGCTGGCGATGGCGTCTTCATCAAGCTCCCCTGGGCGTCGAGCTCCAGGGCGCCGGTCGAAGGAGAGGCCTTCGACGAAGAGCTGCTTCGCCTCCATGGGCTGTCGTTGGTCGGCGCCAAGCAGCAGCTGCTGGCGAAGTCGAGGAGGAGCAGCTGTTGCGAAGCTCTTGTCACTCTACCGCGCCCGACAAGACAAGTTGGAATCCGGGAAGCACTTGTCGCGAGGGCGGAGCAGACATGGAGAAGCGCGCAGAAGAGCTCCGGGGCGCCAACCAAGAAGCTCTCCGGAACGTAGCGGAAGAGCGGGAGCGACTCGCTGAAGAGCGCACAACCTTCATCCTTGAGAAGGCTGAGGTCGAGGAGCAGCAGCGGCTGGTTGCCGAGAAGCTATGTGCGCAAGAAGGCGAGTTGGCGCAGCGGAAGATCAACCTTGACAGCTATGATGAAGAGCTTGCCGCGCGCGAGCAATCAATTGGCGGAGCTCTCAAGGAAGCAAAGGACGCTGCCGCGGCTGCCGAGGCCGCCAAGAAAGAGTTGGAGACGAAGGTGGCGCAGGTGAGGCCAACCTCCGAAAAGCGGCGAGGAGCTTGCTGCGCTTAAGCACGGCCGAGAAGGATGCCTACACTCTTGGCGTGCTGCAGGGCCGTCTCACCGAAAGGGCAAGGAGCTCGGCGCCGCCAAGGACTCAAGGCAGATCTTGGCTGAAGCTGACCACCTTGATCACGGGCTTTGGGCCAGCGCAAAGGAGGCGGGAGGTGGCCTTGTTGGAGAAAATCAAGGCCGACGAGGAGCTGCTCTCGAGTGCCACGACCGCCCATAACACCTTGAGAGAAAGTGATGCCTTTGGACCGAGGTCTTGTAAATCTGCCGCCGCCATCGACAAGGAGCCGGCGGAGCTGGGGATGGTGGATCTCGGTACTCCTCCGACGAGCATCTCAACCCAGCGCCAAGCTCAGCTTGTTCTTCAAAGGCGTGGTGGCGGCTCTCCAGCGGCTCCGGGAGGAGATCCCAAAGCAGCTGGCCGACGAGTCGCGCCAAATCTGTGCATGGGCTCCTCAGAAGGTGCTGATGAAGGTGGCCTTCCGCAATTCGGGCGTTAGCTGCCAACGTCCTCAAGTACTTGCCGCCGACTGCTGACGTTGAAGCGCTCAAGGCCCTTGTCGCACCCATTGTGGACAGGGTGAGCGGGATCAAGAGGGTCGATGGCGACCGCGTAGACTAGGTCGCCCGTTTTATCTTTTCCTTGTCGCCGCTGGTTATGTTAAGAGAACAATTTATTAGAGCTGCGACAAGCTATCTTGTAATATAACTCTATTTCAGTTAGTAATTGCTATGTTATTTCCTTTACTTGGGTCCTTCCTTTGTATGTTTCTGCCCTACGCTTTTAGGGAACTTGTCGGCGCAGCACCTTTGCCATGGCGCTAGTCTTGAGACGTCGGCAGCTTGTTTGGCGGTGTCGCCTCCGACAAGCAACCTTGTCGCGACTAGTTGCAGCTCACTTAAGTTGTTGAGCAGACTCGAAACAAAGTAAGGGCGCAAACTAGCTATGAGTTGGTTCCTTCGCGCACAGGTTTTCCATACGAAGCACGGTCGTTCGAGTAAGATAACTTAAAAATTTAAAACTGACTGCTCAAACTTTGGCAACTTAGCTTTTCTGTCGTTTGCTTCCCGGTAAGTCAAAACTTCCTCTTCGAGCTACGCTTGGTCCACAACATTATCTTCTTCTCCTTCCCCCCTGGCAAACTTGTTGGCGAGGGAACTTTCTCCTCTTTGAGAAAAAGAAAGAAGAGAAAATAAAGATATGGAGCCTTGCAGCTCGTTATTGCTTACCGGAATAGTTGCAGCACAAAGTGTCAGATAATACATGCAAAGTAAAAAGAAAAATGCACGAAATCGACAAGATGTGCGGAGCACATGAGCTTTACTGATGCACGGGGTCTGCGCCCGGCTTTGTATAAAGGATTACATGCAACATGGGCAAGACTTGTACAAAAGGTGGTTGCCGGAACAGGTTCCGGCAACCGCGCCTTATGGGTAAAACTTGCGAATATGCTCAATATTCCAGGAGTTGTTCACCGGAATGCCATCTTCGGTCTCAAGGCGGACAGCGCCAGGCCTAGTGACTCGTCTCACCCGATAAGGGCCTTCCCACTTTGGCGTCAACTTGTTGGAATTCTTGGCGGACTGAACGCGCCGAAGAACAAGGTCGCCTTCCTCAAGACTTCTGGCACTAACTTTGCGGCTATGGTAGCGGCGCAAAGCTTGCTGGTAACGAGCAGCTCGTAAAGCGGCCTGAAAACGGTCCTCCTCAAGGAGCAGCGCGTCATCTTATCGCAGCTGCTCTTGCTCAAACTCATCATAGCGAGCACTCGAGGTGACCCGTATCTGAGTTCCGTGGGGAGAACTGCCTCTGCTCCATAGACTAGGCGAAAGGTGTCGGCGGTGGCTCGATTTGGCGTCGTCTGATCGACCAAAGAACCACCGGCAGCTCCTCAATCCAGTTTCTTCCGCACTTGTGCAGCTTTGTCAAAAGTTACGGTCTTGAGCCCTCACAGCACTTCGATGTTTGCCCTCTCCGCTTGACCGTTGCTTCTCGGATGAGCAACAGAAGCGAAGCAGACCTTGGCGCCAAGATCTTGGACGTACTGCATGAAGGTGCGGCTCGTGAACTGTGTGCCGTTGTCGGTGATGATCCTGTTAGGAATTCCAAAACGGCAAACAATCGACCTGAAGAACTTGACTGCTGACTGTGCTGTCACCTTCCTCACTGCTTCCACTTCCGGCCACTTTGTGAACTTGTCGATTGCGACGTACAAGTACTCAAAGCCCCGACAACTTCGGGGAAAGGGGCGAGGATGTCGAGCCCCAGCACGAAAATGGCGGGATAAAGGGATCGTGCGGAGAGCTTGAGCTGGCTGGTGTATCTGCTTGGAATGGGCCTGCACGCTTCACACTTGGTTACTTGTGCGCTTCCATCACGGAGGGCTGTTGGCCAAAAGAAACCTTGCGGAATGCTTTGCGGCAAGTGCTCTTGCGCCAATGTGGTGACCACATATGCCTCCATGTATCTCTGCCAACAGCTTCAGTCCATCTTCCCGATGAATACACTTCAATTTCACACCGTTGAGTCTTCTTCTGTACAGGATGTTGTCGACAAACTGGTAAATACTTGACTGCCGGGCTACTCTTTCCGCTTCTTCTTGCTCTTGGGAAGTTCTCCATCAGAAGGAAATGGACGATCTGCTGTGTGCCCATCTTTGGAGCTTGTGGCTCGACAACAAGGACTAAAGGCACATTTGCTGCTGCAGGAACATCCGCTTCTACGGCGAGAACCTGCGGCTCAGCCGGAGCTTGATGATCCCCGTCAAGCTTGCCGGAGCAAAACTTGTCGGGAGCGTCTGCTTCAACGAAACAAACCCTTAGGCTTGTCGGAGTAGACTGCTCCTCAGCAATGTCGGTGTTGATCCTGGGGACCTTCTTGGCGGCGGCTTCAGGGAGCTCCGCCGGAAAGTAGTCACCAGAAACCAACTTCCTCTTCTTGCTCTGTCCAGTTGACGGTGCTACAGTTGGTTGAGTTAGCCTGAGCATGAAGATCCCTGGTTCCACAGGTAACTTAAGTGCGGCGCACTTCGACAGGCCCTCAGCAATGTCGTTTTGAGCTCTTGGAATATGTTCCATTTGTAGGCCGTCAAAGTGCTCTTCTAGATTCCTCACTTCATCAACATAAGCCTCCATCAACGGACTCTGATAACTCTTGTTCACTTGGCGGATGACAAGTTGTGAGTCACCCCTGACAATGAGCTTCTTAATCCCAAGGTCCGCTGCGATCCTGAGACCGGCAAGCAAACCTTCATACTCCGCAGTATTGTTCGTTGCTTGCTCCTTGGGAAAGTGAATCTGGACTACGTACTTGAGGTGCTCTCCGGTGGGTGCGACAAGTAGTACGCCGGCACCGGCGCCTTGCAGTGAGAAGGCACCGTCAAAGTACATCAGCCACTCTTTGCTTGCCTCCTTAACGGGGATGCTCGTTTCTGGGATTTCCTCATCTTGTGTTGGCGTCCATTCTGCTATGAACTCCGCCAATGCTCTGCTTTGGATAGTTGAAGTGCTTTCGAACTTGAGGCCAAAGCTTGACAGTTCCAGCGCCCACTCGACAATCCTGCCTGTTGCTTCTGGATTCTGCAGTATCCTTTTCAGGGGAAAACGAGTGACGACTGTGATCTCGTGTGCTTGGAAGTAATCGCGCAGCTTTCTCGAGGCCATGAGAAGGCCGAAAAGCAACTTCTGCACACCAGAGTACCTCGACCTAGCCCCCTGCAGGAGTGAACTAACAAAGTAAACTGGGCGCTGCACCATCCTTTTCTGCATCTTCTCATGCTCTTGCGCAAATCCATCTTTGTCGGGACCAAAGCTTATCGGTGAAGCCCCCTGCTTGTCGCTGGATGCCTCTGCCATGGTCGCCAGCTCATCATCAGCCTCCCTCTCCGCTACTAACGCAGCACTAACCACTTGATTGGTCGCCGCTAAATATAGCAGCAACTTCTCTTGTGGCTTAGGTGCGACAAGTACTGGAGTGGAGGACAGGTATCTCTTCAAGTCCTGCAGCGCAGCCTCCGGTTCCGGACTCCATTTCATTGGACCCGCCTTTTTCAAAATTTTGAAAAATGGCAGGGCGCGCTCAGCAGACCTAGAGATAAACCTGCTGAGAGCAGCCACGCAGCCGGCAACTCTTCGTACATCCTTGACACGCTTTGGTGCTTCAATCTTCTCAATGGCCTTGATCTTGTCGGGATTGGCTTCAATTCCCCGCTGAGACACGAAGAACCCGAGAAGCTTGCCGGAAGGGACTCCGAACACGCACTTCTCAGGGTTGAGCTTGAGGTTGATCTTGCGCAGATTTGCAAAGGTTTCATCCAAATCTTGAATCAGAGTTGCCCTGTCCTTGCTCTTGACCACTATGTCATCCATGTAAGCTTCCACATTTCTGTGTATTTGCGGCTCAAAAGCGTCATGGACTACTCTTGCAAATGTTGAACAAGCATTCTTTAGCCCAAAAGGCATCCGTATAATACAGTATGTGCCACATGGGGTGATGAATGCGGTTTTCTCTTCATCCTCTTCTGCCATGAAGATCTGATGATATCCTGAGTATGCATCAAGAAATGAAAGCAAATCACATCCAGCCGTGGAGTCAACAATCTGGTCGATACGCGGCAAAGGAAATGGGTCTTTGGGACAAGCTTTATTAACATCTGTGAAGTCGATACATAGTCTCCATTTCCCATTTTCCTTGCGTACAACTACAGGATTGCCCAACCACGTAGGATGGAGCACTCCTCTGACAAGGCCTGCTGCTTCCAATTTCTTGATCTCTTCGCAATGAATTCTTGGCGCCCATTGCCGCTTCGACTTTACGCTTGACGGGCGCGCGCGAGGACAGACAGCCAGTGATGCTCAATTACTTTCACAGGAACACGGGGATGTCGGGCGGTTGCCATGCAAACACGTCGGCGTTAGCCAGCAGAAAGCAACGAGCGCTTTCCTATTTAGGGTCAAGCGTGGCACCGATGGTGAAGGTACCACCGATGTCGTCCTCCTTGGCGGACACCTTCTTGGTCTCTGGAGCTGCCATCGTCTTCTTACACTTGCGGTGGAGCTCGATGGTGCGTCCTCGGCGGTGGCGCAGCACTCAGGAGGTGCGCTTACGGAGTGGGCATCAGAGCTCTTGCCGGACTTGGTCTTCTTCTTCCCTCCGGGAGCTTCAGCGGCAAGTGACTTGCTATCTGTTGCAGCTGCTGCTTCTCGGTAAATCTTGTCGGCGCAGATAAGAGCATCCTTCTTGTCGCCATGTACAGAAATGACACTTATTGGGCCTGGCATCTTGAGTAAGTTGTATGCATAATGAGAGGCCGCCATGAACTTGGCGAGTCTTTGGACGACCAAGTATCCCATTGTAAGGCAATGGAAAATCAACAACGTCGAGCGTGACCCTCTCGATCCTGAAGTTTAGCTCGCTGCCAAATGTTACCGCAGCGTGATCTTCACCTCACGCTTGCTCCTTCCCGGATTGATTCCTTGGAATGTGCGGTCTCTTGAGCTCACTTGTCGGGATCTGAAGCTTCTGGTGCACCGCGGACGAGATCAGGTTTAAGCCGCCCCGCCGTCAACTAGCATCTTGGTGACCTTGAGGTTGCGGATAGTTGGTGAGACCAACATCGGCAAGCACCCGACCGCAGATTATGCGATCGGGTGGTCCTCAATATCAAAGATGATAGGCGTCTTGGACCATTTCGAGGCTTGCGTGACTCTACGGATGGTTCTGCTGCATTAACTTCCCGCATCCACTGCTTGAGTTGGCGGTGTGAAGTATGCAGAGAGGCACCGCCATCAACGCAGAGGACCTCTGTGGCTTTCTGAAACTCCTACTCATCGGTCTCGTCGTCTTCCATATCTTCATCGTCGTCGTCATCTTCATCCTTGTCGCGGCCGCGGGGAGGTCTGTCTCCCTTGCCGCTGCTTGGCCTTACTGTGGCGTCCTCCCGGCGGGTCGCTTCTTGCTAACTCCCCGATACCTTCCTGGGCCTTCTCCTTGTCGCGCCGCTTTCGTACTCAGCCTTCGCTGCTCAACAGGATGCTCGACCTTCTTGTAGCTCACGGAGGTCATGGCCCTTGGTGCGGTGGATCTTGCAGTACCTGTTTGTTGGAGCTGTCTGGCTTGTCGGCGGCCACCACAGCTGGCAGTTGGCGCCCGCGGCAACCTCCTTGCCGGAGCTACCAACCTTAGCTTTCTTGGCGTCGCCTCCGTTGCCGGACTGCTCGACAACTAGCACGTCCTTGCCTTTCTTCTTTCTGTTGTTCCTCCGCCGGCTCTTCCTTGTCGGGGCAATCTCTTCACTATCAGATCCTGCTTCTGCATTCTCTCCTGGGAGTCTCCTCCCTTCCTCAGCACGTGCACACTTGTCGGCCAAGGCATACAGCTCACTGACGTCCTTGACTTTGCACATCGCCATCTCTTCCCTCATCCTTCGATTCCATGCGTTTGATGAAACGCTGATCACCACCGACGAGGTGGACATCCGGGATGTTGTAGTGCACACGGCTGAATCTCTGGATGAACTTGCGCAGGGACTCTCCTTCCTTCTGGGCGAGCAGATGAAGGTCGTTTTCCTGGCCATGAGGCTTGTGGCCGCTTGTGTAACACCCCGGAAGTAACTTTCCATATTTGTAACTCCAACTCTTTCCATTTTCGGCATTGTGATATGATATTCCCTCCGTGGTTAGGTTTTTCTCCTTTTTGCATTTTGTCCATTTCATGCATTTTATATCATGTCATCATGTGCATCACATTTGTATACGTGTTCGTCTCATGATTCCGAGCATTTTTCCCGTTGTCCGTTTTGTAATCCGGCACTCCTATCTCCCCCGGCGGCCCCTTTTACGTTTTTCCGTGTGCGGGTATTAAACCTTCTCGAAATGGACCGAGGTTTGCCTAGTGGCCTTGGTATACCACCCGTAGACCACCGGTCAAGTTTCGGGTCATTTGGAGCTCGTTTGGTACTCCAACGGTTAACCGCACTCTCGCAAAGGCCTCTTTTGAGTTGCAGCCCAACACCCCTTCAAAACAGCCCAATAACCCATCTAAGTCACTTCCATGCTCTCCGTCGTTCGATCACGATCGTGTGGGCGAAAACTACACCTCATTTGGACTCTCCTAGCTCCCTCTATGCCTATTTAAGCAAACCCCCCTCCAAATCCGGATCATCCCTTCCCCGAAACCCTAAAAATCGCCCTCCGCCGCCACCGGACGTGTCCGCCCGCTACCGGACGTCGTCCGCCGCCGCCGCCCTTGAATCCAGCGCCATACGTCAGCTCCCCGCCCAGGGCCCTTTCGGCCCATCATGAAGCCCGCCCGGGCGCCTCGGGCCCAGCGCGCCCGCCCGCATGCCCGTCTCCCCCGCCGCCCGCGCCTCCTCGCCCGGCCTCCAGCGCCGCCGCCCGCCGCCACCAGCCCAGCGACCTCGCCCCCCGCGCCGCCCGGCCGCTCCGCCCACCCGCTTCGCCGCCGCCTCTCTCATGGCGCCCGCCCGCGCCGGCCGCGCCCGCGCCCGGCTCGCCGACCCGCCGGCGCGCGACCGGCCGCCTCCTCCGGCGAGCCGAGCCTCCGCCGCCCTCGACCGATCCGGCCGGCCCGATCCGGCCTCGGTTCGCGAGCCGCCCGTTGACCTCTCTCCCTCTCCATTTTTCTCCAAGTCCTTAATCTCAATGAATTTTGTTGCATTTTCAACCGAGTGTATCTTTGCATCTGTAGGCCCATTTTGTGCGTATAATATGTCAAAATGTTCGTCGCGAAGAGTAGATCATTTCATCTCATTGCATGATTTTCATTTGAGCTCATCTTGATGCCCGAAATGCTGTTGGAAGAGTGCTATGTGATGTTAGTTTCTGTTTCGTAACAGAACTTGCACTTTTGTTATTTTTGCCATGATTAATGTGTGCACCCTATGAAGTTGAGTCCTACATGTGTTTTGTAATATGCCATGCCATCTTTCCAGGGGTGTATGCCATGTATTTTTGTGATCTATGTGGTGACTAGCACAAGCATGCAAAGTATGTGTCCTGATGTTGCTGATTTCAGCCCTGTTTAGCTGATTTTGATGCCATGTTAACCGAGAGATCTATGCATATTTCGAGATACTTCAGTAAGGATGTTTTGTAAAACATGTCTTGCTCTATCCATCCATGCCTTTGTTTGCAATTATGGAGTGCCATAGCTTGAGTCAATCGAGCTCTACTTTTGCTATCAAATGTTTCCTGGCAGATTGTTTACATGTTATTCAATTTTGCCAAGCTTGTTGTGGTTGACCCATGTATGATATGTTAGTGTTCTTGCCATGTATGTCTTCTATGCCATGTCTTCTTGATGTATGTATGCTTATTTTATCATTTAAGGCTCTGTAGTGAGTGCATTGAGCTTGTAAACATGCCTACTCGTTATCAGTTTTTGACATGTCATGTTGCTGAATCTGTTAACGAAACTTTCAATATTGACATGGGTGTTACTATATTTTCTAATCCTTTTTGGCTTATGGTCAGTAAGGGACTTTTGATCTATGCTTTGAGTAGATTCATGCCATGCCATGTTTTCCTATTTTAAGTTCCTGTAGCATGTAGTTTTGTTGCTCTGAACATTGCAACCTGATGCTGTTTTTGCCATGTCCAGCCTGATATTTTGAGCACTTTTGCCATGCTTGTTTGAACCTGTTATGATGTGAACTAGCCACAGCTCAGTGGTCATCTTTTGTCGAGCATCTTGTGTAGATCACTGCCATATACTTTGTTGATACGTTTGGGTGCAGTAGCTTAATTAATTGTTGCTTGCTAAGTGGCATCATGCTGTTAATGGCAGATTTGTGCCATTCTTGTTTTGCTTGTCATTTCCAAACCGTGCATCCGATTCGGTGATCTTTATATCGATTTCAACGAAATCATCTCATCTTTCAGTGGCATACTTGGTTTGCCAAGTTGATGCCTCGTTCATCATTTACCTTCGGGCCTTTTACGCATTGCATATCGCATCTCGCATATCATGCCATGTTTTGCATCATGTTGATTGTGCATTGCACCGTGATTTATTGTGGTTCCTTTGTTTGTGTTGTTGCTTTGGGTAGAGCCGGAGGCGAGTGCGTGAGCGAGGAACCTGTTGAGAACAGCTTACGAGGATCAAGCTTTCGACAACTCTGAGAACATTGCGAGCAAGATGACCATACCCTCGAAATCACTTCTATCTTTGCTATGCTAGTTGCTCGCTCTTTTGCTATGCCTATGCTGCGATGCCTACCACTTGCTATATCATGCCACCCATATTGCCATGTCAGCCCTAACCATCCTTTTCCTAGCAAACCGTTGATTGGCTATGTTACCGCTTTGCTCAGCCCTCTTATAGCGTTGCTAGTTGCGGTGAAGCTGAAGTTTGTTCCTTGTTGGAACATGGAGATGTTGTTCCTTGTTGGAACATGTTTACTTGTTGGGGATATCACAATATATATCTGCTATAATTTAATACATCTATATACTTGGTTAAGGGTGGAAGGCTCGGCCTTATGCCCAGTGTTTTGTTCCTCTTGCCACCTAGTTTCCGTCATACGGTGTTATGTTCCTTGATTTCGCGTTCCTTACGGTTGGGTGATTTATGGGACCCCCTTGACAGTTCGCTTTGAATAAGACTCGTCCAGCAAGGCCCAACTTTGGTTTTACCATTTGCCACCTAAGCCTTTTCCCCGGGTTTCGCGAGCCGAGGTCATCTTTATTTTAACCCCGGCCAGTTCTCCTTGATTGCTAGTCCAACTTGAGCGATGTCCGGCGCCCTTGGGCAACCAGGGTTTATGCCAACCCGACGTCTGGCTCATCCGGTGTGCCACGAGAACGAGATATGTGCAGCTCCTATCGGGATTTGTCGGCACATTCGGGTGGCTTTGCTGGTCTTGTTTTATTGCTGTCGAAATGTCTTGTAGTCCGGGATTCGAGATTGATCGGGTCTTCCCGTAGAAGGAATATCCTTCGTTGACCGTGAGAGCTTATAATGGGCTAAGTTGGGACACCCTGCGAGGTAATATCTTTCAAAGCCGTGCCCGCGGTTATGAGGCAGATGGGAATTTGTTAATGTCGGTTGTAGAAAACCCAAAGTTGACCTCAAATAAAATACACATCAACGCGTGTGTAACCGTGATGGTCTCTTCTCGGAGGTCCGGGAAGTGAACACGGTGTTGGAGTTATGTCTGACGTAAGTAGTTCAGGATCACTTCTTGATCGCTATTAGATTCACGTCCGTGCTTTGCTCCTCTTCTCGCTCTCTTTTGCGATGTAGCCACCATATATGCTAGTCGCTTGCTGCAGCTCCACCTTACTACTCTGTCCTTCCTATAAGCTTAAATAGTCTTGATCTCGCGGGTGTGAGATTGCTGAGTCCCGTGACTCACAGATACTTCAAAACAGTTGCAGTGCCGACGATGCGGTCAGGTGACTCAACCGAGCTCAAGTGGGAGTTCGACGAGGAACGTGGTCGTTACTATGTGTCTTTTCCTGATGATCGAGTAGTGGTGCCCGGTTGGGACGATTCGGGATCTGTGTAGCATTTGGGGTATCTTCTTTTATTTTGGTTCCGTAGTCGGACCTTGAGTGTACTCGAATGATGGATGTTTATTTATGTACTGTGTGAAGTGGCATTGTAAGCCAACTATGTATCTCTTTCCTTATTTATTACATGGGTTGTGTGAAGATTACCTCACTTGCGACATTGCTTTCAATGCGGTTATGCCTCTAAGTCGTGCCTCGACACGTGGGAGATATAGCCGCATCGAGGCGCTACAAGTTGGTAATCGAGCCTTCCCGAGTTAGGAGCCCCCTACTTGATTGTTTGTTGGCGTTGTTGAGTCTAGAATGGAAAATGTTTTGAGTCTTAGGATTATATATATCGGAGAGTAGGATTCTTTTTACTCCCAGTCCTTTCGTCGCTCTGTGAGGTCTCCCGACGTGAGTTTTGACTCTTCTCTCCTCAAATTTCACTAAATTTTTTTAGGATCACGTGGGTATCTTGGAATCGTTCCGATGGTTTTGTGACGAGAACATTGTTCTTGGTGCCTCGACATTTAGGGGTTGTGGCGGTGTCCGGGAGTTGAGCTCCGAGGTGTTGTCGTCACAATTTTATCGTTGCGATTCTGGAATACCGAGTTTTGCCGACATCGAAATCTCTTTTGTGCAGTTGTTGGTGAGATAACCCTGATAGCCCGATCTTGAGGCGAGTCTTGGGAGTATTGCCATGACTTGTATAACGGATGTTTTTGAAGGTCGAGGTACCACGATTTCGAGGATTTCTTGGTTATGTGTTGACGGATGGATACAATTGGATCTAGGTATTATTAGTTTGGGTGATATATTTTGTGTCCCTGTATCCCCAACACCAGATTGCATAACCAGAAAGTTTGGGAGTTTATAGGTGGAATTCTAGTAGCTTACGGGATATTCTTTCCGACGGATGTATGATTTGAGATTGGGGTTCAACGTCTAGTGGTCCGCCCATTCACGGTCGATTTACGATGGTCGCGAGGCGTCTTAAAGAATCCTCGGCTATGCTGATTCGGGGCGTCTTGTTTGTCATTCGTGACGTCCGCTATCGTCGTGTCCGTGTGGGCCCCACCACGAACACTTTGGTGAAATCTCTATCATGTGTTTGTTCGGCTCATTCTAGAAGCCAATCTTTTGTTTTCAGTTGTGATATTGAATTGTTTCTAAGACAGATGTTGTTTCCATATCTTTATCTAAGTGGCTTCTCACCTTAATGGGCGTGTGATGATTAACTTTGGAATTCATTCGTTCATTCTTGTTGAATGTTTATTGTGAAGACTATATGTTGCAATTTCTATCCGTTGATTCTACTTGACTATTTGTCTATCAAAGGACTAACGGATGTCACCCTCTTGAGGATGGCTCCGCCAGCGTCGAATCCGGATCGCAATGATGGGGATCGGTCGAACCTCCACCTCCACCTCCGCCTCCGGAGGCTGGCAAGCTATCATGGCAGCCACCAATGCCAATGCTCAGATGATTTTGCAGCTCTTGCAAGAACGTACTCAAGTGCAAGGCAATCAAGGAAATCAAGGTCAAGGCAACAATCAGCCGCACTTTGCTACTCTCAGTCAGTTCCTTGCTAATCAACCGAAGTCTTTCAGTTTCTGTGTCGAGGCCACAGACGCTGACGATTGGCTTGTGGACATCTGCAAGCATTTTGATTGTAGCAATGTCAGACCTAAGGACTTTGTCAAGTTTGCATCGTTTCAACTCAAGGATCAAGCTGCTGAGTGGTACCAGCAATACAAAGATTCCAGAGGAGGTCGTGTCATTACCTGGGATGAGTTCCGCTGTGATTTCAGAGCTCATCACATTCCGAAAAGTGTTGTTGAGAGCAAGCGTGAGGAGTTCCGCAATCTCAAGCAGGGCAACATGTCTGTCTATCAATACAATATCCAGTTTAGAAGCTCGCTCGTTTTGCTAAGCAAGGCGTGCACGATGAAAAGAGTATGATCTATCAATTGGAGGTGGTGCGAGAGAAGATCTGCAATTAGCTCTTGTGCTTTTTGAGCGAGATAAGTATGATGATTTCTACAACATGGCTCTGAAGCAAGAAGCTGCCCAGCTTCAAATGTGAGGCCTCTAAGAAGAGAATCGGGGATGCAGTTCAGTCTTCTTCCTCCTCTCAAGTGGCAGCTAAGCAGCGAAGTTTACCTTCCTCCTCCTCCGTTCCGTCGGCCTTATCGGTGAGAAGAACTCAGTGGCGTGGATCTTCCCACCCACCCAACCCAAGCTATTAGAACAAGTCTAATTCTCAAGCTCCAAGGTCAAGTGCTCCTTACCACCGTCCGCTCTCGAAGTGACTTGCAACAAATGTCGTGAAAGGTCACTATGCGAACAAGTGCTTCAACCAGAGGCGCCTTCCGCCTCCTCCTCCTGTGAAATCTTCCAGCAATGCAGTGGTCAAGCATAATCCCAAGTCTGCCAAGGTCAATATGATGAATGCAACTCAAGCAGAGGAATCTTCTGATGTGATAATGGGTAATCTTCCAGTTAATGATATTCCTGCAAAAGTCTTATTTGATACTGGTGCATCGCATTCTTTCATTTCAAGACCTTTTGCATCTAAGCATGAGTTGGTTTTTCAAGATTTGCCTAAACCATTATCGGTTGTCTCTCCGGGTAAATTCATGCATGCAAGCTCCATGGTTCCGGATGTTTCTATCAAGATGGGCGATTATAGGTTTCTGGCTAAACCTATTGTCCTTGGTGACTCGGATATTGATCTTATTCTCGGAATGGACTGGCTTTATCAGCACAAAGCTCAGCTTGATTGTGCTGCCAGGGAAATTCAATTGACTCACTCTTCTAATGATGTGATCATCTATGCGCTCGTGATGAAACCATTGGTTGTTTTCTCTCAATGAGAAGGGCGAACTGAATACTATCTCTCGATTCGATCGTTTGTGAGTACCAAGATGTCTTTCGGAAGAGCTTCGGGTATGCCTCCTCATCGGCCGATTGAGTTCGTTATCGATCTTGAGGCTGCATCGAACCCGTTGCAAGCGTCCATACAAGCTTGGACCTGATGAGCTGAAGGAATTGAAGAAGCAGCTCGATGAACAAGAGCGTCTGGGTTTGATCGACCGAGTTCATCTCCTTGGGGTTGTGGTGTTCTTTTGTCCGGAAGAAGGATGGCGCGGACCGACTTTGCGTCGATTACCGTCCATTGAATAAGAAGACAATCAAGAACAAGTATCCACTTCCCAACATCAATGAGCTTTTCGAGCAACTCAAAGGTGCTAAGTGTTCTCCAAGCTTGACCTTCGTATGGGTTATCATCAGATTCGCATTCGTGAACAAGATATTCCCAAGACAGCATTCGAACAAGCTTTGGTTCTTATGAATATCTTGTCATGTCTTTCGGCCTTGTCAATGCTCCTCCAACATTCTCTCGGATGATGAACTTCATTTTCAACCCTACACCAATGAATTCGTCTTGGTCTATCTTGATGATATTTTGGTCTTCTCCAAGAATAAGAAGGATCATGCCAAACATTTGCGATTGGTGCTAGACAAGCTCGAGAGTATCAATTCTATGCTAAGTTCTCCAAATGTGAATTTTGGCTTGATGAAGTGCTTTATCTTGGTCATATCATCTCCGCCAAGGGCATCCTTTGTTAATCCCGAGAAGGTGTCCGCAATTGTGAATTGGGAACCTCCTCGGAATGTCAAGCAGCTCCATGATTTTCTTGGTCTTGCAAGCTATTGCGAAGATTCGTTGAGAACTTCTCCAAGATTGCAAAGCCTCTTTCCAACCTCCTCGAAGCATGTGAAGTATGTCCGGTCTCCCGAGTGTGGCGTTGCTTTCAATACTCTCAAAGAGAAACTTCGTCACAGCTCTGTTCGACTCCTCTGATGAATCCAAGCCATTTGAAGTTTTCTGTGATGCTTCTCTTCAAGGTCTCGGTCTGTGTTAATGCAAGAGAAGAGAGTTGTGGCTTATACTTCTCGCCATTTGAAGCCCAACGAGAAGAACTACCCCACTCACGATCTTGAGTTGGCGGCAGTTGTCCATGCATTGATAACGTGGAGACATCTCTTGTTGGGAAGGAAAGTGGACATTTTCACCGATCACAAGAGTCTCAAGTACATCTTCACCCAGCCCAACCTCAACCTCGAGGCAGACTCGATGGGTGAAATGATTCAAGAGTACAACCCAAGTATTGAATATACTCGGGCAAGGCCAATGTCATTGCAGATGCTTTGAGCAGGAAGGCTTCTTGCAGCAGTCTAATCCTCAAGCCCTTTCAGCGGATCTCTGTGAAGCTTTCCATAAGCTGAATCTTCAAGTTGTTCCTCAAGGCTTTCTTGCCAACCTCATAGTCTCTCCTACTTTGGAAGATCAGATTCGTGAGGCTCAACTTCTGGATACCATGGTGAAAAAGGTGAAGCGTGGTATCGACAAGGGCATTTCAAGTACAAGTGCTTCCACATTGATGACAAAGATACTCTTTTCTTTGAGGACGGATTGTGGTTCCTAAGGGTGATCTGAGAAAAGTCATTATGAGCGAGGCTCACAATTCGCTTCTATCCATTCATCCCGGAAATGCGAAGATGTAACCTCAAGCAGTCATATTGGTGGACTCGAATGAAGCGAGAAATTGCTCAATTCGTGAATGAATGTGATGTCTGCGAGAAGAGTGAAAGCAGAACACCAAAGACCAGCTGGTCTCCTTAAACCTCTTGCTATTCCGAATGGAAGTTTGATCATATTGAAATGGACTTCGTGACTGGTTTTCCAAAGTCCAAGCGTGGAAATGATGCTATCTTCGTTGTCATTGACAAGCTTACTAAAGTGGCTCATTTTCTTCCTATCAAAGAATCCATCACAGCAGCTCAGTTGGCAGAGCTTTACACCTCCAGGATTGTCTCCTTGCACGGCATTCCACAAGTGATCTCTTCAGACCGTGGCAGCATCTTTACCTCCAAGTTTTGGGATTCTTTTCAGAAGGCCATGGGCACCAACATTCGTTTCAGCACAGCTTTCCATCCTCAAACAAGTGGCCAAGTTGAGCGAGTTAATCAAATTCTTGAAGATATGCTCAGGACTTGTGTCATTTCTTTCGGTATGAAGTGGGAAGATTGTCTTCCATATGCCGAGTTCTCCTACAACAACAGCTTCCAAGCGAGTTCGGGCAAGGCCCCATTCGAAATTCTCTATGGCGAAAGTGCGTACTCCTCTCAATTGGTCCGAGACAGGTGAGCGCCAACTTCTTGGCAATGACTTGATCACGAAGCGGAAGAAATGTGCCAAGTCATTCGTGAGAATCTCAAAGCCGCGCAATCGCGCCCGGAAGAGTTATTATGATGATAAGCACCGTGATGTGGCTTTTGAAATCGGAGACCATGTCTACCTCCGCGTCTCTCAATGAAAGGCACTCGTCGCCCGGTATCAAAGGAAGCTTGCCCCTAGATCGTGGGTCCTTTCAAGATCATTGGCAAAAGAGGCGATCTAGCCTATCAACGAGCTTCCATCCAACTTTGCAAATGTGCACGATGTGTTTCACGTGTCACAGCTTCGCAAGTGCTTCAAGACTCCGAACGCACTATCAACTTCAAGAGATTGACCTTCAAGAAGATCTCTCTTATCATGAGCACCCGTTGCTATTCTTGAAGAAACCGAGCGCAAGACTGCAACAAGTCAATCAAATTCCTCAAAGTGAAGTGGTCACACCATTCCGACCGAGAAGCTACTTGGGGCGCGAGGATCACCTCCGTTCGAATATCCGGAGTTCTTTCAGTCCTAGATCTCGGGCGAGATCCTCTTGTAGTGGTGGAGTGTTGTAACACCCGAAGTAACTTTCTATATTTGTAACTCCAACTCTTGCCATTTTCGGCATTGTGATATGATATTCCCTCTGTGGTTGGGTTTTTCTCCTTTTGCATTTTGTCCATGTCATGCATTTTATATCATGTCATCATGTGCATCGCATTTGCATACGTGTTAGTCTCATGATTCCGAGCATTTTTCCGTTGTCCGTTTTGTAATCCGGCACTCCTATCTCCCCGGCGGCCCTTTTACGTTTTTCGTGTGCGGGTATTAAACCTTCTCGAAATGGACGAGGTTTGTCTAGTGGCCTTGGTATACCACCGTAGACCACGGTCAAGTTTGGGTCATTTGGAGCTCGTTTGGTACTCAGCGGTTAACCGCACTCTCGCAAAGGCCTCTTTTGAGTTGCAGCCCAACACCCCTTCAAAACAGCCCAATAACCCATCTAAGTCACTTCCATGCTCTCCGTCGTTCGATCACGATCGTGTGGTAAAACTACACCTCATTTGGACTCTCCTAGCTCCCTCTATGCCTATTTAAGCAAACCCCCTCAAATCCGGATCATCCTTCCCGAAACCCTAAAATCGCCCTCCGCCGCCACGGACGTGTCCGCCCGTTACGGACGTCGTCCGCTACCGCCATCCCGCCCGAATCCAGCGCCCGCCCGTCAGCTCCCGCCGCCCGCTGAGCCGCTTTCGGCCACCATGAGCCCGCCCGAACGCCTCGGGCCAGCGCGCCGCCCATGCCCGTCTCCCGCCGCCCGCGCCTCCTCGCCCGCCTCCAGCGCCCGCCCGCCGCCCGGCAGCAGCCGGAGACCCTCACCCGCCCGCGCCGCCCGGCCGCTCAGCCACCCGCTTCGCCGCCGCCTCCGCCGGCGCCCGCCGCCGTAGCGCCCGCCGCCGCCCAGCGCCGCCCGCCTCGCCGACCCGGCCGCGCGCGCTGACCGGCCGCCTCCTCCGGCGAGCCGAGCCGCCGCCGCCCTCGACCGATCCGGCCGGCCCGATCCGGCCTCGGTTCGCGAGCCGCCCGTTGACCTCTCTCCCCCTCCATTTTTCTCCAAGTCCTTAATCTCAATGAATTTTGTTGCATTTTCAACCGAGTGTATCTTTGCATCTGTAGGTCCATTTTGCGCGTATAATATGTCAAAATGTTCGTCTCGAAGAGTAGATCATTTCATCTCATTGCATCATTTTCATTTGAGCTCATCTTGATGCCCGAAATGCTGTTGGAAGAGTGCTATGTGATGTTAGTTTCTGTTTCTTAACAGAACTTGCACTTTTGTTATTTTTGCCATGATTAATGTGTGCACCCTATGAATTTGAGTCCTACATGTGTTTTGTAATATGCCATGCCATCTTTCCAGGGGTGTATGCCATGTATTTTTGTGATCTATGTGGTGACTAGCACAAGCATGCAAAGTATGTGTCCTGATGTTGCTGATTTCAGCCCTGTTTAGCTGATTTTGATGCCATGTTAACTTGATGATACCGAGAGATCTATGCATATTTCGAGATACTTCAGTAAGGATGTTTTGTAAAACATGTCTTGCTCTATCCATCCATGCCTTTGTTTGCAATTATGGAGTGCCATAGCTTGAGTCTATCGAGCTCTACTTTTGCTATCAAATGTTTCCTGGCAGATTGTTTACATGTTATTCAATTTTGCCAAGCTTGTTGTGGTTGACCCATGTATGCTATGTTAGTGTTCTTGCCATTTATGTCTTCTATGCCATGTCTTCTTGATGTATGTATGCTTAGTTTATCATTTAAGGCTCTGTAGTGAGTGCATTGAGCTTGTAAACATGCCTACTCGTTATCAGTTTTTGACATGTCATGTTGCTGAATCTGTTAACGAAACTTTCAATATTGACATGGGTGTTACTATATTTTCTAATCCTTTTTGGCTTATGGTCAGTAAGGGACTTTTGATATATGCTTTGAGTAGATTCATGCCATGCCATGTTTTGCTATTTTAAGTTCCGGTAGCATGTAGTTTTGTTGCTCTGAACATTGCAACCTGATGCTGTTTTTGCCATGTCCAGCCTGATATTTTGAGCACTTTTGCCATGCTTGTTTGAACCTGTTATGATGTGAACTAGCCGTAGCTCAGTGCTCATCTTTTGTCGAGCATCTTGTGTAGATCACTGCCATATACTTTTTTGATACGTTTGGGTGCAGTAGCTTAATTAATTGTTGCTTGCTAAGTAGCATCATGCTGTTAATGGCAGATTTGTGCCATTCTTGTTTTGCTTGTCATTTCCAAACCGTGCATCCGATTCCGGTGATCTTTATATCGATTTCAACGAAATCATCTCATCTTTCAGTGGCATACTTGGTTTGCCAAGTTGATGCCTCGTTCATCATTTACCTTCGGGCCTTTATCGCATTGCATATCGCATCTCGCATATCATGCCATGTTTTGCATCATGTTGATTGTGCATTGCACCGTGATTTATTGTGGTTCCTTTGTTTGTGTTGTTGCATTGGGTAGAGCCGGAGGCGAGTGCGTGAGCGAGGAACCTGTTGAGAACGCTTACGAGGATCAAGCTTTCGACAACTCTGAGAACATTGCGAGCAAGATGACCATACCCTCGAAATCACTTCTATCTTTGCTATGCTAGTTGCTCTCTCTTTTGCTATGCCTATGCTGCGATGCCTACCACTTGCTATATCATGCCACCCATATTGCCATGTCAGCCCTAACCATCCTTTTCCTAGCAAACCGTTGATTGGCTATGTTACCGCTTTGCTCAGCCCCTTATAAGCGTTGCTAGTTGCGGTGAAGCTGAAGTTTGTTCCTTGTTGGAACATGGAGATGTTGTTCCTTGTTGGAACATGTTTACTTGTTGAGGATATACAATATATATCTGCTATAATTTAATACATCTATATACTTGGTTAAGGGTGGAAGGCTCGGCCTTATGCACTGTGTTTTGTTCCACTCTTGCCACCCTAGTTTCCGTCATACGGTGTTATGTTCCTTGATTTCGCGTTCCTTACGGTTGGGTGATTTATGGGACCCCCTTGATAGTTCGCTTTGAATAAGACTCGTCCAGCAAGGCCCAACTTTGGTTTTACCATTTGCCACCTAAGCCTTTTCCCCGGGTTTTATGAGCCGAGGTCATCTTTATTTTAACCCCGGGCCAGTTCTCCTTCGATTGCTGGTCCAACTTGAGCGATGTCTGGCGCCCTTGGGCAACCAGGGTTTATGCCAACCCGACGTCTGGCTCATCCGGTGTGCCACGAGAACGAGATATGTGCAGCTCCTATCGGGATTTGTCGGCACATTCGGGTGGCTTTGCTAGTCTTGTTTTATTGCTGTCGAAATGTCTTGTAGTCCGGGATTCGAGATTGATCGGGTCTTCCGGTAGAAGAATATCCTTCGTTGACCGTGAGAGCTTATAATGGGCTAAGTTGGGACACCCTGCGCAGGGTAATATCTTTGAAAGCCGTGCCCGCGGTTATGAGGCAGATGGGAATTTGTTAATGTCGGTTGTAGAAAACCCAAAGTTGACCTCAAATAAAATAAACATCAACTGCGTGTGTAACCGTGATGGTCTCTTCTCGTGGAGTCCGGGAAGTGAACACGATGTTGGAGTTATGTCGGCGTAAGTAGTTCAGGATCACTTCTTGATCGCTATTAGATTCACGTCCGTGCTTTGCTCCTCTTCTCGCTCTCTTTTGCGATGTAGCCACCATATATGCTAGTAAACTTGCTGCAGCTCCACCTTACTACTCTGTCCTTCCTATAAGCTTAAATAGTCTTGATCTCGCGGTGTGAGATTGCTGAGTCCCGTGACTCATAGATACTTCAAAACAGTTGCAGGTCTTGGCGATGCGGTGCAGGTGACTCAACCGAGCTCAAGTGGGAGTTCGACGAGGCGTGGTCGTTACTATGTGTCTTTTCCTGATGATCAGTAGTGGTGCCCAGTTGGGACGATTCGGGATCTGTGTAGCATTTGGGGTATCTTCTTTTATTTTGGTTCCGTAGTCGGACCTTGAGTGTACTCGAATGATGGATGTTTATTTATGTCTTGTGTGAAGTGGCGTTGTAAGCCAACTATGTATCTCTTTCCTTATTTATTACATGGGTTGTGTGAAGATTACCTCACTTGCGATATTGCTTTCAATGTGGTTATGCCTCTAAGTCGTGCCTCGACACGTGGGAGATATAGCCGCATCGGGGGCATTACAGCCTGTGAAGGCGCCGACAAACTGATGGCACAAATCTGCCCAAGAGGATATGGAGCCGTCCGGCAAGTGCATGAGCCAAGATCTGACATTGGGTTTGAGTACCAGCGGGAAGTAGTTGGCGAGGATCTTATCGTCTCGTCCCCCCGCAGCTTGCACGGCGATGGTGTAGATGTTGAGGAACTCCGACGGATGCGTCCTGCTATCGTACTTCTCTGGCACATCTGGCTTGAAATTTTTCTTGTCGGGCCACTGGACTTGCCGCAGCTCACGAGTGAACGCAGGGCAACCTACCGCGTACGGCAAGTCACCTGGTTCCCCTGGCGCATGCATGTCGACAGAGGGCCCAGCGCGCTGGTCGGATTGACGTCGCGTTTCTCTTCGGCGCTTCGATCGAGTTCGAAGTCTTCTTGTTGCCGTTCTGAAGAACTTGACGCTGGTCGCGGCGAGCTCGTGGATCCGGCGGCGCGGTGGATTCGCTGTCGAGGTGGATCCGGCGAGTCGGCGATCTTGGCCTTCGGGGTGGAGAGTGCATGGTGGTTGCACCCCCACAGGTCTCGTCGCCACCGGCTCGTGCCTTGTCGTCTAGCCGCGGCAGCGATGTGCTTGGTTGCCGCGGAGCGTCGCCGTTGGCAAAGCCGATGAGACTCTGAATGTTGGCTCTCCATTCGTCGACCTTATGCGCGCCGTTGGAGGGTAATCCGAGAGCGATTGAGCTCGCGCCAAAGCTTCGCTTGAGTGGTGGCGGCAATGGCGAGCAGTGCGAGGCGGGATATGCTCGGACTTCTAAATATATTAGAAGCAGCGATATCCCGTCCAGCGACCGTGCCCACTTGCACCAACCTGTTGGCGCGCAAGCTGTTCTTGGCGTCCACTGGATCCACCAGCTCGATCTTGGCCCAGCGAGCGTATGGCGCTGCGAGCACCATGGCGCTGTCGGTCTCGCGCCTCCACAGGATGGGCGCGTGCGTGTACGGACGCCGAGGTTTGTGCCGCCTAGTCCTTGGACTTAGCAGCAACACGGGCTTCCTCGTCGACGCCCGCTCTTCCGCCGGCGTCTACCCCACCACTCGTAGGCTCCGGTGGTGGTGGATTTGACGCGGACGGCTCTGCTGCCGCCGAAGCCTTCTTCTTCGGTGGCATGCCGATGAAGATGATGAAGATGTTGCTCGTGTGAACGCCGGATCTGGTTCACACAGCCTCGACGCCCCCTACCTGGCGCGCCAAAGATGTCGAGGAGGCTGATCGTACCCACGAACACCTATGGGGCCGGCGGACCGAGCCCCTTTCGGTTCGGCGGGTAGCGGAGATCGCACGAAGAGCGGATCGAGGTGAAGCACACGAGCAGTTTACCATGCTTCGGAGCTCTCCAGAGAGATAATACTCCTACTGCTGCTTGTCTGATTCTATTGTGTTCTTGCTAGGGAGCGTTGAGAGCTACAAAACCTAGCGTGAGTGTCTCTAGCTTCGAATGAGTCGAACCCCCTCTACGTTGCGCATGGGCCTCCTTTTATATGCTCAAGGGGTCACCGACAGATGGCAACGTAGACAAGGGTAAAAACGGAAAATGAGCTGCGGTTGGTACAACTACTTTGTACAGTGTATTCTACCTAACTCTGACGGCAAGGGACAAAAGCATTAAATACCCGTCCATGTCGCTTAAACAGTGCAACAGGGACTGTCAGAAGCGCCACCGTTTGCCACGATGGTAATCTTGTCAGCGCCGCTTACAGCTGCTCTCCGCTGGCCAAACAGCCTTTTGACACGCGCGCCTGGAATGGTCCCATGGCGACACGTTAGTGGATGAGCTGGAGCGGAGATAAAGAGTGGTTGCCTGCCGCGGCAAGAGCCTTGCCGCGGCTGAATCCTTGTCGCGTCCGGAAGCTTGTCGCTCACCGAGCCTTCCCGGCAAGCTCCTCTTGCCGGGATCTTGTCTTCTGCGTGCCTTGAGTGGCCTTCCCGGTGAGCTCCTCTTTCCGGGGCCTTGTCTCCTTGGCTTAAGTATTTTGTTTTTGAACGGCTCCAAAGGAACCACGGAGGACCTTGGCGGTCACCAGGCAAGCCTTGCCGCAGGGTGCTGCAACTGCAAATTATCATCCCAGCTAGACCCATAGTCTAGCGCACAAGCTCTCAACATGTCCTCCAGGATCTGGTTGACTCTCTCGGTCTGTCCATCTGTTTGCGGATGAAAAGCTGTACTGAACTCCAGCCTCGTACCCAAAGTTTCATGCAACTGATTCCAAAACCTTGAGGTAAATTGTGTTCCTCTATCTGACACGATACTCCTCGGAACTCCATGCAGACATACGATCCTGGTCATGTATATCTTGGCTAACTTAGTGCTGGTATAGGTAGTCTTCACGGGAATGAAATGAGCTACCTTGGTCAATCGATCAACCACTACACAGATGGAATCATAACCTGAACGGTTCCTGGGTAATCCTGTGATAAAATCCATTCCAAGTTTTTCCCATTTCCACTCGAAAATCGGCAAAGGTTGAAGTAACCCTGCTGGCTTCTGATGTTCCGCCTTTACTCGCTGGCAAACATCGCATATTGCTACGTACTCAACAATATCCTTCTTCATTCCTGTCCACCAGAAACTTTCCTTCAAATCCAGATACATCTTGGTGTTACCGGGGTGAATCGAGTACGGTGAATCATGAGCCTCCTGAAGAATTAGCTTCCTGAGTTCGGGATCATTGGGTACATAATCGATCCTCGAACCATATAGCTCGTATTCATCCTTACGAAACCCTTTAGCTTTTCCTTCATTCATCCTTTTATTTATCTCATCAATTTCCTTGTCCGACTTACGGGCTTCACGAATTCTTTTGGCCAAAGTGGACTGAACTTCGAGCTGCAACATATCCTCTCGGAACTATCTCGATCGGAGATCTACGAGGTCATCGACTAACTCTGGGTAATCCTCCGCTATGAGAGTATTCACATAACTCTTACGGCTCAAGGCATCTGCTACAACATTAGCCTTTCCTGGGTGGTAATGCAATCTCATGTCATAGTCCTTGATTAACTCTAGCCATCTCCTCTGCCTGAGGTTCAACTCTTTCTGCGTGAAAATATACTTCAAGCTCTTATGATCTGTGTAAACATCACAACTATTTCCGATAAGGAAATGTCTCCAGGTCTTGAGTGCATGCACTACGGCTGCTAACTCCAAATCATGTGTGGCGTAATTCATCTTGTGAGGTCATAGCTGTCTGGAGGTATAAGCTACAACATTTCCTTCCTGCATGAGTACTCCTTGAGTCCACAGCGAGAAGCGTCTGTATACTGGTAATCCTTGTGTATGTCCGGCAAAATCAGCACTGGGGATGTAACCAAACGTTTCTTCAATTCCTGGAAACTGGCTTCACAATCCTCGGTCCAAATGTACTTGGTGTCCTTCTTCAACAGCTCAGTCATGGGCTTGGCAATCTTCGAGAAATTCTCAATAAACCTCCGATAATGTCCTGCGAGTCCGAAAACTGCGGATCTCCTTGGTGAGGTGGGTGGCCTGCCAATCGGTGGTGATACAACCTTGGTGGGGTCAACTGCTATTCCTTCTCCTGAAATAATATGTCCGAGGAATCCAACTTCCTTCAGCCAAAATTCACATTTGCTGAACTTGGCATACAACTGATGTTCTCGGAGTTTCTCCAGAACTAGACGCAAATGTTCCTTATGCTCTTCCTCGCTCTTGGAGAAAATCAGTATATCATCGATGAACACCACGACAAAGTTGTCCAGATATTCCATAAATACCTTGTTCATCAAATTCATGAAGTATGCAGGGGCATTAGTCAATCCGAATGACATTACGGTATACTCATATAAACCATACCTGGTGGTAAATGCTGTTTTGGGTATATCCTTTTCACGGATCTTCAATCGATGATACCGATCGAAGATCGATCTTGGAGAATACCTTGGCTCCAACTAGCTGATCAAATAGATCATTAATCATCGGCGGAGGTACTTGTTCTTGATGGTCACGTCGTTCAGCGAGCGATAATCCTAACCATTCTCGGGTTCCATCCTTCTTCTCTACCAAAAGAACTGGGGCTCCCCAAGGTGACGAGCTTGGCCGAATATATCCCTTCTCCAATAGCTCATTAATTTGCTTCTTGATCTCTTCCAAATCGTTCGGGGGCATCCGATAGGGTCGCTTGGATATTGGGGCTGTGCCGGGCAATAACTCAATCAGAAATTCAATGTCTCTGTCCGGTGGCATTCCTGGTAATTCCTCCGGAAACACATCGGGAAAATCTTGCACTACTGGCACTTCCTCCTGAACAACTCTCGTGAGGTAATTCACCTGATTCTTCATCGGGATACGTCTGGATACATACTTGATCCTCTTCTGCTCCGGGGTGGTGGCGCGAATCGTCTTCTTGAGCACGATCTCGTTTCCTTCAAACTTCGTCAACCAATCCATGCCTAGGATTACATCCAAGGTCTGGGTTTCCAATACTATGAGGTCTGCGGGAAATTTATGGTTTCCGATGTTAAGGGTTGCATGACAGCCTAAGGCTGCCATCATTTCTCCTCTGCAGAACCGGCGTGAAGAGGATTCTAAGGGTTCTAGTGGGCAACCCGTACATTTCCTAACTACCCTTGATATAAATGAATCGTTGCACGAGAATCAAAGAGTACCAATACTGGACGTGAATTTAATAAAAACTTACCAACCATAGTGTCTGGCTGATCATAGACGTCCTCCACGTCAATGTGGTTCACTTGAGCACGAGGAAAAGGGTTGGGCTTCTTTGCTGAGCTTCCATTGCCGTTTCCATTCCTCTGCTTGGCCTCTGGGCAGTCGGTGGCATAGTGCCCTGTTTTACGGCACTTGAAGCAGTGATGTGACTCGAGATCCTTCGAGCCGGGCAGGGCGATCTGGTTGCCATTGCCGTTTCCATTGCCTGAATTGTTGTCGTGGTTGCGGTTGTTCCCATTCCCTCCATGGTTATGTCCTCCATGATTATGTCCTCCATGGGTGTGATGGGTATGCCCTCCCGAGTATGGGGCATAACGGGGCTTCTGCGGAGCTCCAGAGTTGTACTTCCCTTGGCCATACTTCCGCTTGCGGCTATCAATCTGCTGCTGCTTGCCTTCGAGTATGGTGGCCTTGTCTACCAGCTCCTGGTATTTGTTGAAAGTAGCCACCATTAGCTGCATTCCCAGCTCGTCATTGAGTCCTCGAGAAACTTTTCCTGCTGCGGCATCGTGGCCACATCATCCGGGGCATAGCGAGCTAACTTGCTGAACTCATCCACGTCTTGCCCCGATGCGGTTCCCTGGCGTAAGTTGCGGAACTCACGCTTCTTCAGACTCATGGCTCCAGCTGAGACATGAGCGGTGCGTAAAGCCTCCTGGAACTGATCCCACGTAATGGTGGCGATGGGATAAGTGGTGGTGTAGTTATCCCACCAAGAGGCTGCAGGTCCATCAAGTTGATGTGCGGCAAAGCGCACCTTCTCTGCATCTGTGCATCCAGTAGTGGCTAACTCCCTTCCGACCTTGCGGAGCCAATCATCTTCCACAATCGGCTCAGTGCTGCTAGAGAACACTGGCGGATTTAGCCTTAGGAAGCGGGTCAAGTTGTCAACAGGGGGTGGTGGCGGTGGATTGTTGTTGTTGTTTTTGTTCTGGTTCTGGATGAGCATCTGCATAAGGGCATTCTGCTGCTGGATCAGCTAGGTGAGCTCCGGCGGAAAGTTGAAACCGGGGTCACGTCTCGGAGGCATCTGGTGTTTTGGAGTGGATGAGAAATTTAGAATAGAACAAGGATCTAATGAGAAAATATCACTACCCATATGAATGCACAATCATAATCACACCAATCATTTATTCAATCATCTCAAACATGGTTAAATCTCGGATTACAAATTCTCACGACTAATCGAAAACAACGGCCTAACTGATCGACGAAAAAAAAAGTAGAATAACAAGGCAGTCGACTAAATGTCTTCATCAATTATCCTTGCTTCCTCTGGTGCGGCGTCCTCCGGTGTTGCGTCCTCTGGTGCGGCGCCTCCTCTTGCGGCTTTCTTTGGTGGAGCTCTCTTCATAATCCCGGTCATTGCTCACGAGGGGTCCGTCATCTCCACTCGGAAAAAGGTCTTCTCCCAGGTCCATCTTCTCCTCTAATGCGGCAACATCCATCTTCAGCTTGTCGACTCTCTCCATGAAATCCTTGATTTATTCTTCATGGTCAAGGAAGTCCGCGCGTGCTTTCTCCTCCAGTTCAGTTCACGGAACAACAGCCTCTGTGTACCTTGAGTTTGGTGATCTGGATTTCCGTTTCTGAGGAGACTCTCCAAGTCTTGGACATATGAGAGAATGGAGTCGTCCTCTCGGTATGGATGATATCTCCATTCCTAGCTCTGCGAGAAATCATGGCGAGGTCTGATGGGTCGAGCTCGGCCCTGTACTCTTCAAGGAGATGTCCAAGTGCACGATAAATCGCCATGTCTCTTCCGAGGATCCAACTGAAATCGGTAAACTCAAAGTCAATGGGCTCTGAATGTCCTCCGAAGGTCCTCCCTGGAATGTGCACCTTAATCCTGTAGCGGGTATCCGTCGGAAGTGCATTGGTAGGCTTCCCGGTGATTGAGGGCAGAGCAATCTTCAGCTTCTTCACGATCTGAACCAGCTTCTTGCCGAGAGGCATCGTCTCATCTGGCTGGCAAAACTCCGGTAGCAGAACTGGGGTGAACTCGGCGGCCATCTAGAATGTTGAAAATCGGAGAGAAGTCAGAAATGAACAGGGGAGAATTACGGAATGATAAGGACATAAAATAAATAGTCTCTTCCTATGGCTTTCCGATCCTAGGGGTTATGTCCTATGGTCAGCGTGTGCTCTGAATACCATCTCTGCAGCGACCCGACCCGCAGTCAAGTCTCGTGTAGCTGTACCATCCCAAGATCATCTTTGGCATACGATACATTGATGAAAAGATTCAAAGTTCAATCACACCTGAATTTATTACACGATTCTCGTATCGAGTCTTTATTACAATAGAATAAATTCGGCCCAAGGCCAACTCATGAGAAATAAACTAAATAAAGCTGCGGAAGCGTGAGCGAATAGCGAGTCCATCCGACTCCATAGGGCAATCGCATGGCGTGGATCGTAGCTTCACTCCTGATCGAAAACTCCTCGCAACATAAGGCGTTGCAGCCGTGTAGTCAGCATTTTGAATATGCCGGCAAGTCAAAGAGAGAACAACAATAAAATTACTAACACTATATGCAATTTGGCTGTGGGGCTCTAAGTTTCATTATTTTGCGAAAAAGCCGGTTTTCCCTAGACAAGGACTTGTTTGCAAATACTACAAAATGTTGGTAGCTATTGAGATGGTTCCGCCAACCAATGTCTCATTCCCAATTATTAAATAACCCCCTCAAATTAATTTATTAAGTTCGGTGTTGAGATATCTGAAATACTCCAAGTTCCAGAGGCTCAAATTGTCCGTAATCGGGGACACGGCTAACCGATTACATCTTCACTCTGCAGAGGTTTGCGCACTTTACCCGCAAGAATCGTTCCCTCCTTTAAGTCTTCGCACTGCCTGGTGTTTGAAGACGGGACGAACGAGATAGGGTCTTCGAAGAGTTCCTCTGGCCCCTTGCGGTGCCCATCCAATCCTACCGTTCTTCTACATCTCGTAGCACCGTCCGGCCGAGTCACGCCTAGGGTCGACCAAGCGAGCCCATAATGGCTTGCGGCTGCAGGTAAGCTTCCGGTCAATGGGGTATCCATCCGTCTCTTCGTGGCTGGGTGAAGCTTTCCGCAAGATGTCATGGCGCTTCTCCATGCATCCCAGCCAGCCGCTGGTTTCTCCAGGGTGCCCGTCAACCGTCCTCCACCCGATGGTGAATTTTAAGTCCATCTTGAGCTTGAAGTCATGGGGTTGTCATCATCTTGACTCTCGCATCTCCTTATGAATCACTCAACCAACCCGTCTCTGAGCATAGCAAAATAAACTACATCGTCCCGGGCAATGGTAACAAGGGGAATTGGGTTCATCCTACCTCATGATACTACTCAAGAACATAACTTAAAATTCTCCTACTGCATGCATGGTGGGAAGGTATAATTCTAATGCAATAAACTCATAGGTATTGTGAACGAAAACATGATCAAATGACTTCCCTCGCTGACGGTCTTGAAAGCTAGGGACTCGAAATAGCAGGCTTCAGCACTCGGAAATTCTATCGAAGCAACAATAATCATATAAGCATCTGAACATACAATCACTTAACATAACAGCATGCTAACATAAAACACACAAAACGATCGAACCAAAACCAAAGAAAACTCGAAGAAATCCAAGCCAACAACTAACAAGAAAATAAAATAAACTTTTATTTTTGTAAATAAAAGTTCACGTTCAAACTACAGAAACTAATTTAAAATAAACTATAACATAGGTAAAATAAAATTATTTACTAACTAGAACAATAGGAAAACAGTAGCTAGTTAAATAAACAAGAAACACATGATTTAGACTAAAACTATTTTTTTAATCTAAAATACCCAAATAAATTCCTACTGCTAGGCAAAGTCAGAACAAAGCAGTGACAAAAGAATCACTAAAAAAATAATCCTAACTCATTTTATAGCAGAAATACTAATCTGTCTAAAACTAAAATAAATCAATTTCTAATAATTTAAACATGGCTAAACATATTTTCTACATAAACTACAACAAATTTGCAAACTAACAAAAAAGAATCAACTAAAAATATTAAGTAACCTAAGAGATATGGATTTTACAAAACTGGAACTATTCTGTTAAAAACAGAAACGAAAATATAACTAAAAGAAAAAAAACTAGCGTTAACGGGCCTATCTAATGCTCAGGCGATATATAACTAATGCATGCCCGAGGCTAACGGAAAATAAACCGATCGGGCCGGTCTAACTAAACCGCAAACTAAACCAAAAAAACCCGTAACTAAACCGGCCTTTTTAAAATAAAACTGTACCCCTTCGTAGATCTAATCTAGGCCGTTCATGCGCGATCCAACGGTGGTGGGGGTTCAGCGCTTACAGCGACTCGACGGCGATGACGGACGGCAACGGCTCGGGCGGCGGCAGCGCAGCTGCTCCGGTGGTCGAGGCGGCGACGGCGGCGACGCGAGGAGATCTTGGCGGGCGAGGCGAGGTCGAGGTGGCGGTTGCGTGGTCGAGGGCAGCGGAGGCGAGTGGAACGAGCTCGGCCTGGCTCCTGCAACTCCGGCGACGGGCGGTGATGCTCAAGGCGGCGACTCCGGCGGTCCCTGAGCGGAGAGAGGATGTCAAAGAGGTGCGGGAGGAAGTGGCGGTTCGGGTGGGGTAGCGTGGAGGTCGAGGGGTGGCTCACCGGTGGCGGAAACGGCGGCGAACCGAGGCGGCGGCGGCGAGATGCGTTCGGCGAGGGTGCGAGCCATGGTGGGTTTTGGGCTCGGGTTTTAGGGGGTTCGAGGGATGAGGGGCGTAGGTATTTATAGGGCATCAACTTGGGGCAGGGGGCGACTCGGGATCGCGATCCCGTGAAGATCAGGGCGACAGGCGGCGGTCGCTCTCTGAGCGCGAGGCGTGGGCGAGGGAAAGAGAAGGATGGGGCAGGGCGTCGGTGAGAGAGGGGAGCAGGCGGCGGGCGACCGAGGGGAGAGGAATCGGCGCGGGCACTTGGGCAGGCCGGCTCGGTGGCTGGCTGGGCTGCTTTGGCCAGGCCAGTGGCTGCGCTCGGCTGGCTGGGCAGTTAGCTGGCTGGCGCCTGGGGTTTTTCTTTTTCCTTTTTTTTTTGAATTAGAGAGAAGAGAGAATATATAAAATATATTTTTTTTTATATAGGACATATATATATCAAAATTCTCAGGGGAATTTATCCTACAATTCGGACATTTTTCCAGGGGCAAAACTCAAACTTAAAAAAAACATTTTCTAGAAATCCCAATAAAAATCAAATTTGAATTCAAACTTTTTGGCAAAATTTTTCTTCTGACATTTTTGGAGTGTCATGTTTACTCCTCTCATACTTTTTCTCAAGTATTTGTCAGGCATTGTTTTGAAGTAAATTCAACTACCAATTTGAATTCAAGTTCCAACAAACTCAAAAGCCTCTGAAATAATTCAAATGTCACTCAATTCAAACAATCATGCATAGATGCTTAGCTATAATTGTAAAACATTCCAAATGGGAAATTTGGGATGTTACAGATATACTTTTTCCATACAATATATACTTTGTTGTTCAAATCGAGGCTTTCTACCTATCGTCAGTCATGCACCAAGGAGTAGGCTAGCAAAGTTACATCATTTTGATTTTCTTATCTTGGCATGATGCAAGGCAAAACCAAAAGGGATAGGTTATTTATTGGCCATATTTACTTTGGTTATTAGTTGAGCACATCTGGAGCATCTTTCGGTTATTGCCTGCCTTTCCATTGTTAAGATGCTGGAGGAGACTAACCGTGCTACCATTGATAACACACTTCTTTCTCTGGGTTTGTTTACTGGCCACATATGGCATCATAATTAGATGCATTAGTATTTTATTGCTGCCAAATGTCGTCGGTACTAATTCTAAATTATTCAGTCCAGTTCGAGGCGGCCGCAGCCACGATTTACATCGGCGGCATCCATAACAATCGCGGATACTTGACATCTGGATCGACCGCTGCTCGTAAATCGACTACGACAACGAGCTCACCGACATCATCGCCGAACATCGACATCGCTTGTCTCCAGGTCATTCCCTTTTACATTATTTGTCCCTGCTACTAAGTCACTCACATGCTTGGTTTCTCTCAACAAGTATAGTTGATTACATTGGATCACTGTATTGTGCTGATGAAAATAAACGTGTATGTATGTGATTGCATTTTTTTCATGATTGATATATGATGGTTGCTCACAATGTACACTGGTATGCATGTATTCTCCACGAACTTAGAATTGGCACTCTCTTTTAGACCAGATCTTCATTCTTGTCTTTAAGTTGGTATTAAATCTGGAAGAGGTTTATTGTAGGCTGATGTATTTTCCACCTCATATTTTTCATCCATGTAATACGAACAAATGCACACGATATAGACAAGAATCTTTTCATGAGCTTCACCAGCCATTTTACAGAATATACAATGCTGTTTTCGTATGCATTTTAGATACATTTACAGCTGTAAGTTTGTGATGATACAAATGAAAATTGCATACAGAGTTTCTTATTTATACTATTGTTCTATCCATGCTTAACATATAAAAATTTCTGTTATGTTCATACTACTTAACAGTCAGTAATTTATTCATCTTACAAAAGTAGGCTGTACATACTCAAATAATCAACTAGACACTAGAAATATTGACTTCTCTTTGCTCCTTCATCAGCCATTTTACTTGAGCATTCATAAATTTGGGTCCTCAAGACGTGTAGTCAATAAAAGTACTTTGCTATCACCATTAATATCATTAATATCCATAGAACACACTCTTATCTTCCGTATCACACAACAATTTCTGTCCATGTAAATAACTTGCTTTCTTCTACCAGTATTTTCAGTTTAACTATACTTGAAGAGAACCTGCTGGACTACATTGATCCAAACAATGATATACACTCATGGTCAGACTTGCAGACGGCCATCTGCTCGCCGAATGTCGCATCATGCTAGGAACTAATAAGAGGGCCACTATAACCACCAACTGGTCTGAGTTTACTCGCTGCGCCAACATTCACGAAGGAGACATCTGTGCATTTTGTTTCTAGATCACTTCAAAGTGCCGCCTTGTTGTCACCGTGCACTGCCTCTAGATGCACCAGCATCGAAGACGCTGCAACCCCTGTGTCAATATAATCTAATATAATGTAGCACTAAGTATTCCTAATTATGCTATATCCTGTGATAACCTATGGTTTGTTTTTGGGCCCTCTTATCACATGCTTTTCAAGATGCTAAACCTATGTTGTTGCTTATGTTAAGTGCACAATTATCAGTCAGATGTTTCATGTTTAGATTCCTAATGGGCTTTCTCTGTAAAGTATACATTTCTACTTCAGCTGCTAAGTTTCTTAATTAAAGCAATCCTCCCAAATTAGAATAGAAAAGAGAGTTAAAGGGACGACTATAACCAGGCACCGCCCAACTCTTTCTCAAGAGGCGCGCCATGGGCGCGCCCCAACACCTAGTCTGAACATGTGTTATGGCCTCCAACATGTTCAGATCATGAAGAGAAAAGACTTTTTTTTGCGGAAGAGAAGAGAAAAGACTTCCTGAGCATGGCCCGAACAGAGAGAGGGAAGGGAAGGGCCGTTTTTTGAGACATATGTGCACCTTCGCGGCCTAGGCTCACCTATGTGCACCAACAACTTATGCTAAGCAAGATAAACTACTAGGTGATAGCAAGATATATGTCAAGAAACAATATGGCTATCACAAAGTAAAGTGCATAAGTAAAGGGCTCGGGTAAGAGATAACCGAGGCATGCGGAGACGATGATGTATCCCGAAGTTCACACCCTTGCGGATGCTAATCTCCGTTAAGAGCGGTGTGGAGGCACAATGCTCCCCAAGAAGCCACTAGGGCCACCGTAATCTCCTCACGCCCTCACACAATGCAAGATACCGTGATTCCACTAAGGGACCCTTGAGGGCGGTCACCGAACCCATACAAATGGCAACCCTTGGGGGCGGTCACCGAACCCGTACACTTTGGCAACCCTTGGGGGCGGTCGCCGGAACCCGTCAAATTGCTCGGGGCGATCTCGACAACCTAATTGGAGACCCCGACGCTTGCCCGGAGCTTTACACCACAATGATTGAGCTCCGAACACCACCTACCGTCTAGGGCGCCCAAGCACCAAAGAGGAACAAGCTCAAGGGTACCAAGCACCCAAGAGTAATAAGCTTCTCAACTTGTAACTTCCACGTATCACGTGGAGAACTCAAACCGATGCACCAAATGCAATGGCAAGGGCACAGAGTGCCAAGTCCTTCTCTCTCAAATCCCACGAAGCAACTAATGCTAGGGAGGAAAATGAGAGGAAGAACAAGAAGGAGAACACCAAGAACTCCAAGATCAAGATCCAAAGGGTTCCCCTCACATAGAGGAGAAAGTGATTGGTGGAAATGTGGATCTAGATCTCCTCTCTCTTTTCCTTCAAAAACTAGCAAGAATCCATGGAGGGATTGAGAGTTAGCAAGCTCGAAGAAGGTCAACAATGGGGGAAGAACACGAGCTCAAAGGATAAGGTCTCAATGGGGAAGAAGACCCCCTTTTATAGGCGGGGAGAAAATCCAACTGTTATCCCCTCACTTAGCCCGCACGACGCGGTACTACCGCACGGAGCTGCGGTACTACCGCGCTCGGCTGCGGTATTACCGCTGTAGGTTGCGGTACTACCGCATGTGCAGCACTGGCCAGATGAAGGCCTGTTGCACAGGGCAACAAGCGGTAGAACTGCCAGAGCGGTACTACCGCGCGCCCCTACGGTACTTCCGTAAGGCAGGTAACTCTAGGCGCAGAGAAAGCACGGAGTAAAAATTACTTCGTACCTACTTCGCTGAGGAGGACCTGCGCAAAAATCCGACGCGGTACTACGCACGAGGAGGCGGTACTACAGCGTAGAGGCGCGGATGTAAAAATTACATCCGCCCTACTTCCGCTCATGCTGCTAAGCCTGGCGAGCACACGGTACTACGCGGCGGCGGCGGTACTACAGCGTAAGTAGCGCGGATGTAAAAATTACATCCGCCCTACTACCGCTTCGAGCAGCTGCGCTGGCACGAGGCCGCGGTATTACCGCTCCCACAGAGCGGTACTACCGTGAGCACCTGCAGTACTACCGCAGGGGACTGCGGTACTACCGCAAGGGCCTGCGGTACTACCGCTCTGGAGAGCAGTACTACCGCATGCCCCATATCAGCAACACTAGGAGTCCTTCATTTTGCAAAGAAGACAACAGAGGGAAACAGTAAAACCAGAACTGCCATAACTTCTGCAAATGAACTCCGAATTGAGCAAACTCAAGCTTGTTGGATACAAGACAACGAGCATCAAAACAGAGACTAGTTATAGTAAGAAGAGGCAGGGGACGTTGAGGGATCATAGATGTATTTTTCCAGAATTTTCTATCGTGCATAGACGGATTTTAGACCACGGGAGCACCCCCTCCCTATCGTTGCAAAATTTGCTAAGTGATATTAAGAAGGAAGGAAAAGAAGGACAGGAAAGAAGAAAATAAGAAGAGGAAAGAAAGAACAAGAGGATAGGAAGAAAAGGAGAAATAAATAAGAAGAAGAAAAAGAAGAGGAGAAGAAGAAAGGAATAGTGGAGAAGAAGAAAATAGAATATTCTATTTTCTCTTCTTCTCTCTTTTTTCTTCTTTTTTCTTCGATCTTCTCCTCTAGCTATTCCTTTCTTCTTCTCCTCTTTTTATTTCTTCTGTGTTTTCTTATGTTTTATCGGGTCTGTCGTCGTCTATATACCCCTCCCGATAACTTCAACACAAGGGGGGGGGTGGATACCCCCTCCCCAATAATATTATTTTCCCATATACGTATGTCGTGTTGATATAAACTCCCGATAACTTCAATACGTGGGGGGTGGGTCGATATACCCTCTCCCGATAACTTCAACACGTGGGGGGAGCGATATACCCCCTCCCCGATGATATATTTTATTTTCCCATGCATGTACGTATGTCGTGTCGATATAAACTCCCGATAACTTCAACACGTGGGGGGGGGGTCGATATACCCCCTCCCGATAACTTCAACACGAGGGGGGGTCGATATACCCCCTCCCGATAACTTTAACACATGGGGGGGGTCGATATACCCCCTCCCCGATAACTTCAACACGTGGGAGGGGCGTCGATGTACTCCCCTCCCCGATAACTTCAACACGTGGGGGGGGGTCGATATACCCCCTCCTCGATAACATCATTTTCCCGTGTATGTATCTCATCGTTTTCGATATTACCCCCTCCTTGAAGCGTTCTCGAGGCCACCCCTAACCCTTGAAGCGTTGTCGAGGCCACCCGAAACCCTAGAGAAGCAGCGTCGAGGCCACTAATTAATATGATTCCTTATTGTAATTACCTAGCTAGTTCTACGTTTGCCACTAATATATCCATATCTGTCATGTTTGAATAATAATTGCCATGTTGTAAATATTTGTTGAAACTATGGACACCCCAGGAGCGAAGCACAAGAAGCGTTGTTGAGGGACATAATCGCAGAAGGAAGTGATGCCGTGCGCTCGTTGATGTTTCTCAACGACACCGATGGTCTGGAAGGAGAGGGTGAAGAAGCGGCTGGCTATGATTATGATGGCTCCGATGACCCAATGCGGTGCAAGAAGAAGTAGACCATGAGGGCGGCTCGGTGACCGAACCGAGTCCGGCCGGTATATATATTAGTTAAGCCTGTCTGACTAGCTAATTGATGCATTCATTGTTTTGGTATGTACACATATTAATTAACTCTCGTCTTTGTTCTTTTTTCTAGCCCTCCGGATCGAGCACAACTTCGGTAAAGAGACGAGGCCCGAAAAAAAGTTGAGCTTGGATGAAAAGTTTGAGATCATAGAAATCGCGCGCGACGGCCAACCGATTGAACCCATCCGGACAAAGAATGCATTTGTTGCTCAGTGCGGGGTTCTGGTTAGGGACAAGATCCCGATTAGCATCCAGAAATGGTATAGGCCTAAGAACGAAGACCCTGAGGTGTCTTATGTCAATGATATGCAGAAAAATGATCTTTGGACCGAGCTGAAGTCAAATTTCACCCTACCGCCAGAGGATGATACGGAGAAGCCAGTTGAGCAATTAATCAAGTCTTTTGCTCTTAAGAAGATGGAAGACCTATTCAGGAATTGGAAGAAAGACCTGAATAAGTTTGTAGATAAAAAAGAGACCCCAGAATTCAAGGGCAAATATGAGAAGATCAGAGATGACTGGCCCGCATTTGTGGTCCACAAGACATCGGAAAAGAGTAAAAAGATGTCGGCGACAAACAAGAAAAATGCTGCAAAGAAGAACTTTCACCAACGCACGGGGTCAGGTGGCTACCTCATAGCCCGGCCTAAATTGGCCAAGGCTGAGAATGATCTGCTTGATAAAGGGATCGAACCAGAGACAATGAACTGGCCAGACCGTTGCCGGACTTGGTTCTTCGGGGCTGGCGGAACCTTGGACCCTGTATCAGGGAAGTGCATTTGGACAGACGATCAATTGGACATACCAGACAAAAGGCTTCAGCAATATATCGAAGCAGCGCAGCAAGGGAAGTTCTTTCGAGACGGAGAACGCAGCGAGTTCACAATGGCCCTCGGGAATCTGAGGACCACAGGCGGACACGAGGCACGCCAGCTCCGTTTACGTGGAAGGCTGGGTTTCGGACGCATGCGGTTACAAATGCGAGGAGAGGAGGAAGAAAGTGCAGCGAACCGAACTGCGGCGCTGCATGCAAGGGTACAAGCGATAGAGGAGCGAAGCGGTTGCAGCAAGCGACGTGAAAGCTTCCCCAGAAGCTACCTCGCCATCTCAGTGGAGAAGCAGCGTGGCTTCCACCGTGCTGCTTCAGCCGGAGCATGCCTTGACGGCTCCTGCCAGCTATCCCGTGGATGCTATCATGGAGGCTGAAAATTTCCACCTTATGGCGCAATGGATGAATTTGAAGGTCAAGGCGGCTGTTGGCTCTGTTTATCCTACTAAATCCGGCGCAACTTTTCACTGCCGGCCGAATCTAATCCACGAGTAAACAGTAAGCATGGCAAAAACGGTATGCATCTCATACCGATACCTAAGCATGTGAGCACGTACAGTACATAGAACCGAAACATCTATGAACAACATATATACGGCTAGCACATGAACAAGCAAATATGGGATGAATGAGTCATACCCTCCGGTTGGCTAGGCCAATGCAGCGGCGGTAGCAGCAGCCTCGGCATCAGCGAAGGCCTTCTTCTTGGCGACTTCGTCGTCAGCCATGGAGTCGATGTAGAGGAAGTAGTGGAAGCAGAGGCGGATGAAGACGGGAACGGATCGGGAGCAGTTGCGTCGAGATGCTCGCCAAAAACCTTATTGCCGTTCTCCCGGGCAGGATCTCGAATGACAGGGTTCCGGAGGCACCTGCTCTCCCGACCAACCATGCACGCGGTCATCCGGAAGGGATCGCCGGAAGCAGCACAAGGAGAGGAACAATAGATGACGGCTAGGGTTGTACGAGAGGGAGTGAGTGAACTGAGTTAGGGTTCACTCCAGCGGCGATGCCTTCTTATATAGGCCGTCGGTAGATGGGCTGGGCCAGGCCCACGACCGAGTCCGCGAACAGCCCACGATCCAACGTCTCGGACAGTGGAGCTTCCGTAAGCGACTCGTTAATTAATTAACAATTAATTAACCAATCCTGAGCGGCAAAAATAAGCTTCGGCTCGGCTCATTCCCGCAACCCGCAACCTACAGCGCGCGCCGTGGCGAGGCGAGGCAGGCGGCGGAGGAGGAGGATCGCGCGTGCACAGCTCCTATTCCCAAGCTCCCAATAGCAAGTGGTAGAGCAGCCCTTATAAAGAGGTCTCACTCTTCTTACTGTAGCAGTATGGGACTAAACTTCCCACACTTCCCATCACTTGCCGTACACATGCATGGGCCTTAGAGATTAACTAGGGATTATTGTCTTATATGGGCCTAAGCCCATCCATAATCCATCAATCACCCACCAGATCTTGAGGCACATAAGTTTGTCAACTATTCCAAACAATGTTTGATATACCAGAATTTTCAGTGGAGACTGTTAAGTTGAACTTCCACCTAGAGCAATAGGATTGGACTTATTCACAACTGAACAATGGACTATGCCTTGAATTGCCAGTTTGGCGTGTAGAAGTTTCGCCTATTGTCGCTAATACGTGGCTGCCGAATGCTAAACCCCACGGGTGGAGCTTATTAGTCATACTCCGTACCTTCTTATGAGCTTCCTAGAGATCACCCAATCTCATAGACTGTGACCAGCAGTCGGGCTCACATAGGTGTGTTCCTCCAAAGAATGCTCTGTAGGTTAGCATCTTGCTTACATAATCTTTGGAACACATTAAGACAAAAGTCAGCCTGCCTTACAGAATTGAGAGTATTATTGCATCTCCAACGGAGTGGGTTAATTAAGGATACTCTCCTCAGTTGACCGCTGGATTGTTTTCCCAGGTCCTAATTCACGGGATCTCCGATCACATAGGTTGGAGTTACCCCATGGCAACTTCGTGGGTCTCATAACCATCTCCCTCGATGCATTTTCTATCACAATCCGTGATAGCCCTTTAAATAAAGGGTTTGCAGATTCTTAGCCGTCTGGATATAATCCAACGCTATTACTCGGAGTTTCTTCATTTTCCGACAGATTTCAATCTTCTTCTTATGTGCTTTGTGGATTTCATGTTGTCCTTTGAACTCTTAGCCTTGGCAATTACTGTTTGATTGTCACAGTTCATAAGGACATCCGCACTTGGTTTATCAACCACCGGCAAATCCATCAAAAGCTCTCGAAATTCTACCTTGACGATGTGTCTAATCTTTGTGAGTACTACTTCCATGGTCGATCTGGTTAAGATAAATGCCTTTACAAGTCTTCGAAACAGCACCACCACCAAGTGTGAAGACATGTCACTTGTGGCTTTCATCTCATCAGCATCAGATATCCAATTTGAATCACTATACCCCTCAAGTACCGTCGGGTACCTAGAATATTGAATTCCGTAGTTCACAGTACCTTGCAAATAACGCATCACTCGCTCAACAGCATGCCAATGCACATCTCCCGGATTGGAAACAAACTGGCTCAGTTTGCACACAACAAATGAGATGTCAAGACGAGTAGCACATGCTAGGTACATCAGTGAACCAACCACTTGAGAATATCTCAATTGAACTATAGCCGTGCCTTCGAACTTTCGAATCCGCACGCTAGGATCATATGGTGTTGCAGAAGGTTTGCAGTCCGAATATCCAAAGCGGCTCAAAATCTTCTCAACATAGTGGGATTGCAAAAGTGTAATTCCACCCTCAGTATTTCTCAGGCTTGATGTTCAAGATAACATCAACCACGCCCAGGTCTTTCATCTCAAAGTTATGAGATAGAAAAGCCTTGACATACTTAATTACTTTGAGGTGGGTCCCAAGTATCTGTATGTTATCAACATAAATAAACAGTACAACTCCTTCGACCCACCATAGCGATAGTATACACATTTTTCAGCTTCGTTGACAACAAAGCCAGGAGATGTCAAAGTTGTATTAAACTTCTCATGCCATTGCTTAGGCGCTTGTTTCAGGCCTTATAAAGATTTCACTAGCTTACACACCTTTCTTTCCTGACCATTTACTACAAAGCAATCCGGCTGTTGCATGTAAATTTTCTCGTCTAGCTCTCCGTTAAGGAAAGCCGTCTTAACGTCCATCTGATGAATGAGAAGACCATGCGAGGCAGCCAAAGCGAGTAACACTCGAATGGTTGTCAGCCTAGCTACAGGTGAGTAAGTATCAAAGAAATCCTCTTCTTCCTTTTGGGTATAACCCTTGGCCACAAGCCTAACCTTGTACTTCTCAATAGTACCATCGGGCCTAAGCTTCCTCTTGAACACCCACTTACATCCCAATGGTTGGCAACCATAAGGATGATCAGTAATCTCCCATGTCCCATTAGCCATGATGGAATCCATCTCGCTACGGACCGCGTCCTTCGATGGTCGACATCACGAGATGCATAAGCTTCTGAAATGGAACTGGGAGTGTCATCATCCACAAGGTACACGAGGAAATCATCACCAAAAGAATTTGCAGTACTTTGTCTCTTGCTCCTAACAGGAGCTTGCTCGTCATCCTCTGATGAACTTTCATCACTTTTGTGTTAATAATATTCCATCGGAATGGCAGGTTCAGGAGTCTCATCAGATTCCAGTCTAGAACTGCTTTGCATATCTCTCATGGGGAAAATATCCTCAAAGAATGTAGCATCCTTAGACTCTATAATTGTACCGACCTTCTGGTCAGGTACCTCAGATTTCACCACTAGAAATCTATAGCCAATGTTCTTAGCGTAGCCCAAATTAACGCAGTCCGCGGTCTTTGATCCAAGCTTACGCTTTTTGGGGATCGACACATTGACTTTCGCCAAACAGCCCCAAGTGCGCAAGTAAGAGAGTGTAGTTCTTTTCTTTTCCCATTGCTCATAGGGAGTAGTCTCATTATCCTTCGCTGGAACTTTATTCAGGAAATGATATGATGTCAATACAGCCTCCCCCCACCATGCCTTAGATAAACCCGATGTATCTAACATGGCATTAGCCAAATCTGTCAGAGTACGGTTTTTCCGTTCGGCCACCCCATTTGACTGGGGTGAATAGGGAGACGTCCTCTCATGAATAATACCATGTTCCGCACAGAATAAATCAAACTCACTAGAAAAGTACTCTCCACCACGATCAGACCAGACTCGTTTTATTTTCATCTCAAGTTGGTTGTCAACTTCAGCCTTATAGATTTTAAAGTAGTGTAGAGCCTCATCCTTTGTATTTAACAAATACACATAACAGAACCTAGTTGAATCATCAATCAAAGTCATGAAGTATTTCTTTCCACCTTTAGTCAACACACCATTCATCTCATAGAGATCTGAATGTATGAGCTCTAGTGGTGCCAGGTGTCTCTCCTTCGCAGGCTTGTGAGGCTTACGAGGTTGCTTAGCTTGCACACACGCATGGCACTTAGAGCCTTTGGCTAAAGTGAAAATTGGAATTAGATTCATCTTAGCTAGCCGCGTCATACAACCGAAATTTATGTGACAAAGACGTGAATGCCAAACCTCACATTCGTTCGCATTAGAATGAATTTGGTTCACGACTTTACTACAGAAATCCTCCAGGAAAAGGTGAAACAAACCACCACAATCATATCCTTTTCTAACAAATAGTCCATACTGAGATACGACTACTTTGTTAGACTCAAATACTAACTTAAACCCTTCTTTACATAGAAGGGAGCCGCTAACGAGATTCTTCTCGATAGCGGGGACATGTTGCACATTCTTCAGTTGCACGATCTTCCCCGAAGTAAACTTCAGATCTACCGTGCCAACACCATGAACAGAAGTATGCGAGCCATTCCCCATCAGGACGGAACAATCTCGTGCGACCTGGTAGGAAGAAAACAAAGACACATCAGCACACACATGAATATTGGCCCCAGTGTCAACCCACCAATCGGTGGACTGACAAACTGAAAGTATGGTAAACAGATTACCATACCCAGATGCCGCATCATTGTTGCTCAGAGTGACATTCATATACTTGGAGTCCTCTGTTGGCTTCTTGTACTTGTTTAGGCACTTGTTTGCCCAATGTTCATCTGAACCACAAGTAAAGTATTCATCTCTCTTTTTGTCTTTCTTCTTACCCTTCTTCTTAAAGGTAGTATTCTGTTGGACAGAGTTCTTTCCCTTGAACTTGTGGAAGTTCTTTTGCACCACATTGGCGCTAGAAGAACCCTCTGCCCCTTTCACGTGTGAGTCCTTTGCTCTCGAGTTATGCTCAACACTTAGATGACCGATGACATCCTCAACAGAGAATTCACGTCTCAAGTGCTTGAGAGAAGTAGCAAAGTTCCTCCATCCAGGAGGGAGTTTTGTGATAATGCAACCCGTGACAAACTTGTCCGATAACTCACACTTAAGGAGCTCCAGCTCCTTAGCGATGCATTGTATCTCATGGGCCTGGTCCAATACAGAACGGTTATCAACCATTTTGTAATCATGGAACTGCTCCATAGCATACAACTCGCTTCCAGCATCGGGTTATTACATCGTTGGGTGAAAGAACCGCGGATTAGATTCAAGTGGATGGATCCAAAGTGATAGACTATCACTTTGGATCCATCCACTTGAATCTAATGCGCGGTTCTTTCCACTTTGGATCCATCCATTTAAATCTAATCCGTGGTTCTTTCACCCAATGATATAATATCATCATCATCATAATATCATTAACAACTTATCATCATAATACATAGTCATACAACAACTCCTCCTCATCATCATTATCGTTCATGAGTCATCATATAACAACTTGGTAATCACAACTCCTCCTCATCATCATCATAGTAGTCATAATCACAACTCCTCCTCCTCATCATCATCATCATCAACTCTAAGACATTGTAGCACATAAGAACAACTCCTCATCATCATCATAGTCATAATCAACACTAACTAACTGTTCATAGTACCTAGGACCTACTCCTCTCTCCTAGGTAAAATAGCATAAAACAGGTAAACCTGTCCATCTCCAAAATGGAGAATGGAGATACACCTATCTCCAACTTGTGGCTGGCGCACATTCATGTTGTCTCCAATTAGTTGCCTATGCGCATTAATTACCTTGCTCCATTATTTGATATTGAGCCTTCCATATTTTAAAGAAATCGAGTATGCACTGTGGTAAGCCTTCGAGAAGTTGGTCGAAGCTAACCATATGCATATGACCTTCGGTAAACATCATGTCAGGCACAACCTCCTTCGGGAGCTTCTGTTGAAGAACATAATAGTAACATATATAGTTAGCAATGTAGTTTACTTAAGAAGAATATATGCAATGAAGTTACCATCATTAACAAAATCATAGCAAGTTTTTGGCAATGAAGTTACCAACGTGCAACTCATGGACTAGTGGCACGTATCCACTAGAATTTGGGATGATAGAGTGATTGGTCTTAAAGTCCTCAAAATCATCTATGAATGAGATGAGATGACCTTTCTCCTCACAATTAAGCTCAGAGCCATAGCTGTAGTATGCCATGTCTACAGCCTTCCGAGTATTTCTTGAAGATAAGAAATAAACTGACAATTATAAATAAACAAGTTTAGTAGCGATGAACACCAAATATTTTTAAATAAATAATATAAATTATTTAACTTAACAAATTAGTTTGACAAACACACATTTAGGCAAAATTGGAAGCATATCCAGATCCCCCAGATGCCGATATTATTTTCAATATCATCATCTTCGGCGTGAATATTCAATGTTATTTGCATATTCTCCTCAAATCTATATGCCTTGCAGAGAGATACCCAATTAGAACAACCGAAATGGGAGTGATTAAGCGCATTGTACAACTTAACTCGAAACGCATAACCATGTTTAGTCCTTAGGTGAGCCCTCCTCGTCTCCATATTCTCAATGTCTTGGAAACCAAGCTTCTACAAGACATACAGTCTTGCATGACATGGGATGTACTAGTCGAATTGGAGAAAAGAGAAATTACACATTGAAGAGAAGAAGAACAAGTGATGATTAATTATGACGATATGCTTGCCATACGTACGGTACAAACATCGAAGGTCTCCTCCAGCTTCATGGTGAAAACCTACCATTTTGCATGTGATGCTCCCTATCGCATAAACCCATGTCATCGCAGCAGTAGTCGCACTCCAGGATCCTATCATCATCAGACATTTCCTGTGTTCAAAATTCAAAGGTTATAAATCGACAACAATTACATGGAACTCATGACAACAAATCATGATTATTCATCATGGGTTGACTCTATGTCTGTTGAGTCTTCCTTGAAAACTCGGATCTCACGTGGTGTATATGGTGGGCACTCCCTCTCTGATATATTTGACCATCTGTCATGGTCGCTCCTTCCTTCGTCCCCGAGTGCATTACACCAAAATGTCTAGCACATGGGAACGAAGGAGAAGCGACCCCCACGACAACAGTCGGGATTCTTCATCTCTGACATTTGAGACCGTCGGTGATGGTAGCTCCTCCTTTCATTCGAAAGTGCATTACACCAAAATGTCTAGCAACTTCAAATGAAGAAGAAGCTACCCCACGACAACAGTCTGAATTCTTCCTCTCTCATATATGGTGGGCACTACCTCACTGATTTTTCGACCGTCGGTGATGGTCGCTTCCCCTCCCCCTCTTGTGCATTACCAAGGTATATCATGAGAATAAGGAAGAGAAGCTACCCTGACGACAACAATCAACATTCTTCTTCTATCATATATGGTGGACACTCTTTCTCACTAATTTTTTGACTGTCATGTATGGAGCCCTGAAAGACTTAAAGTCAACCCGAAATGTGGTTTGATTCTCTTTTTGGCAAATCTAGGGCACTCGATATTTCCTACATATTCTAGCACAAATCGTGCTAAAATTCACAAAAAAAATCCAGCATGACTTTTGCTAAAATAGGACATATCGAGCGCCTGAAATTTGCGAGCGGAAATGAATCAACACTCCAAAGAAAACATAGGTCACTCGGATTTTTCCTGCAATACAAAGATGTCCATACACATAAGATGTTTAAACTTTAAATTCTATCGGATCAATTATCATTTTAAATAACTAGCTTCACTTTGTCACAGCTACTCATCTACTACCACTACATCTATAAAAACATCTCTGAAAACTTGCATAGGTCACTAGGAGGTGTTCCATGCAAACATAGGCATATATATATATATATATATATATATATATATATATATATATATATATATATATATATATATATATATATATATCACACGCAGCAGCATTCAAACTTGGCAATGTAATATTGACATAATTAACTAAATACCCTAGGAGGAGGTGGACTTTTAGCTCACCGACTCGGGTGTAGAGGAAGTAGAGGTAGGTCCGATGACGATCACTCTAGGGAGACGCGACACTACAAAGCCTGCAATTCCACCAAGTGAAAATTTTAGATAATCAGATCCCATACAGCATTCTTTGATGTCAAAATGATAATGACATGAAAATAATTAAATTGTCCAGTACATTTCTATATTGAAAGAAATTACTAAAAATTTCTATACCAAAATTTTCTTACTAAAAATTTCTATACCTAAATTTTCTTACTAAAAATGTCTATACCTAAATTTTCTTACTAAATTTTTTATTACTAAATTTGATACCTAAAAATTTCTCATATAGCATTCCAATACATTTCTATAATTGAAAATTTTCTATACCAAAAATTTCTATTGCTAAAACTTTGTAGCACGTCTTATAACCCTAACATTTCATTTGTACAGCAAGCATAACTAAATATGTAAAACAATTTGGTTCTCTTCCCCTACATTACTAACAGAATTCTATTCTATTCTATTCAAATAATCTACATTATTGAAAATTTTCTATTCTATTCAAATAATCTACAATACTAAATATCTTATAACCCCTACATTTACTGAAATTTACATTCTACATTCTATTGTATTTGAAAAATTATTGTTGAACAATTGATAGTAAAGCAAATAATTATGACGATATCCAAGGCAATAATCAAACATATAGGCATCACGTCCAAGATTAGTAGACCGAAATGATTCTGCATCTACTACTATTACTCCACACATCGGCAGCTATCCAGCATACATCTAGTGTATTATATTCATGAAAAAACAGAGTAATTGTCGGTGTACTAGAGTAGGGGTACCCTAGTACCCGAACTTCGTGCACGGCGATTCTGGCATTTCACAGCGGGCTGGCCGATGGCCGCCAAGGTCTCAGCGGCTCCTTTGGAGCCGTTTTGGAACAAAGTAGTCAAGACCCCGGCAAGAGGAGCTTGCTGGGAAGGCCACTCAGGGCGCAAAAAACAAGGCCCGGCAAGAGGAGCTTGCCGGGAAGGCTGGCGGTGCCGAGCCCCCAAAGCGCGACAAGGTTCCTGCGCGGCAAAGGCGCTTGCCGGGCAGGCGACCTCTCCATCTCGCTCCAGCTCACCCGCCAGCGTGTCACCAGGGCTCCCCGAGCAGCGTGTCAGCGAGCTGTGCAGCCAGCGGGAGTAGCGACAAGCGGCGACAAGCTACCATCGTGGCGAACGGAGGCGCACTTAACGGTCCTGTTACCTTGTTTCAGGCGGCCGAGGCGGGCATTGATGACCCTTGTCCCTTGCCGTCGAGTTAGATATAGATTATCTGTACACTTTGTACAAAGCGGTGTACCAACCCATGTTTTTACCATTGTAACCTTGTCTACTTGCCACATGTGGTAACCCCTTGTGCCAATAAAAGGAGGCCCAAGTGCAACATAGAAGGGGTTCAGCTAGGTTCGATCCAGCTCAGGCTTAGTTCATCACATTCAGGCTAGGTCTTGTAGCCCGCATTGCTCCCGAGCAAGAACACAAGGTAATCCACAAAGCAGCAGTAGGAGTATTATCTCTCCGTAGAGCTCCGAAGCTGGGTAAATCCACTCGTGTGCATCGCCTCGATCCGCTCTTTGTGCAATCTCCGCCCCCCTCCGAACCACAAGGGACCCAGGTCCCGTAGGTGCTCGTGGGGACACGATCAGCTCTCCCCCGACATCTTTGGCGCGCCAGGTAGGGGGCGTCGAGGCTGTGTGAACCCGATCCGGCGGTTGCACGAGCAACTCCATCGACATCTTCGTCGACATGGCGCCAAAGAAGAAGCCTTCGGCAGCAGCTGAGCCGTCCGCCTCGAACCCACCACCACCGGAGCCGTCAGGTGGTGGGGGAAACGCTGGCGGAGGGACCGGCGCCGTCGAGAGAGCCCACGATGCCGCCAGGTCCAAGGACAACGCAGCGCGGGCGTCGGCGTCCGAATCTGCACCGCGTCCATCGCAGGAGGCGCGGGACAGGCAGCGTCATGATACCCGCGGCACCATACGCTCATTGGATCAAGGCCAAGCTGGAGGATCCCGAGGCCCTCGAGACCCGCATGTACCTCAGCATGCCGGAACGAGTGGAGTACGGTCGCTTGGGCGGGATACTGCTCCTCCTAACTTGGTTAGGAGTCCGAGCACATCTCGTTCTTTGCTCCGTACACCTTTGCCGCCAACCACACCAGCGGAAGCTTTGGCAAGAGCTCAGTTACTCCTAGATTACCCTCCAACGGCCGATAAGGTCGATGAATGGAGGGCCACAATTCAGAGTCTCATCGGCTTCGCCAACGGCGACGTCCCGCGGCAACCGAGCGCTTCGCAGCCGCGACGAGGCGACAAGGCGCGAGCGATGGCGGCAGACTTGCGGGGTGCACCCACCGTACACTCCCCTTCCGAAGGCCAAGATCGCCGACTTCGCGGATCCACCTCGACAGCGACTCCACAGCGTCGTCGGATCCGCGAGCTCGTCGCGACCAACGCCAAGTTCTTCGAGAACGGCAAGAGGAAGACGCTCGAACCCGTATTGAGTGTCGAAGAGAAGCGCGTCGTCAATCCGACCAGCGCGCCGGGCCCACTGTCGACATGCATGCGCCAGGGGAACCAGGCGACTTGCTGTACGCGGTAGGTTGCCCTGCGTTCACTCGTGAGCTGCGGCAAGTCCGGTGGCCCGACAAGAAAAACTTCAAACCACATGTGCCGGAGAAGTACGACGGCAGGACACATCCATCGGAGTTCCTCAGCATCTACACCATCGCGATGCAAGCTGCGGGGGGCAGATGACAAGATCCTTGCCAACTACTTTCCCTTGGTGCTCAAGCCAAACGTCAGATCTTGGCTCATGCACTTGCCGGATGGCTCTATTTCTTCTTGGGCAGATTTGTGCCACCAGTTTGTTGGCGCCTTCGTAGGCAGCCACAAGCCTCATGGCCAGGAGAGTGATCTCCACCTGCTAGCCGGAAGGAGGAGTCTCTGCGCCAAATTCATCCGAGAGATTCACCGATCGAGTGCACTACAACATCCCAGACGTCCACCCTGCTGCGATTATCGGTGCATTCCATCGAGAATGTCTGAAATCGCAGGATGAGGGAGGAGATGGCGATGTGCAAAGTGAAAGACGTCGGCAAGCTCTACGCCTGGCCGACAAGTGTGCACGCTGAAGAAGGAAGAAGGCTCCGGGAGAGAGTGTGGGCAGAGTCGTGATGAGGGACCGCCCGGCAAGAAATAGCCGGCGGCGGAACAACAGGAGGAAGAAAAACCAAGAAGTACTAGTTGTCGAGCAGTCCGGTAAGGATGGTACCGCCAACAAGGCCAAGGCCGGTGGCTCCGGCAAGGAGGTTGCCGTTGGCGCCGACCGCCAAGCCGTGGCGACGCCCGACAAGCCCGACAGCTCAACAAGCGATCTTGTAAAATCCACCGCACCAAAGGCCACAATCTCGAGCTGCAAGAAAGTCGAGCAGCTTGTTGAGCTAGAGAGAGCTGAATCTGCGCGAGACAAGGAGAAGGCCCAAGAAGGTGCAGGTACAGCAAGTAAGAAGAGACCCGGTCGGGGAGGGGCCTTGGCAAGGCCAAGCAGCGGCAAGGAGACAGACCTCCCCGTGGCCGCGACAAGGAAGAAGACGAAGATGAACATGATGAGGACGATGAGGACGACGAAGCTGATGAGCATGAGTTTCAAAAGGCAACAGAGGTCCTTTGCGTACACAGTGGTGCGTCTCTGCATACCTCGCACCGCCAACTCAAGCAATGGATGCGTGAGGTCAATGCAGTAGAACCATCCATAGAGTCACGCAAACCTCTGAAGTGGTCCGGCACGCCCATCATCTTTGACATTGAGGATCACCCTGATCGTATCACTGCGGTCGGGTTTTTGCCGATGTTGGTCTCACCGACCATCCGCAACCTCAAGGTCACAAAGATGTTGGTTGACGGCGGGGCCGGTCTGAATTTGATCTCCTCTGCAGTACTCCAGAAACTTCAAATCCCTGACAGCGAGCTCAAAGAAACTGGCACTTTCCAAGGAATCAACCCAGGAAGGAGCAAGCCCAAGGGAAGATCACGTTGCGGTAACATTCGACAGCGAGCTCAACTTCAGAGCGAGAGGGTCACGTTCGGCGTCGCGATTTCCCATTGCCCTACAATGGCATACTTGGCCGTCCGGCACTCGCCAAGTTCATGGCCGCCTCTCATTATGCTTACAACCTACTCAAGATGCCCGGCCCGATAAGCGTCATTTCTGTCCATGGTGTCGGGAGTGAGCTGATCGTGCCCCACAAGCACCTACAGGACCTGGGTCCCTTGTGGTTCGGAGGGGGGCGGAGATTGCACAAAGAGCGGGTCGAGGCGATGCACACGAGGGGGTTTACCCAGCTTCGGAGCTCTCCGGAGAGATAATACTCCTACTGCTGCTTTGTGGATTATCTTGTGTTCTTGCTAGGCAGCAATGCTGGCTACAAGATCTAACTTGAGTGTGATGAACTAAGCTGGAGCTAGACTAGAAACCCAGCCGAATGGAACCTCCTCTACGTTGCCCTCGGGCCTCCTTTTATATGCACAAGGGGTTGCCACATGTGGCAAGTAGACAAGGTCACAATGGTAAAAACCTAGGTTGGTACACCGCTTTATGCAGTGTCAAGAACCTGTACCTAACTCGTGACAAGGGACAAGAGTCATCAATGCCGTCTCGGTCGCTCGAACGATTATAACAGGACCGTTAAGTGCGCCTCCGTCCGCCCACGATGGTGGCTTGTCGGCGCCGTCTGTCGCTACTCCCGCTGGCTGCACAGCCCGCCGACCGGGTGCCAGGAGAGCCCGTGGTGACACGTTGGCGGGTGAGCTGGAGCGGAGATGAAGAGAGGTCGCCCGCCCGGCAAGTGCTTTTCATGGCGGGAACCTTGTCGCGCTTGGGGTTCAGCTCCGCCAAGCCTTCCCGCAAGCTCCTCTTGCGGGGCCTCGTTCCTTTGCGCCTGGGTGGCCTTCCGGCAAGCTTCTCTTGCGGGGTCTTGACTACTTTGTTCTTGAATGGCTCCAAGGGAGCTGCTTTGAGATCTTGGCGGCCATGCAGGCCGGCCCGCCGAGCGCTGCCCTTGTCCGCAGCGAGTTCGGGTACTAGGGTACCCCTATTCTAATACACCGGCAGGAGCCCCGGGCTGGGCCACACACGGCGGCAAGCTCTGTTGGGCCAGGCCGAGCGATTACTGCACGGTAGCGTGGTCTTGATTACGCCATTACTTGCCTTAGACCCACCACGTCTCCCACGAGCGGCGCACACCACCGCGTTCCTCTGTAACGGCATGCGTTAATTGTGGCGTCGTGGGTGAAGTGGGCGGCGTGTGGTCGCCTCATCTGTCGTTTCAGTCCTGTATCTCCGCCGCGTGGTTCTCATGCACTCGGGGTCCGCAGGCGGTGGGCCCAGGAAGCTGGCCGTTATGGCGAGGCAGCAAGTCTGTCTGATTCCCTGCTCATCCTGTGCCTTGATTCGCCCGGCCAGGGCGGCCGAGCCCCACCTTGCTTCCTTCTACGAAGGCGGAAGGGGCGCAGAAGCCGCACTCTCCCATCCCTTCCTTCTTCAACTTCTGCTCCCCTTTCTCCCATTAGCTATGGAGAAAGTGAACCTTGGTTCTCCGTCGGTGGCGGCGGTCGCAGCTAGACAGCGCACCTCCCAATCCCATGCTCGGGCGGCAGAGCCGACCGCAAGGGGGAGAGGAGAGGCGAGGTCGTGGGCAGTCGAGGAGCCGGGGAGAGGCGGACGAGGCGGCGCGCCGTCTCCGCCTCCGTCGGTGGTTCCCCTCAGGGGGCGAGGCCATGGACGAGCTCGAGGCGCTCGGGGAAGAGGCGGGCGGGGCGGCGTGCCGTCTCCGCCCCCGCCGGCGGTTCCTTTCCCCACGGCAGTCCATACGGGGGACGACCCTTGCGAGTTCTTCGTCAAGCTGCGCTGGGCGCCTCGTCGTCATCTCCGGCTTCCAGCTCCGTTCACGATGGCGATGGAGTCGGATCCGCCCGAGACGTTGAGGTTGCACATGAGGAGCTGCGGGATCAGCGATGCAGCGAGTCGCGTTGCATTCCCATCCCTAATGTGATGTACCTTGATCGTGGGTGGAAGATGTTAGCGCATCCACAACCTCTTTGGCGGGGTTTACCCTCCATTTTAAGTTAATGGAGGGTGACCTCCTCTCCGTCAAGGTCTTACGGGATCTTGGCTTTTCGGGCGAGGTGCTGCGTGGATAGCTCCTCCGACAGCGGCGATTCCTCCTCGGCGAGTGTGCGAGGAGGAGAGCGACAGCGACGACGAAGGTAGCGAGCCCAACTAGTCGTCGGGCGCCGCTCCGCGCGTCACCGGCGACCCCATCATCCGGGTCGCCGGCTCCTTGAACTCCCCGGGGTCGTCTCCTTGGGCGGCTGGCGTAGGGAGGCTGCGGAAGGGGAAGAGGGATGGCGACAAGGCCGTCAAGTCGGATCGAGGCGTAGTGCCCTCGACAGCGTCTTGGCGTCTTGCCGCCCGTCTTGAGCTCTGCTTCGGCGCCGCCGTCCCGTCAAGCCGGAGAGCCCCGGCATGTTCTCTTGGTGCCTTCGGCACACTGTAGCTCAGCGTAAGCGCTCCTTTCGCCCTTCCGCCTTCTTAACCTACCTTCTGAAGATAGGGACAGAAAAGGGATTACAGGCATCTTATCTTTTTAATTTGTAAGCCTTCGGGCCTTATCTGCATTTAAGAACTTGTAATCCTCTCTTTCATGTTTTTCACTCTCCACGGATTGTATCCGAGAAGAATGTTTTTAATGAAAGAGGGATGTTTGAGAAAGGACGAAATGCTTATCTGATACCGCAGCCCCCGGCAACTCTGGCTTGCCGCAGCCCCCGGCAACTCTAGCTCGCCGGGGTTTGGGTGCCGGCGCACCTTTCTCTTCTCCGCTGTTATTTCATTGCTGCGAACGATTAGGCTAGTGCCGCGATAAGCTATCTTCGTAACATACACTATCTTAGGCCATCGAATGCAACGTTATTTCCTTTACTCGATTTCTTCCCTTGTATGTTTTACCCTCGCTTTGAAACTTGCGGTGCGAGCACCCTTGCCCGGCGCCGAGTCGCGGAACTTCAGCAGCCTCTGGCGGGGTCGCTACCGACAAGCAACCTCGTCGCGGACTAGCCGCAGCTCACTTAAGTTGTTGGCGGACTCGAAACAAAGTAAGGCGCGACCAGTCACGATTTGGTTCCTCCGCGCACAGGTTTTCCATACAAAGTACTATCGTTCGAGGAAGATAACGAAAATTTAAAACTGGTCGCTTAAACTTAGCAACTTAGCTTTTCATTGTCCGTCTTCCGGCAAAGGCGACAGTTCCTCGGCGGCTTGTCGGCCAACACCACTATCTCCGCGACAGTTCCTCGGCGGCGCTTGTCGGCCAACACCACTATCTCCTTCTCTCCCCGGTTAACTTGTGGGTGGATGAACCTTCTTCTTGTTTGAGAAGAAAGAAGAGAAAAAGAAAGTTGTGGAGCCTAATGGCTCATTATAAACTTACGGTGCGGGTGCTGCACAAGATGTTAGTAAACACATACATATTTAATTATGAAGGCATGTATTAACAAAATGTGCGCAACCATAGGCTTCTTGATGCATCGGGTCTGCGCCCGGCTTTGTACAAAGGATTACATGCAACAGCGGCAAGACTTGTACAAAGGTTGGTTGCGGAGCAGGTTCCGACAACCGCGCCTCATGGGTAAAACTTGCGTAGATGCTCTATGTTCCAGGAATTGCTCACGGAAAGCCGTCTTGGTCTCAAAGGCGGACAGCGCCGGGCCTAGTGACTCGTTTTACCCGATAAGGGCCTTCCCACTTCGTCAACTTGTTGGAATTCTTGGCGGATTGAACACGCTGAAGAACAAGGTCGCCTTCCTCGAAGCTTCGGCATTAACTGCGGCTATGGTAGCGGCGCAAAGCTTGCTGATAACGAGCAGCTCGTCAGGCAGCACTGAAGCGATCTTCCTCGAGTGCAGCGCGTCATCTTGTCGCAGCTGCTCTTGCTCCACTCATCATAGCGAGCACTCGAGGTGACCCGTATCTGAGTTCTGTGGGAGAACTGCCTCTGCTCCGTAGACTAGAGCAAAGGGTGTACGGCCGTGGCTCGATTTGGCGTCGTCTGATCGACCAAGAACCACCAGCTCCTCGATCCAGTTCCTTCCGCACTTGTGCAGCCTGTCAAAGTTACGGTCTTGAGTCCTCGCAGCACTTCAGCTTTGCTCTCTCTGCTTGACCGTTGCTTCTCGGATGAGCAACGAAAGCAAAGCAGATCTTGGCGCCAAGATCTTGGGCGTACTGCATGAAGGTGGGACTCATGAACTGTGCGCCGTTGTCGGTGATGATCCGATTAGGAATCCCAAAACGGCAAACAATTGACCTGAAGAACTTGATGGCTGACTGTGCTGTCACCTTCCTCAATGGTTCAACTTCCGGCCACTTTGTGAACTTGTCGATTGCGACGTACAAGTACTCAAAGCCCCCAACAGCTCGGGGGAAGGGGCCGAGGATGTCGAGCCCCCAGACCGAGAAGGGCCAGGATAAAGGGATCGTCTGGAGAGCTTGAGCTGGCTGGTGTATCTGTCTTGAATGGAACTGGGACACTTCACACTTGGTTACTTGTGCAGTTGCATCCTGGAGGGCTTCTGGCCAGAAGAAACCATCCCGTTGAGTCTCCTTTTGTACAGGATGTTATCAACAAACTGGTACATACTTGACTGCCGGGCTACTTTTTCCGCTTCTTCTTGCTCTTCGGGAAGTTCTCCTGTCTGAAGGAAATGGATGATCTGCTGTGCCCATGTTGGAGCCTGTGGCTCGACAACAAGGACTAAAGGCTCATCTGTCACTGCGGGACCATCAGCTTCTACGGCAAGGACCCGCTGGTCCGCCAGAGCTCGATGATCCCGTCAAGCTTGCGGAGCTAAGCTTGTCGGGGCGTTTGCTTCAACGATACAAACTGCGTGGTTTGTCGGACAGACTGCTCCTCGGTGATATTTGCATTGGTTCTAGGGACCTTCTTGGCGGCGGCTTCGGAGAGCTCTGCCGGAAAGTAGTCGCCAGAAACCAATTTTCTCTTCTTGCTCTGCCCTGTTGATGGTGTCACGGTTGGCTGAGTCAGCTTGAGCACAAAAATCCCTGGTTCCACAGGTAACTTAAGTGCGGCACATTTGGAGAGGCCATCAGCTATATCATTCTGTGCTCTTGGAACGTGTTCCATTTGCAGGCCTTCAAAGTGCTCTTCCAGCTTCCTCACTTCATCGGCGTATGCTTCCATCAGCGGACTCGGTAATCTTTATTTACTTGGCGGACGACAAGTTGTGAGTCTCCCCTGACAATGAGCTTCTTAATCCCAAGGTCTATCGCAATCCTGAGACCGGCGAGCAAGCCCTCATACTCTGCAGTATTATTTGTTGCTTGTTCCTTGGGGAAGTGCATTTGGACTATGTATTTGAGGTGTTCCCCGGTGGGTGCGATAAGCAGCACGCCGGCACCGGCGCCTTGCAGCGAGAACGCACCGTCAAAGTACATCAGCCATTCTTTATTTGCCTCCTTGACGGGGATGCTTGTCTCTGGAATCTCTTCATCCTGCGTTGGCGTCCACTCTGCTATGAATTCTGCCAATGCCCTGCTCTGGATAGTTGAAGTTCTTTCGAACTTGAGACCAAAGCTTGACAGTTCTAGTGCCCACTCAACAATCCTGCCTGTTGCTTCTGGATTTTGCAAAATCCTCTTTAGCGGAAAGCGAGTGACAACTGTTATCTCGTGTGCTTGGAAGTAATGGCGCAGCTTTCTCGAGGCCATGAGCAGGCCAAAAAGCAGCTTCTGCACACCAGAGTATCTCGATCTAGCCCCCTGCAGAAGGGAACTGACAAAGTACACTGGGCGCTGCACCATCTTCTTCCGTATCTTGTCGCAACCCTGCGCTGATCCGTCGTTGTCGGGACCGGAGCTTGACGGCGGAGCCCTCCGCTTGTCGCTGGACGCACCTGCCTCGGTTGCCGGCTCATCATCCGCCTCCCTCTCCGCTACTAACGCAGCACTAACCACTTGATTGGTCGCCGCTATATACAGCAGCAACTTCTCTTGCGATTTAGGTGCGACAAGTATTGGAGTGGAGGACAGGTATCTCTTCAAGTCCTGCAGCGCAGCCTCCGCTTCGGGAGTCCATTTCATTGGACCTGCCTTTTTCAAAATCTTGAAAAAGCGGCGGGCGCGATCAGCAGAACTTAGAAATGAACCTGCTTGAGAGCAGCCACGCAACCGGCAAGCCTCGACATCCTTAGCAGCGCTTTGGTGCTTGATCTGCTCAATGGCCTTGATCTTGTCGGGGTTGGCTTCAATTCCCCGCTGAGATACAAAGAACCCGAGAAGCTTGCAGGAAGGGACTCCAAACACGCACTTCTCGGGGTTGAGCTTGAGGTTGATCATGCGCAGGTTTGCAAACGTCTCATCCAAATCCCGAATCAGAGTCGCTCTGTCCTTGCTCTTGACCACTATGTCATCCATGTAGGCTTCTACATTTCTGTGTATCTGTGGTCCAAAAGCATCATGGACTGCCTTTGCAAAGGTTGAACCAGCATTCTTCAAACCGAAGGCATCCGTATAAAGCGATCGTGCCACATGGTGTGATGAATGCGGTTTTCTCGTCATCCTCTTACGCCATGAAGATCGATGATATCCTGAATATGCATCAAGAAATGAAAGCGGATCGCATCCAGCCGTGGAGTCAACAATCTGGTCGATACACGGCAAGGGAAATGGGTCCTTGGGACAAGCTTTATTAACATCTATGAAGTCAATACAAAGTTTCCATTTCCCATTAGCCTTGCGTACCACTACCGGATTGGCCAACCACGTGGGGTGGAGGACTCCTCGACAAGCCCCGCTGCTTCCAATTTCTTGATTTCTTCGCTATGAACTCTTGGCGCTCCTTTGCTTCTTCCTAACTCTTTGCTTGGCGGGCGGCGTGAGGGCAGATAGCTAGGTGGTGCTCAACTACTTTCACAGGAACACGGGGATATCGGATGGTTGCCATGCAAACACATCGACATTCGCCGCGAGAAAGCAACGAGCTTGCCTTCCTATTTAGGATCAAGCGTGGCAATCGATGGTGAAGGTACCACCAGCACCGTCCTCCTTGGCGGGCACTTTCTTGGTCTTTGGCGGAGCTGCCATCGTCTTGTTGCACTTGCCGGTGGAGCTCGATGGTGCGTCCTCGACGGTAGCGCAGCACTCCGAAGAGGTGCGCTTGCCGGAGTGGGCAACAGTGCTCTTGCGGACCTAGTGGTCTTCTTCTTCGCCCGGGAGCTTCAGCGATAAGTGGTTTGTTATCATCGCGCTGCTGCATCCGGTAAATCTTGTCGGCGCAGATAAGTGCATCTTTCTTGTCGCCATGGACAGAAAAGACACTTATCGGGCGGGCATCTTGAGTAGGTTGTATGCATAGTGAGGCGGCCATGAACTTGGCGAGTGCCGGACGGCCGAGTATGCCATTGTAGGGCAATGGGAAATCGGCGACGCCGAGCGTGACCCTCTCAGTTCGAAGTTGAACTCACTTGCCAATGTTACCGGCAATGTGATCTTCCCTTGGGCTTGCTCCTTCTGGGTTGATTCCTTGGAAGGTGCGGTTTCTTCGAGCTTCGCTGTCGAGGATTTGAAGTCTCTAGAGTCTGCGAAGATATCAAATTCAGGCGGCCCGCCGTCAACCAGCATCTTTGTGACCTTGAGGTTGCGGATGGTTGGTGAGACCAACATCGGCAAACACCCGACCGCAGATGATGCGATCAGGGTGATCCTCAATGTCAAAGATGATGGGCGTCTGGACCACTTGAGAGGTTTGCGTGACTCTAGGGACGGTTCTGCTGCATTGACCTCGCGCATCCATTGCTTGAGTTGGCGGTGTGAGGTATCGAGAGACGCACCACCGTCGGCGCAAAGGACCTCTGTTGCCTTTTGAAACTCCTGCTCATCGGCTTCATCATCTTCATAATCCTCGTCATCTTCATCTTCATCTTCTTCCTTGTCGCGCCACGGGAGGTCTCATCTCCTTGCCGCTGCTTGGCCTTGCCCAGCGGCGTCCTCCCGACCGGGTCTCTTTTACTTGTTACACGGCACCTTCTTGGGCTTTCTCCTTGTCTCGCCGCTTTCGTATTCAGCTTTACAGTAGCTCCACAAGATGCTCGACTTTCTTGCAGCTTTGGAGATCGCGGCCCTTAGTGCGGTGGATTTTGCAGATCTTGCTTGTTGGAGCTGCTAGGCTTGTCGGCGGCCGCCACAGCTTGGCGGACGGCGTCAACGGAAACCTCCTTGCGGAGCCACCGGCCTTGGCTTGGTTGGCGGCATCATCCTTGCCGGACTGCTCGACAACTAGCACTTCTTGGTTTTCTTCCTCCTGTTGTTCCGCCGCCGCTATTCCTTGCAGGCGGTCCCTCGTGTCGACTCTGCTCCCACACTCTCTCACGGGAGCCTTCTTCCTTCTTCAGCGCGTGCACACTTGTCGGCTAGGGCGTAGAGCTCGCTGACGTCTTTCACTTTGCACATCGCCATCTCCTCCCTCATCCTGCGATTTCGCACATTACGATGGAATGCACTAATCACTTTGCAGCAGGTGGGCGTGCAGGATGTTATAGTGCACTCGACTGAATCTACGGATAAATTTGCAGACTCCCCCTCCTACGGGCAAGCAGGTGGAGATCACATTCTTGGCCATGAGGCTTATGGCGCTGTGAAGGCGCCAACAAACCGATGGCACAAATCTGCCCAAGAAGAAATAGAGCCATCCGGCAAGTGCATGAGCCAAGATCGGCGTTTGGCTTGGCGCCAAGGGAAGTAATTGGCGAGGATCTTGTCGTCTCGCCCCGCAGCTTGCACGCGATGGTGTAGATCTTTGAGAACTCCGATGGGTGTGTCCTGCCGTCGTACTTCTCTCGCACATCTGGTTTGAAATTTTTCTTGCCGGTCCACGGACTTGCCACAGCTCACGAAGTGAGCGCAGGGCAACCCACACGTCTGACAAGTCGCTGGTTCCCCGGCGCATGCATATCGACAGTGGGCCCGGCGCGTTGGTCGATTGACGGCGCTTCTCTTGGCGCTCGTCTGGGTTGGCGTCCTCTTCTTGCCGTTCTCGAAGAACTTGGCGCTGGTCGCGGCGAGCCCGCGGATCCGACGATGCTGTGGAGTCACTGTCGAGGTGGATCCTGCGAGTCGGCGATCTTGGCCTTCGGGAAGGGGAGTGTACGGTGGGTGCACCCCCGCAAGTCTCGTCGCCATCGGCTCGCGCCTTGTCGCCTCGCCGCGGGGCGTCGCCGTTGGCGAAGCCGATGAGACTCTGAATTGTGGCCCTCCACTCATCGACCCTATCGGCCGTTGGAGGGTAATCTAGTAGTAACTGAGCTCTCGCCAAGGCTTCCGCTGGTGTGGTTGGCGGTAACGGCGTACGAAGCGAAGAACGGGATGTGCTCGGACTCCTAACCAAGTTAGGAGGAGCAGCATCCCGTCCCAGCGACCGTACCCCACTCGTACGGGCATGCTGAGGTGCATGCGGGTCTCGAGGGCCTCGGGATCCTCCAGCTTGGCCTTGGTCCAAAGATCGTATGGTGCCGCGGGTATCATGGCGCTGTATCATCCCGCGCCTCCTGTAACGGACGCGGTGCAGATTTGGGCGCCGACGCCAGCGCTGCGTTGTCTTTGGACCTGGCGGCATCGTGGGCTCTTTTCGGCGGCGCGGTCCCTCCGCCACGTTTCCCCCACCACCGGCGGCTCCGTGGTGGTGGGTTCGACAGCAGACGGCTCAGCTGCTGTCGAAGGCTTCTTCTTCAGCGCCATGTCGTCGAAGACGTCGATAGAATTGCTAGTCGACCGCCGGACCGGATTCACACAGCCTCGGCGCCCCTACAGCGCGCCAAAGATGTCGGGGTGAGCTGATCGTGCCCCACGAGCACCTACGGGACCTGGGTTCCTTGTGGTTCGGAGGGGGCGGAGATTGCACAAAGAAGCGGGTCGGCGATGCACGAGGGGTTTACCCAGCTTCAAGCTCTCCGAGAGATAATACTCCTACTGCTGCTTTGTGGATTATCTTGTGTTCTTGCTAGGGAGCAATGCTGGCTACAAGATCTAACTTGAGTGTGATGAACTAAGCTGGAGCTAGACTAGAAACCCAGCCGAATCGAACCTCCTCTACGTTGCCCTCGGGCCTCCTTTTATATGCACAAGGGGTTACCACATGTGGCAAGTAGACAAGGTCACAATGGTAAAAACCTAGGTTGGTACACCGCTTTGTACAGTGTACAGTAACCTATACCTAACTCTGACGGCAAGGGACAAGAGTCATCAATGCCCGTCTCAGTCGCTCGAACAGTGTAACAGGGACCGTTAAGTGCGCCTCCGTCCGCCACGATGGTGGCTTGTCAGCGCCGTCTGTCGCTACTCCCCGCTGGCTGCACAGCCCGCCGACACGCGTACTTGGGAGAGCCCCGTGGTGACACGTTGGCGGGTGAGCTGGAGCGGAGATGAAGAGAGGTCGCCCGCCCCGGCAAGTGCTTTGCCGCGGTGGGAACCTTGTCGCGCTTGGGGGTTCAGCGCCCGCCAAGCCTTCCCGGCAAGCTCCTCTTGCCGGGGCCTCGTTTCCTTTGCGCCCTGGGTGGCCTTCCTGGCAAGCTTCTCTTGCCGGGGTCTTGACTACTTTGTTCTTGAAGGGCTCCAAGGGAGCTGCTGAGGATCTTGGCGGCCAACAGGCCGACCCGGCCGTGGGGCGCTGCCACTGTCCGTGCACGAGTTCGGGGTACTAGGGTACCCCTATTCTAGTACACCGACAATGGGGACAAGAAAGATGCACTTATCTGCGCCGACAAGATTTACCGGGATGCAGAAGCAGCGACAAATAGCAAACCACTTAGCGCTGAAGCTCCCGGGGGGAAGAAGGCCACCAGGTCCGGCAAGAGCTCTGTTGCCCACTCCGGGAAGCGCACCTCTTCGGAGTGCTGCGCTACCGTCGAGGACGCACCATCGAGCTCCACCGGCAAGTGTAACAAGACGATGGCAGCTCCGCCAAAGACCAAGAAGGTGCCCGCCAAGGAAGACGGCGTTGGTGGTACCTTCACCATCAGGGCCACGCTTGATCCCAAATAGGAAGGCGAGCTCGTTGCTTTCCTGCGGGCGAATGTCGATGTGTTTGCATGGCAACCATCTGACATCCCCTGTGTTCCCAGGAAAGTAATTGAGCACCACCTAGCTGTTTGTCCTCACGCGCGGCCCGTCAAGCAAAAAGTTAGGAAACAGGCAGTGGAACGCCAAGAGTTCATAGCAGAAGAAATCAAGAAATTAGAAGCAGCAGGGCTCGTCAGAGGAGTCCTCCACCCCACGTGGTTGGCCAATCCGGTATTTGTACGCAAGGCTAATGGGAAATGGAGGCTTTGTATTGACTTCACTGATGTTAATAAAGCTTTTCCCAAAGACCCATTTCCCTTGCCGCGTATCGACCAGATTGTTGACTCCTCGGCTGGATGCGATCTGCTTTCGTTTCTTGATGCATATTCAGGATATCATTAGATCTTCATGGCAGAAGAGGATGAAGAGAAAACCGCATTCATTACACCATGTGGCACGTACTGCTTTATACGAATGCCTTTTGGTTTGAAGAATGCTGGTTCAACCTTTGCAAGGGTAGTCCATGATGCCTTTGGACCACAGATACACAGAAATGTAGAAGCCTACATGGATGATATAGTGGTCAAGAGCAAGGATAAAGCGACTCTGATTTAGGATTTGGATGAGACGTTTGCAAATCTGCGCAAGATTAACCTCAAGCTCAACCCCGAGAAATGCGTGTTTGGAGTCCCTTCCGGCAAGCTTCTCGGGTTCTTTGTATCTCAGCGGGGAATTGAAGCCAATCCCGACAAGATCAAGGCCATTGAGCAGATCGAAGCACCAAAGTGCGTCAAGGATGTCAGAAAGCTTGCCGGTTGCGTGGCTGCTCTCAGCAGGTTCATCTCTAAGTCTGCTGAACGCGCCTTGCCGTTTTTTAAAATTTTGAAAAAGGCAGGTCCAATGAAATGGACTCCCGAAGCGGAGGCTGCGCTGCAGGACTTGAAGAGGTACCTGTCCTCCGCTCCAATACTTGTCGCACCTAAGCCACAAGAGAGGTTGCTGCTGTATATAGCGGCAACCAATCAAGTGGTTAGTGCTGCGTTAGTAGCGGAGAGGGAGTCAGATGATGAGCCGGCAACCGAGATAGGCGCATCCAACGACAAGCATGGGGCTTCGCCGTCAAGCTCTGGTCCCGACAAGGACGGATCAGCGCAGGATTGCGACAATATACAGAAGAAGATGCTGCAGCGCCCAGTATACTTTGTCGGTTCCCTTCGCGGGGGCTAGATCGAGGTACTGTGTGCAGAAGCTGCTTCGCCTCCTCATGGCCTCGAGAAGCTGCGCCATTACTTCCAAGCACATGAGATAACAGTTGTCACTCGCTTCAATGAAGAGGATTTTGCAAAATCCGGAAGCAACAGGCAGGATTGTTGAGTGGGTGCTGGAACTGTCAAGCTTTGGTCTCAAGTTCGAAAGCACTTCAACTATCCAGAGCAGGGCATTGGCAGAATTCATAGCAGAGTGGACGCCAACGCCAGATGAGGAAATTCCAGAGACGAGCATCCCCGTCAAGGAGGCAAATAAAGAGTGGCTGATGTACTTCGATGGTGCCTTCTCGCTGCAAGGTGCCGGTGCCGGCGAGCTGCTTATCGCACCCACCGGGGAGCACCTCAAGTACATAGTCCAGATGCACTTTCCCAAGGAACAAGCAACAAATAATACTGCTGAGTATGAAGGCTTGCTTACCAGTCTCAGGATCGCAGTGGACCTTGGGATCAAGAAGCTCATTGTCAGGGGAGACTCGCAACTTGTCGTCCGCCAAGTAAATAAGGATTATCAGAGTCCGTTGATGGAAGCGTACGTCGATGAAGTGAGAAAGCTGGAAGAGCACTTTGAAGGCCTGCAAATGGAACACGTTCCAAGAGCACAGAATGACATAGCTGATCGCCTCTCAAAATGTGCCGCACTTAAGTTACCTGTGGAACCAGGGATTTTTGTGCTCAAGCTAACTCAGCCAATCGTAACACCATCAACAGGACAAAGCAAGAAGAGAAAATTGGTTTCCGGCGACTACTTTTCGGCAGGGCTCTCTGAAACCGCCGCCAAGAAGGTCCCCAAAACCAACCCAAATATCACTGAGGAGCAGTCTACTCCGACAAACCATGCAGTTTGTATCATTGAAGCAAACGCTCCCGACAAGCTTAGCTCCGGCAAGCTTGACGGGGATCATCGAGCTCCGGCGAACCCACAGGTCCTTGCAGTAGAAGCTGATGGTCCCGCAGTGATAGATGAGCCTTTAGTCCTTGTTGTCGAGCCACAGGCTCCAGCATGGGCACAAGAGATCGCCCATTTCCTTGACACAGGAGAACTTCCCAAGAGCAAGAAGAAGCGGAAAAAGTAGCCTTGCAGTCAAGTATGTACCAGTTTGTCGACAACATCCTGTACAGAAGAAGACTCAACGGAGTGAAATTGAAGTGTATTTGCCGGGAAGATGGACAGAAGCTGTTGGCGGAGATACACGGAGGCATATGTGGTCACCACATTGGCGCAAGAGCACTTGCCGGCAAAGCTTTCCGGCAAGGTTTCTTCTGGCCAGAAGCCCTCCAGGATGCAACTGCACAAGTAACCAAGTGTGAAGCGTGCCAGTTCCATTCCAAACAGATACACCAACCAGCTCAAGCTCTCCAGACAATCCCTTTATCCTGGCCCTTTTCGGTCTGGGGGCTCGACATCCTCGGCCCCTTCCCCCGAGCTGTCGGGGGCTTTGAGTACTTGTACGTCGCAATCGACAAGTTCACAAAGTGGCCGGAAGTGGAACCAGTGAGGAAGGTGACCGCACAGTCAGCCGTCAAGTTCTTCAGGTCAATTGTTTGCCGTTTTGGGATTCCTAACCGGATCATCACCGACAACGGCACACAGTTCACGAGCCGCACCTTCATGCAGTACGCTCAAGATCTTGGCGCCAAGATCTGCTTCGCTTCCGTTGCTCATCCGAGAAGCAACGGTCAAGCAGAGAGAGCAAACGCTGAAGTGCTGCGAGGACTCAAGACCAAAACTTTCGACAGGCTGCGCAAGTGCGGAAGGAACTAGATCAAGGAGCTGCCGGTGGTTCTTTGGTCGATCAGGACGACGCCAAATCGAGCCACTGGCCAGACACCCTTTGCTCTAGTCTACGGAGCAGAGGCAGTTCTCCCCACGGAACTCGTATACGGGTCACCTCGAGTGCTCGCTTATGATGAGCTTGAGCAAGAGCAGCTGCGACAAGATGACGCGCTGCTCCTCGAGGAAGATCGTCTTCAGGCTGCTGTACGAGCTGCTCATTACCAGCAAGCTTTGCGTCGCTACCATAGCCGCAAAGTTAATGCCAGAAGCTTCGAGGAAGGCGACCTTGTTCTTCGGCGCGTTCAATCCGCCAAGAATTCCAACAAGTTGACGCCGAAGTGGGAAGGCCCTTATCGGGTGAAACGAGTCACTAGGCCCGGCGCTGTCCGCCTTGAGACTGAAGATGGCTTTCCGGTGAGCAATTCCTAGAACATAGAGCATCTTCGCAAGTTTTACCCATGAGGCGCGGTTGCCGGAACCCGTTCCGGCAACCACCCTTTTTGTACAAGTCTTGCCACTGTTGCATGTAATCCTTTGTACAAAGCCGGGCGCAGACCCCGTGCATCAGTAAAGCCTATGGTTGCGCACATTTTGTCAGTACATGCTTTCATAATCATATATGCATGTGTTTACTAACATCTTGTGCAGCACCCGCACTTTTATGGCGATAATAAGCCATTAGGCTCCATAACTTTATTTTTCTCTTCTTTCTTCTCAAACAAGAAGGTTCATCCACCCACAAGTTAACCGGGGGGGGGGGGAGGAGGAGATAATGATGTCGGCCGACGAGCGTCGCTCGAGGAACTGTCGCCTTGCCGGAAAATGGACAACAGAAAAGCTAAGTTGCTAAGTTTAAACGACCAGTTTTAAATTTTTTAAGTTATCTTCCTCGAACGATAGTACTTTGTATGGAAAACCTGTGCGCGGAGGAATGCCCTTACTTTGTTTCGAGTCCGCTCAACAACTTAAGTGAGCTGTGGCTAGTCCGCGACGAGGTTGCTTGTCGGTAGAGACCACGCCAGCAGGCTGCTGAAGTTCCGCACTCGGCGCTCGCGGCAACGGTGCCTGCACCGGCAAGTTCCCCTGAAAGCGTAGGGTATAAGCATACAAGGGAAGAAATCGAGTAAAGGAAATAACAGTGCATTCGATTGCCTAAGAGAGTGTATATTACAAAAATAACTTATCATGGCACTAGCTAAATTGTTCTCAGAACTGAAATAACAGCGAAGAGAGGAAAGGTGCGCCGACATCCAAGCCCCGGCAAGCTAGAGTTGCTGGGGGCTGCGGCAAGCTAGAGTTGCCGGGGGCTGTGGCAAGCCAGAGTTGCCGGGGGCTGCGGTATCAGATAAGCCTTTCATCCTTCCTCAAACATCCCTCTTTCATTAAAAACATTCTACTCGGATACAGTCCGTGGAGAGTGAAAAACATGAAAGAGAGGATTACAAGTTTTTAAATGCAGATAAGGCCCGAAGGCTTACAAATTAAAAAGATAAGATGCCCGTAATCCTTTTTCTGTCCCTATCTTCAGGAGGTAGGATAAGGAGGCGGGAAGGGCAAAAGGAGCGCCTACGTGAGCTACAGGTGCCAGAAGGCACCAAGGGAACATGCCGGGGGCTCTCCGAGGGCTTGACGGGGACGGCGGCGCCGGAAGCGGGGCTCGAAGACGGGGCGGCAGGACGTCAGCATGCTGTCGAGGGCACTACGCCCTCGTACTCCGACTTGACGGCCTTGTCGCCATCCCTCTTCCCCTTCCGCAGCCTCCCTACGCCAGCCGCCAAGGAGGCGACCGGGGAGTTCAAGGAGCCGCAACACGGATGATGGGGTCGCTTTGTGGCGCTTGGAGCGGCGCCCGACAACTAGTCGGGCCCGCTACCTCGTCATCGCTGTCACTCTCCTCCTCGCCACTCTCGCTCGAGGAGGAATCTTACTGTCGGAGGAGCTATCCACGCAGCACCTCGCCCGAGTGTGCCAAGATCCCGAAGACCTTGACGGAGAGGAGATCACCCTCCATTAACTTAAAATGGAGGGTAAACCCCGCCAGCAGGTTGTGGATGCGGGCGAACGTCTTCCACCCACGATCAAGATACATCACATTAGGGGCTGGGAATACAACGCGGACTCGCGTGCCACTGATCCCACAGCCCCTCATGTGCAATCTCAACGTCTCGGGTGGATCCGACTCCATCACGCCATGAACGGAGCTGGAAGCCGAGGCGACGATTTAGGCGCCAGCGCAGCTTGGACGAAGAACTCACAAGGGTCATCCCCCGTATGGACCGCCGCGAGGAGGGGAACCGCCGGCGGGGGCGGAGACGACGCGCCGCCCCGCCCGCCTCTTCCCCGAGCGCCTCGAACTCGTCCACGACCTCGTCCCCGGAGGGGAACCGCCGACGGAGGCGGAGACGGCGCGCCGCCTCGTCCGCCACTCCCCCGAGATCCTCGGCCTCGTCCATGACCTCGCCCCCTCCCTCTTCCCCTTGTGGCTGGCTCAGCCACCACGGGCGTGGGATTGGGAGGAGTGCGATGTCCAGCTGCGACCCTCGCCGCCTCCGATGAAGAACCAAGTTTCCCTTTCTCCATGGCGAATGGGAGAAAGGGGAGCAGAAGCTGAGGAAAAGAAGAGATGGGAGAGTGCGGGCTTCTACGCTCCCCTTCCGCTCTTCTTAAAGGAAGCAAGGTGGGGGCTCGGCCGCCCCGCTCAGCGAATCAAGGCATAGGAAGAGCAGGGAATCGGGGCAGACCTGCTGCCTCTGCTCGCAACGGCCCAGTTTCCCACCTCCACCGTCCGTGACCCCGAGTGCATGGGAACCACGTGGCGGAGATGCAGAACTGAGGCGACAGATGAGGTGACCTCGCACGCCGCCCACTTCACCCACGGAACCACAATTAACGCGTGTCGTTACAGAGGAACGCGGTGGGTGCGTGCCGTTCGTGGGAGACGTGGTGGGCCCAAGGCAAATAACGGCGTAATCAAGACCACGCATGCCCGTGCACTGTTTTGGGCCTGGCCTAACAGAGTTTGGCGCCGTGTGTGGCCCAGGCCCGGGGGCTCTTGTCGGTGTACTAGAGTAGGGGTACCCTAGTACCCCGAACTCGTGCACGGGCAGTTGCAGCGCCCCACGGCAGGGCTGGCCTGATGGCCGCCAAGGTCCTCAGCGGCTCCTTTGGAGCCGTTTTAGAAAAAGTAGTCAAGACCCCGACAAGAGGAGCTTGCCGGGAAGGCCACTCAGGGCGCAAAGGAAACAAGGCCCCGACAAGAGGAGCTTGCCGAGAAGTCTTGGCGGGTGCCGAGCCCCCAAGCGCGACAAGGTTCCTGCCGCGGCAAGGTGCTTGCCGGGGCAGGCGACCTCTCCATCTCCGCTCCAGCTCACCCGCCAACGTGTCACCACGGGGCTCCCCCGAGCACGCGTGTCGACGAGCTGTGCAGCCAGCGGGGAGTAGCGACAAGCGGCGCTGACAAGCTACCATCGTGGCGAACGGAGGCGCACTTAACGGTCCCTGTTACACTGTTCGGGCGACTGAGACGGGCATTGATGACCCTTGTCCCTTGCCGTCAGAGTTAGATATAGATTACTGTACACTGTACAAAGAGGTGTACCAACCCATGTTTTTACCATTGTAACCTTGTCTACTTGCCACATGTGGTAACCCCTTGTGCCTATAAAAGGAGGCCCAAGTGCAACGTAGAAGGGGTTCGGCTAGGTTCGATCCATCTCAGGCTTAGTTCATCACATTCAGGCTAGGTCTTGTAGCCCGCATTGCTCCCTAGCAAGAACACAAGATAATCCACAAAGCAGCAGTAGGAGTATTATCTCTCCGGAGAGCTCCGAAGCTGGGTAAATCCGCTCGTGTGCATCGCCTCGATCCGCTCTTTATGCAATCTCCGCCCCCCTCCGAACCACAAGGGACCCAGGTCCCGTAGGTGCTCGTGGGGACACGATCAGCTCTCCCCCGACAGAAATTCATTAGGCAAGATGACATGATGTAGACAAGATAAACTCACGTATGAATAAACCCCATCTTTTTTACCCTTAATAGCAACGATACATGCGTGTCATGTCTCTTTACATCACACGAGATTGAGCAATCGTCGTCTCCAACGTATCTATAATTTTTATTGTTCCATGCTGTTATATTATCATTCTTGGATGTTTTACAATCATTTTATAGCAAATTTATATCATTTTTTGGGACTAACCTATTGACATAGTGACCAGTGCCAGTTCATGTTCTTTTGCTTGTTTTTACATCACGTAAAATCAATATCAAAGGAGTCCAAATGCAGCGAAACTTTTGGAGATTTTTTGGACCGAAGACATCCATGGGCGGAGAAGCACCGGCGGGTGCCCCGAGGGGTCAAAACCCACTAGGGCGCACTGGGGCCCAGCGCGCCAGTGGGTTGTGTCCACCTCGGTGGCCTCCCGCACCGCCTCTTAGCTCTATAAATGCCCAAATATTCCAAAAACCTAGGGGAGTCGATGAAACTTTGTTCCAGCTGCCGCCAGTTCCAGAACCGCGAGATCCAATCTAGAGCCCTTCCTTGGCACTCCGCCGGAGGGAGGAATCATCACCGGTGGCCATCTTCATCATCACGACGGCCACCATGATGAGGAAGGAGTAGTCCTTCCTCGGGGTTGAGGGTATGTACCAGTAGCTATGGGTTGTATCTCTCTTTCTCTCTCGTGTTATTGAGATGGAATGATCTTGATGTAACGCATGCTTTGTTGACATAGATTAATCATAAGGAGTTTTCCCCCTCTCTATCTTCTTGATGAATTGAGTTTTCCTTTCGAAGTTTTCTTATCGGATTGAGTCTTTAAGGATTTGAGAGCACTTACTATGTGTTTTGCATGAGGATATCTGTAGTGACGTTGGGATATCTAATTGAGTTACTCGATGTATATTATTGTGATCAACTTGCGGGTTCTGTGGTTTTAGGGCCTATGCATAGGGGTTGGCACACGTTCTCATCTTGACTCTCCGGTAGATATTTTGGGGCACTCCTTGGGAATCAAATAGATGAATCTGAAGTTGTCTGATGCTTATCGTATAACCAAACCCATGGATATTTGCGGTGACATTGGAATATCTATGTGACATTAGGGCTTTGGTTTATTTGCATCTTAAGGTGTTATTCTAGAGAATAGCTTTGTGGTGGTTTCGTGCCCGACAACAATTTATATACAACATGTGGTGATTAGACTACTTGACCAAATAAAATCTAGCCTTTTCCCACTTCTAAGTTTTGGCATATTTTAGCAACTTAGCACTAGTCAAGCAAACATCCTACACATGCAATTCTAAGAGTATAGCAGCGGAATGTAAATCATTGCATATGAAGGTAAAGGGGGTAGTTTGGAGGGAGCAAATGCAATGTAGACACAAAGATTTTTGGCGTGGTTCTGATAGGTGGTGCTATCGTACATCCACGTTGATCACATATATGATGTATGCACGAAAGTGGATGAAATATAATGTTTTTTTGTTCATAGAACATGATTTTTTTAATTCACAGATTTTTTTTTGTTCATGAGAGAGGCGGGGACGTTGAGGGATCATAGATGTATTTTTTCAGAATTTTCTATTGTGCATAGACGGATTTTAGACTACGGGAGCACCCCTTCCCTATCGTTGCAAAATTTGCTAAGTGATATTAAGAAGGAAGGAAAAGAAGGATAGGAAAGAAGAAAATAAGAAGAGGAAAGAAAGAACAAGAGGATAGGAAGAAAAGGAGAAATAAATAAGAAGAAGAAAAAAGAAGAAAAAGAAGAGGAGAAGAAGAAAGGAATAGTGGAGAAGAATATTCTATTTTCTCTTCTTCTCCTCTTTTTTTCTTCTTTTTTTTCTTCGATCTTCTCCTCTAGCTATTCCTTTCTTCTTCTCCTCTTTTTATTTCTTCTTTGTTTTCTTATGTTTTATCGGGTCTGTCGTCGTCTATATACCCCTCCCGATAACTTCAACACGAGGGGGGGGGGGGTGGATACCCCCTCCCCGATAATATTATTTTCCCATGTACATATGTCGTGTCGATATAAACTCCCGATAACTTCAATACGTGGGGGTGGGTCGATATACCCTCTCCCGATAACTTCAACACGTGAAATTCGATATACCCCCCCGATAATATATATTATTTTCCCATGCATGTACGTATGTCGTGTCAATATAAACTGCCGATAACTTCAACACGTGGGGGGGGGGGGTCGATATACCCCCTCCCGATAACTTCAACATGAGGGGGGTTCGATATACCCCCTCCCGATAACTTCAACACGTGTGGGGGGTCGATATACCCCCTCCCCGATAACTTCAACATGTGGGAGGGGGGTCGATATACCCCCCTCCCCGATAACTTCAACACGTGGGGGGGGGGGGTCGATATACCCCCTCCCTGATAACATTATTTTCCCGTGTAAGTATCTCGTCGTTGTCGATATTACCCCCTCCTTGAAGCGTTCTCAAGGCCACCCCTAACCCTTGAAGCGTTGTCGAGGCCACCCGAAACCCTAGAGAAGCAGTGTCGAGGCCACTAACTAATATGATTCCTTATTGTAATTACCTAGCTAGTTCTACGTTTGCCACTAATATATCCATATATTTCATGTTTGAATAATAATTGCCATGTTGTAAATATTTGTAGAAACTATGGACACCCCCCCCCCCCCCGAGACGAAGCACAAGAAGCATTGTTGAGGGACATAATCGCAGAAGGAAGTTATGTCGTATGCTCGTTGATGTTTCTCAACGACACCGATGGTCTGGAAGGAGAGGGTGAAGAAGCAGCTGGCTATGATTATGATGGATCGGATGACCCAATGCCGGTGCAAGAAGAAGTAGACCATGAGGAAGGCTCCGGTGACCGAACCGAGTCCGGCCAGGTATATATATTAGTTAAGCATGTGCTGACTAGCTAATTGATGCATTCATTGTTTTGGTATGTACACATATTAATTAACTCTCGTCTTTGTTCTTTTTTCTAGCCCTTCGGATCGAGCACAACTTCGGTAAAGAGACGAGGCCCGAAGAAAAAGTTGAGCTCGGATGAAAAGTTTGAGATCATAGAAATCGCGCGCGACGTCCAACCGATTGAACCCATCCGGACAAACAAGTCATTTGTTGCTCAGTGCGGGGTTCTGGTTAGGGACAAGATCCCGATTAGCATCCAGCAATGACATAGGCCTAAAAACGAAGACCCTGAGGTGTCTTATGTCAATGATATGCAGAAAAATGATCTTTGGACCAAGCTGAAGTCAAATTTCACCCTACCGCCAGAGGATGATCCGGAGAAGCCAGTTGAGCAATTAATCAAGTCTTTTGCTCTTAAGAAGATGGAAGACCTATTCAGGAATTGGGAGAAAGACCTGAATAAGTTTGTCGATAAAAAAGAGACCCCAGAATTAAAGGGCAAATATGATAAGATCAGAGATGACTGGCCCGCATTTGTGGCCCACAAGACATTGGAAAATTTTAAAAGATGTCGGCGACAAACAAGAAAAATGCTGCAAAGAAGAAGCTTCACCATTGCACGGGGTCAGGTGGCTACCTCATAGCCCGGCCTAAATGGGCCAAGGCTGAGAATGATCTGCTTGATAAAGGGATCGAACCAGAGACAATGAACTGGCCAGACCGTTGTCGGACTTGGTTCTTCGGGGCTGGCGGAACCTTGGACACTGTATCAGGGAAGTGCATTTGGACGGACGATCAATTGGACATACCAGTCAAGAGGCTTCAGCAATATATCGAAGCAGGGCAGCAAGGGACGTTCTTTCCAGACAGAGAGAACAACGAGCTCACAATGGCCCTCGGGAATCCTGAGCACCCTGGACGGACACGAGGCATGCCAGGCTCGGTTTCGTGGAAGGCTGGTTTTCCGGACACAGGCGGTTACAAATGCCAGGTGAGGAGGAAGAAAGTGCAGCAGACCGAACTGCAGGCGCTGCATGCAAGGGTACAAGCGATAGAGGAACGAGAAGCAGATCGCAGCAAACAACCTGTCGAAGCTTCCCCCGAAGCTACCCCGCCATCTCAGTGGAGAAGAAGCGTGGCTTCCACCAAGCTGCTTCAGCCGGAGCATGCCTTGACGGCTCCTGCCAGCTATCCCGTGGATGCTATCACGGAGGCTGTAAATTGCCACCTTATGCCGCAATGGATGAATTTGAAGGTCAAGGCGGCTGTTGGCTCTGTTTATCCTACTAAATCCGGCGCAACTTTTCACTGCCGGCCGATTCCAGAACGATATGCTAGGGTGATGGTGGATGAAATCACAGAGGGATTTGAGGACCTCCAGCTTGACCACCCTACCGGTGAAGGGGAGACTCGGCTGGTTTCTGCTCTGAAGACTCCATGCCTATGGGGAAGGATCTCATCAACCTTCCGAGGCTGGGCGCCTCCGCCTCCTCCTCCTCCTCCGTGAGTCGGGGCACTCCGCCTCCTCCACCGCCTCCTCCTCCGGCGAGTGGCGATCAGGGCACTCGGTGGCTCCTTCTCCGGCGTGGCGGCACTCCGCCTCCTTCTCCGCTGCGCCGCCGCCGAGCAGCCAGCCTCCTCCTTCTCCGCCTCGTCGGCAAGGGGCGGAAGAGACCCGCCGTCGCTCCCGTGGCGTCGTAGTCCTTCTCCTCCGCCTCGTAAGCAAGGAAAGAAGACATCCGCTCCGTCTTCTCTGCCGGCGTCTAACAGTACAACCAAAGGCGGGAGGACATACAGATACGGTCCTTCTCTGAAGACTCCAGAGAAGTTACCATACGAGATGACCCCAGAGGAGAAGGCGAAGATCGCGCGAACCAAAGTGAAGGACTGGTTTCAAGGGTTGAAAGCACAGAGACATCCACCTCCAAAGGAGAAGGTAGATCCAGTGAAAGCGAAGCGCACTCTGGCTGCCCTGACAAAACCACCCAAGTCTCCGCCGAAAGGCAACTATGAGCGCATTATTGGAAAGGCATTTGCCGAAGCGGAGAGGTCGGGAAGTACTGTCAGTGATCAAAGGATGAAAGACCGATGAGCTGGGAAACAAATTGCCCAGCTCGGCGAACAAGCGAAGCAATCGTGCCCCCCGCTCAAGGTGCCTGCTAGCGACATCGTCGATCCGAGGATGGTGCCCGGTTATAGCAGTCCTGGAGATTACCTGCCCGACGATGTACATTATGATTTCTTGGAGGTGCAGATACAAAGATACGATTACTGGAAGCCTCTCGTCAAAGATGAAAGATCTCTATCAACGATGATCACGAAGATTGCATGATTGGTACATAAAAACATGCAGAGTCCGAGGGAGGAGTACTTTGTATGTGAGAGTTAAAAGGAGCATGACCTCGTTGGAATTGAACTGTTGCCTATTCCATTTGAGGTGTTCTATCAGTTTTTCAATCAATTGGCCCTCGATAAAGCAACGGTCACCTGCTATGTCTGTAAGTAGTACTACTTCATCATTAAGTCTCTCTATATAACTCAGCTCTTTCATTGCATGTATTTATAATTATCCTCACTATATTATGCAGATTGAAGATCGCCGAATTGAAGAAAAGACAAGTGGGTGATATTGGGTTCATTAACACATATCTCATAGATGGAACTGAGGTTAAATTTCATGCCGAAAATACCGAGGCCAACTTGCTACAATCGTTGGTAATAGATGAACACAAAGATATAATACTCTTTCCTTACAACTTCAGCTGAGTGTTACTGTCTTGTGGCATATTCGGTTTCCCTTATTAGTCCAGGTTATAGTAATGTAATATTAATGAGTTATACATGCGTGCGCAGCTACCACTATATTCTCCTAGAGATTAAGCTCTATGATATATTTCACTACCTCCTTTATATTCCCTTTTGGGGCGGTTTGTCCCAGTCAGTATACGATCTCCAACATGGATGATGGTAGTCAGTATACGGCCTGCCACTGATGAACAACGTTTGTCTAGTGTCTTCACGCTCGGTCATCCTTGTCTGTGACGGTAGAATTGGTTGGCGAAACACACTCGCCTTTAATGTTGAATCAAAATCTCTTCGGCCTGTTGGGACATCCGTTTTGCAACGCAGGACCGAGACGACACCCATTCCGCCGGGCGGAGGACCGCCTTGTTGGCACGCAGAAGTTTGTCGTTGCCACTCCGTTGTCGCTAGTGTAGCTGCAGATGAATCACAGTCACCGATGCCTAGCCATCAGAGCCGTCGACCCGGACGAAAAAAACCACCACCACCGCGGCATGCACAACCAAACATTTGCCCTCAAATTGTAATCTGTAGATCACATCTCACTGTCGAAGGCTACTGAAGCAGAATCTCCTTCCTTGTAGCCGCCTTCATCGACTAGTGTCGGGACTTAGCCCGGCCACTGGTCTCTAGTGGCGGCAAGCGGAAGAAAGGACAAGAGATAGAGGGGGCGATTGTGTGGAAGGGAAGTGGCGGCAAGCTAGTAGCATCATCCAAGTAATTAATGTGGATCACATGTAACAAACTCCACGGTGTGGCCCAATCCTCCTATCTCAAGCCAATTATACAGAAGGGGCAAATAGCCATGCAAAGCAGCAAAATTAGGTTTAATATCCTAACAAAAAGGCCAAGAGAACAAGTTAAAGCAGGTTCTGGCAGGCTCGCCCAAAAGCATGGCTGCTATACTCATGCTAGCTTGGCGGCCAAGCATGGGACCAGCATATGATATGACAACGCAAGTTGGTTAAGTTCCGGGAAGCTTGCAGCTTTGGCCACCGTGAATTAAACCGGTTGCGTGTTGCTATGCCGAGCTGCATCTCGCAGTCGGTCGAGATCGCCTCGTCCGTTCCCGGCTGGCTTGCACGCCGGACCGATGCAGAAAACAAGGGGAGGAAGCATTGGGACGACTTTTCTTTTCTTTTCTTCTATGTGTGCGTACGTGGAGCCAAGATCGTTGCTCGCCTACCTGCATAAAATGGACGTGTCACCTGCAAAGCGTCAAAACCAGCTAGCTCGTCTTTCCTTCTCGCAATAAAACAAAAGACGAAAGGAGAAACTTGGTGATCTAATATCAAAAGAGAAAGCTTAACTATCTGAAGCTTTCCCGACACAGCGATGGATCGACGCTATTGCAGGGGGAGCTGACAGCGCGCTGGACAGCCGTGTATAGATGCCTTCCCATTTCCAGAGGCGCAAAGGCAGTGCCTGAGCGAGATGCCGCACCTCGTGACAACTACAAGATATGTCTCATCCATCACTTGCATGCGTATGCTCGGTCGATATCGACGATTACGGAGGAGCAACCATCTGGCCTTGCGAACGAAGGTTACCAAATTGGGGTGGAGCTTCCAGGGGCCGTCTCGTGTCCATGGGTTGTGTACAGTGCGAGGAAGAAGTCCAAATAGTCATGCACTGGCAGTGCGCAGTCCCGGTGGCTGAGGTTGCGGGACAGTGACCTAGCTCTAGCTAGCTATAGCTAGTTAACTCGAGGCAGCTGACCAGGCACACACGATCGATCGAGAATCACATGTGCGATCGTGCTGCCCATCATGGCTGAGTGACCCGCAGATCGAACGTCGGAACCACGGACCCTTGGATCACCAGCCAAAGAAGAAATGTTGTTGGGGCTCATTCACATTGGGGGGCGAATCAACACCCCAACACTATCGGTTGGGGCGCGCCATGGCACGCCGCCTGATAGATAGTTGGGCGGTGCCAGGTTGGACGCGCCCCTTCCACGTTGCTGGATGTACTTCACAGTGTTAAAAGGAAGTGGCTTAGGATTCGTATTATATTAATATTGTCCTTATAGTTTACATGACCAACGACCTAAACAACAGTGGTTCACAAGCAACACACGGGGCTTTGGGCACAAAAGTGAAGGCTGAGGAACAAGCAATCATCTCTCGTGAAAAGGAGGATCTTCCCAAATGATTTTCTATCAATGAGTAAGCGACTCATCTCTCCCATTTCCTCCAACTCGCTTATCCCACAGAAGTGGTGTGGCTCCAGTGAAGATTAAGAAGTGGCGCCGGCGCCATGGCCGTTCGAGCATGTTCCAGCATAACTGTGGCAATGGCACAACAAAGCAGCCGACGTTGACCTAATCTTGGCCATCCGGACCACCAGTTGCTCCCTCATCTCTTGCAGTAGTGCCCCTATCTACAAGCGCACCTCAGCTATCTTAGGTCCTTTTGTTCATCGACACGGAGGAACGGCAGGCTTAGCCCCATGCTGGCTGCTTCTGTGGATTATTCGCCACTGCTCGCTACTTCCCATCCTGCTGGCACGTATTCGATAATGCAAAGGCACACAAAATTCCTAGAGATTGGGAGAATAGAAGCTAGGTGTAATGAGAATTATCAAACTGAAACCACCAACGAGAGCACACCTGAGTCTGTTGGCGCGGTCTCACTCATCTTGGTGGTGTCCTCCTTTCGTAGCTGCCGCCTTTCTTGGCAAGCCTATCATAGAATGAGTTGTCAATAGTCAAGCTGCACTCCAATTTCCATGATCGCTAAAGCTATCACAAGAGCAGGTAGTCTGAGAACCATTCCAATGCTACTCAAGAAGCATAACTAAAGAGCTAAACATGCCAAAATTTCTGTAGGTACAGCCAAACCAAAAACCAAAAAATTTCATCAGCTCGTCCCACACAAAATCCAGGAATACAACACAGAACAATGAACCTCTGCACACTTTGAATATTTTTATGAAGTACTGGATTTGAAGTATGAAACTTTATAAGCCACATCTGCACCGACCGGTCTCTGCAATTCCACACGAAACAAGACTAAGAAAGAGAGTACAATCTATACTTCGGCTGACTTTTACAGCATGCAACTCCATTAGCCATGAAATCTTGTGAAGCCTGTTTTGATGATGGAAAATATACACAAATATGAAAACAAGAGAGATTTATGAAAGAAAAGAAAGGAACCATCTTAAATGAAGAAACCTCAAGTTTTTCCCTCCCTGAACCCAACATGTACATACGAACAAACATGTGCCACCATACCCCCACTTCATCAATACATGTGCTAACTGGTACATGGTCATGCTAATTAATTTCACTTAGTTATTTGATGTCCATGTCTAATTGACTAAAGAAAGGACTCTACTCACAAGTCAAAATGTATATTTCATAATAGAGTTGTATACATCATATATGTATGTGTGATATCTTTGAATTACTTGAACTATTTACATATCATTCAGATATTACAGTATGTTTTCTTCCCCCAACCTCAAGCATATGAAAACTCACATGAAGAACAAAGAATGTTAATAGTTCGGAGAGGAGAATACCTACATAAGTATTCTATGAAAATACATTGTGATGTTGTCACCTAGAGGAGAGGTCTCCACATTTGAGCCCCAAACCTGCATGGCAATATGAAATAGTTGAAAATTAACAAAATCAGGAAATGAAGAGAAATCTAGAAACAACGGCATCCAATTTAGAATAGCCATCCATACGAGGCATGGGTAAGTTCAGTGCACTTGGACTCGGTTGGTATAACCTCTTCTTCAACGCAAGCATACAATTATCCTGCTGTAATAGCTACATGAAGCACAACACTCCTGGCAAAACAAAGTAAAAAATTTATGACCAACTGTAATTGAAAATATAAAAATGCCGATCTTGCCCTTCTGATCGCCCTGAAATGGGGGGACGAGGAAGAAGAGGATGCATATGAAGGTGAAATAGATGATATGTCAGTCACTGACCTGGTATGTGTCGTGGTATATCTCTATGGTTGCGGTGTGCGCGAGCATGTTGTTGTGCAGGCTTGTTGTCAGCGGAAGAACCTGAGGAAAACTGGTTGAAGATCCCTCCTATGTCATCTGCCCCTTTGGCAAAAAATTATTAGGCAGTGCGCAATAATACAACATGATAGAAGATGATGCTACAAAGGCATGCCACGATGTATGTATCCAGAATATAGAGGATTTCCACTAACAGAATTAAATTGATTCTGCAATAGTTTGTTTGTAAACGAAATAAAGCATGCTATGCTATCTTCATGGATAAATGGAGAACTATTGAATGCACCAGGTCTTTTAGCGATAAAACTAACCTGAGTAGGATGTACCTGAGGCTCGTTATTAGTAGAGGATTCTTCACCCGGGGAAAGCTGGTTACATTTTTTATTCGATATATCCATTGTTCCCCGCTGTAACAGAAGCTCAAAGTGGAAAACAAAATATGTCAAGCACTCAATTTAAAATGGCTTATTTTCTCACATGCTTATACTGAAATATGGATAGAGCACAAATCCAGCATGCATGTGGTAGCACGTATCTAAAAGTATCAAGAAAGCAACTTCGTTGACCTACATGGCTACATATGCTCAAGCGCTGTTCTTTTCAAAGCATGCTAACCCACTATTTTGTCAGGTCAGGTGATCTATTGCACTAACCAAGGAAGTAAATGCAAATAAAAGTTTTAGGCCTTAATATGCACACCATTTCTTAAGATCTGGTCATAGCAAATACTTGAGAAAATATATACAGTAGTTCTATGTTGTGCAAATCTAGTGAGAAAATTCTACATTTTGACGCAAGGGATAAATAACACAGATGCTATAGATACAGCTTCTCGGCTTATTTACAACTGATGTTCAAAGTCAAGGATACGTCGTATCTTAGAAAATCAGCATATGACTATGCCAACGTCATACATGCCCACACACAACTTCTAGGCGCCTCCACGTGAGCATGCTTCCCTCAATAAAAAAACGTGATCATGTTGTTCAGTCAAAGAGCAGTGCCTCCTTGAATGCCTTGAGAGCTGATTGGATGTCCATTAGCTGCTCCACATTTTGTTGTATTGCCTTATTAAATTTGCTCTTGCTTCGAGGGAACTGTATGACGACCAACACAGTTAAATTGATTCAGAAAAGAAGAGAGTTAAATCAGGAGTGAATTTCCAAGAAAATGGCTCTATTGTTCAAGAGCATAAGCACAGGCGAAAAGATATACATGGACATTGGATACTTTGCACAAAAAAATCTCAAGTACAGAGAATACAGTATAGAAGTATATACGGAAGTTGTTGTTATAGTTCCTAAAACCACAAGGATGACTGAAATCCTTGAAATAATTGCATTTTCTTATTTGCCAAAGGGATACCAATCCATATGGGTTTTCTCTGGCGAGAAATCTTTGTGGTTCACTTATGAAAGTGAACAGAACAACTTACGTTTTTATAGCCTAACACTATATACAATTTCATCGCAGACGCTAAACTTGACTAAATATAAATCATAGGAGAAGATAAAAACATACTAAAATAAGTTGTTTCATGGTAGGTTTTCCTGTTAAAAACATGAGTTAAACACACACGTCACTTCCTCGGCCATTGTTGCATCAACAAGCTAACAAAGGCTCAAAATTGCACATAGAGATGTACGTGTGCAGCCTGCTAACTTCAAAAAACAAATATAAATGGAAGTTGCCATACCTTTGGTCTACACCGTGTGCAGCATGCTAGAGCCTCATTCTGAACAATTTTCAGACAAACTCTCACTCTGAACAATCATTTGCTGCTGCAGAGACAGGGGAAGTTTCTGATGACTCATTGGGTCTTTATCTAGAACAAGTCTTAGAAAATAACACATGCATGTCCTACTGTTATTCCTTCCTAGAAAAAGTACGGAAAACAGGCAGGAACTATAAATGATTGACAAAATTTACGGTCACTTTTTTTTAGCTACAATAGGCAGGAACTACGCATACAAACATCACTTTGATACCTTTTAACTACGTGAATTGTACATTTGATTTCAGAAATTCTCAACACGAACAGGACTAAAAGAACTACGGAGCATATATGGGTAACCAAACCAAACTAAACCTGTGAATGTGATCATTTGAATAAGCCGAATGAACATACTAAAAGATCAATCTAATTAATTGATCGATAAGTGAATCACAGGCAATTTCTAACCAACCGAAACAACTGAATTAGGGGGGATCACTGAACAGCTGGCTTGGAGGAATCACATCAAACACATAACATGCAAAAAAAATTGTGTGAGGGGATTTGATGCATAATTTCAGTTGAACACAACTTTCAACCAAAATCATGATAGATCAGAACATGAGTGGATCTTCTGCCTACTTACAGCCTCTAAAATTGATTTCACCTTGATGAGTGGAAACATGAGCATGCAATCTTTACTTGGACAAATGAATCAGATCAGATCATATCGACATAATTAGCTATTTAGCTTAATAAGGAATTGTGATAATTAAATTTGGAGCGAGTAAAACAAAGCAAATATTATCGGAACCCAATGTGCCATGAATAATAAGGAAATCTATTGCATTTTTAACTATCCTTTCATGTTATTCCAAGCTTAATAGCCGGAAGGAGATAAGTTTTTCTAAGAAATGTGCATGACCTAAGAAACTAATATATGTATGTAAACATGTAGCAGCATAACAGAAGTACTCTTTCCATGAGTGGCAATGCTTCTCTTCACATATATATCGTTAAAAGAAGTAACTAATATATGTACCATGTAAATGTTAACAGCTTTCTCGCAAAACTTTCCACGAGTCAGATTATATGTGTCAAGAGAAGCAATCTCACTCATGGAAAATTTTGTGAGCAAGCTGTTATTTGTTTACTCTTTTGCAAGATTGTTGTTTCCTTCTCTTTTTCACTTTCCAGGAGTACTCTTTCCATCTTCTTTGTTAGGACTGCAGATTCCTTCATGAACAGATTCCTGCACAAGAAGCAAAGTGTCAGCTCTCCAAGGCCACGAAAAGACAGAATTTCAGAGGCCATGGTCGCTGACTGTCCATTGTAGTAGGAACAAAAATTCCACCAAAGAAGAAGCTGAGGAAGAACTCACATCAAACAAAATGCACTGAAGCAAATGGCACTTGGTAGCATCTTGGCCCCTCTTGTCAAAGGCCACACCGGAGAGGACTGATGGAGGCCGCCCGCTCTCCTCCTCAGGCCTTCCCGGGATTGACCCCAACCCCGGCGAGATGCTTCCTGGAGCGGACGGGGGATGACCAGCGTAACCGCACAACCCCGCAACTTGGCCCTCGGGCCCCTGACCGCGGGCAGGTGCGCAACGGGGCACCAGAGGTGGTGGCTAGACATGCCGGCTCCCATCCAGCGGGTCATCGACCCACCTAGCTCCGGCGGGACAAGGTTGTTCGAGGCCGCCCAGAGAAGGGGCGCTGGAGGTTGGCCTCGCGGGATCCATCGCTGCCGGCTCGTCCCTCATCGGCACCTTCGACGACATTGTCCGTCGAGGCAGAAACGGCGCAGACCAAAACAATAGCCATGCCGAAAGAGGAGGCGAGCCATCGCGCTAGCGCCATGGACGGTCCGAGCCGAGCCGCCTCCCTCGCTGCAATCCGCTCATCCCCGCCTTCTCTGACCGGTGGCATCTAAGCGGACGCACATCCGCGACTCCTCTGCGTTTGCTCCGGCCGACCCGGCCCTGGGCTGACGACGAGCAAGATCTGTCAGGCCTGGGCGTCTTAATGGAAGCGGGGGACGGGGGGAAGTTGTCCAGGTGGGGCTCCTCTTCTCGCGGCTTCGACGGGACCCCCGTCCGGATCCGAGGAGGTGGGCGCTCGGGATCGCCGGCGGTGGCCTCACGGGTGAGCTAGCCTCTTTGACAAACTGGATCGCATCTCCTTCATTTCTTGATGCTCTCATCCACAAGGAAAAGGCGACCAAAGTCGGTGTGTCGGCCAACCGGCGGACGGAGAGGATCGCATCGGGGTCGGTGAAGTCGTTCGTGATGCACCTGCGAGCGGCGGAAAAGCAGTTCACCATCCGGCTGTAGCTGGACCAACGTGTGGCATGGTTCAGGAAGGGCACCCTCGAGAGGTTTGTTCATATGGCTTGTGTGGCGGTGCTCCTGTCGGTTGATTCTGATGTTGGATTTTTTTACTTACTACTGCATTCATCTGTTTGATGGTTTTCATACTCATGTGCCCATGTTTAATTTACAGATGAAATGGATAGGTCACTTGATTACGACTTCAAAGCTTCACGACAGTACCTAGTTGGCAGCTTCCAACATAGATGCTAAAAAGACGGCAGGAAAAAACAGCTCGCCTATTCATAGGTACGCTCAGATCCTTGCTCCCTCCGTCTCTTGTTTTTCAATTCTTTTGATGCGACTTCGATGCGGTCTAGCAGTGAATCTCGGCATGGGCGTCCGTTCATGTTGTGCGTGGGCTGCGTGCTGCCGGCGGCGTGCGTGTGGTGATCATGCTGCTGGAGGAGTGCGCGTGTGCTAGATGTGTGGTGTGCGCATGCTGTGCTGGTGTGCATGGTTGAGTGTATGTTTCGTGTTGCCACTCTGAATTAACTAGCGTATTGACTTGGATGTGGGCCGGTCAAATAAGGATCAGAGAAATCAAGTCAGTAGCAGCGGCGTTCAAATTGAGAGTGGGTTAATCCCTTAGGACACACTACTCATGCCGTCGGGTGGGGGATAAGTACTGCTCCATGCAAATGGGTTTCTGACTAATTAATTGAGGGATCAAGTCGGCCTAGAGCTTGCACGGCTTTAGTGGCTGACACACGTTGTGGATTCTTTGATATTTTGATTGATCTTTTCCTACAGCAGCTGAAAGGAACAAGGCGACTGGGAAGTCCTGGGCTACATATCCTTCCTTTCCTTGATACTCCTTCCAAAATGTGAGGTAATTGATTTACTTAATCCCATATGTGCTGACTTCTAATGCTTCTGAACATTTCTTGGTTTTATGTGATTGTTAGCTTTTACTGGAAACCTTGCTATCCTTGTGCTTTACCAGTGTGAAGTTCAGCACTATGGCTGCTCTTGTGTGTTGTCTAATGGTCTGGTGGTCAGGAGTCATGTGTTATGGTTATCATTTCAATGCTTAAAGCTGATCATTTTGTAGGAAGATGCCCTGGTTCTCGTCAAATGCAAGCTGCACTACTGTCAAAGTGTACTCTATTTTGCAGTGTCGAAACTTGTAAGTAATGTTGTTTGGTATTGCTTGAAATTTAGAAAGTTTAGTCATGTTACCAAGCTACAGATTTTGAAATTTTAGTTGTGAAGTTTCATATCTGCAAGTTATCCTTCCTTATAAAATCATTGTTTGTGGCAGAGTGAAAGCAAGTGTGCTCTTGTCTATGGGCAAATGAATGAGCCCCCGGGTGGCCGTGCTCGTGTAGACCTGACTGGTTTGACTGTTGCTGGACATTTTTGTGATGCCAAAGGATAAGATGTGCTTCTTTCTATTGATTTTCCATTTCACCCAGGTAACTTCTGAAAGGCATTTCTTGTACTGACACCTCTGTCTGCTCCATGTTGTGTTGTTTAACAATATTTCTCTTTCTAACCTGTTGTTACCATTGCTATTAATTCTCACCGTTGTACTTTTCTTATTACTCTTCATGACAAGCGAACCTTGACATGTATGCTTTTTTATTCCAATCATATAGTATCAGATGGCCTCCCAACAAGCCATTAGCTATTATGAGGTGTTAAAGATAGTAAGATAATTAGTTAAAATAATTACACATGGTAATTAATCACTAACATATGCTATGAACTGACTTAGTGAAATCCATTTATTTTTGGGTACTTAGTTAATCCATGTTTTTCTGCCTTCAGTCATTATTGAGGTCTAATCTTTTCATCTTTGCATTTTTCAGATCTGCTTGACAAGCAAGGAAAAATCTTATAGGTTAAAGAATGTGTTCAAGTGTTGATCCCTATATATTGACCTAGGAAGTGAAGATTGAACTATATGAAGTGATAATGGCATTGGTATCTTATTAACTCTCAGTTCCGGATCACCATGCCACTTCATTCTATGAATCAAATTTTGTTTGGTTGTTCCCTTGGTGATCCTGTTTGTTGTGGTTGGTGCTTTAGGTTTGCTCCACCAAATATTCCCAATATGGCCGCCACACACAGCCAAGTTATGTACAGCTATAGGAGGGTGTGATTGGCTATGTTGATGTGCTTGTTTTTCCTATATGCAGGTTTGTCCTAATTTACTTGACCTATTATTTCATTGCATTTTGCAGATCCAGGTTTAAACACCCTTATTGTGTTCTCCCCCTTATTGTATTACATGAGAATGCCTTTTTATTATACTAATGGTCTCATAGAAATATATGAAGGCATGATACTGAATTGAGCTACTTTTTTCTCGTAGTTCCTACTGTACAGAAAGCAAAAGAAGCTGCTTTGTGGCGTATGATGCAGACTGTGAGACCAAAGCTACACCTCCCATGAGAAAGCATATCAAGCTTGTCTAGAACACTGAGGAAAGTTCTGTTTATGGTGAAAATGCTGTGATGTAAGCCTCTTAATTAGCTAAAATGTGACTCATGTTCTTAGAGTATTTTTGTTAATTTAATTTTGCTTATTGACGGTGCGTCGGATCTCTCTCACGCGGGACCAGGCCTCCCGTTCGCGCCGCACGCCGCCGGCATGGAGGCCCGGACTCGGGCTGCCTCTACGATGTCGGGTGTGCCGGTGAGGTCTATAGGGACCGCGTGAAGGGGGAGGGGGGCTGGCGCTGCTCCGGTTGTGGTTCGGCAACCTGCAGCTCCGTCGGGAGGATGGCGGCGCCGCTGGTTTTGGAGCTGAAGCCGTGTGGCGAGGATGGCGGTGGCGGAGGAGGAAGAGGGCGCCGGCGGCTTTCGGTCACATGGGTCCCATGTGCCGAAAAGGAGAGCAAGGGACGGTAGCACCTTCTTCCCATCTTCACCTAGGTAACCTTTGTGTAGTTTTTGGGTGATGTATGATTTCTTCCTTTTAAAATATGCATGGTAATGTGCGAAAGCTTAATCTTAAACTAATTACACGGACGAGTGCTTTAATTTGCTAGATGTACGTGCTTTAGTTGTAGGAGATGCATGCCTTTTATGCTCATGTCATTATTTTTCTGTTGTCAATTTAGAACTTTCAGAGTTTACATTTGACAATATCTTCTCCTGCCATTGGCTATGCCTATATGATTATAACTCATGTATGATTACAGAGTGCTAGCTACCTTTTAAACATGGAAGCTTAGGAAAAAACATGTAAACCAAGACAGGAAGCTTACCTGTTTGATTCAACAGGTTTGATTTGCTCTATTCGTTAAGATCTTTCTCTGCTACAGGAGAACTTAGAGATGTAACATCAACGTGGTGGGCATACATCAGAAAGGCAAGTTCTTGTCAAAGGAAATCTTCACCTAGGTAAAGGTAACCTCAATAGCCTCTCTTAAATTTTGCAACAAGCATCCGTTGTTGCAGGATGGAGCTCTAGAGTAGTTAGTCTAGATTCAACTCTAGAGTAGTTAGTATAGATTCAACTGAGTTACAAGTGCACCTTTGTCCAGTTATTGCTACCTTTTTTTGGAAGATTTTAGACTTGCTATCCTGTGTTAATTTATGGCCTGGCTAAATTTTGTCGTTCGTTCCCGTTCTCGGGTGCTGTCCAGTGGGTTAGTTGCGCTCTTCAACGCCTTCTTCTTTGTTGTCTCCTACACCATTGCCTACACCCTCACCCACTACCACGGCCCCTGCAGCAAGGTAACAGGTCTCTGCCTCGACCGATCTCCTTCGCCAGTTTATATGCAGATGGACGGTCGCACGAACAAAAAGACAATGGTGTCCGGGCTTTGGTTGCAATGCATTACAGGACGGGAACCTCTTTTATTTCGTTTCCAGTTTCACTTTTTTTAGAACATTTCCAGTTTCACTCTGCCTCTCTTTTTTACTTGGCTAGACTAAAGCAAAGTAGCAACATTTACGTAAACAGAACCGAGTGTTTTCTGCTTTCTTGTTCCTCCATTGTCTTCTGCTCATGTGTTTCCTTCACCAGTATCTCCAAAAGCAATTTACTGCCCCTCCAATTCCATGGAAATTAATGGTGGATCTTATCTACCACCAGTAAAAATCAAACCCCAATACTAACTAGTGACCATAATTTCTATTTTCCGCTTCTATAAGCCCCATATCAATCTCATTTCTGAACCCTGATCATGGGCTTGACCAACAAAATATATGTTATATGCCTACAAAATGTACCATCGTAAACTTCTTCCCCATATAAATATAATGGTATACTTTTTCCATACAATATATACTTTGTTGTTCAAATCGAGGCTTTCTACCTACCGTCAGTCCTGCACCAAGGACTAGGCTAGCAAAGTTACATCATTTTGATGTTCTTATCTTGGCGATGCAAGGAAAAACCAAAAGGGATAGGTTATTTATTGGCCATATTTACTTTGGTTATTAGTTGAGCACATCTGGAGCATCTTTCCGTTATTGACTGCCTTTCCATTGTTAAGATGCTGGAGGAGACTAACCGTGCTACCGATGATAACACACTTCTTTCTCCGGGTTTGTTTACTGGCCACATATGGCATCATAATTAGATGCATTAGTATTTTATTGCTGCCAAATGTCGTCGATACTAATTCTAAATTATTCCAGTCCAGTTCGATGCCGGCCGCAACCACGACATCGACGGCATCCATAATAATCGCGGATCCTTCGACATCTGGATCGACCGCTGCTCCATCGTCGACTACGACGACAATCTCATCGACATCATGCGCCAGAGCATCGACATCGCCTGTCTCTAGGTCATTCCCTTCTATGTTATTTGTCCCTACTACTAAGTCACTCACATGCTTGGTTTCTCTCAACAAGTATAGTTGATTACATGGGAATGGGATCACTGTATTGTGCTGATGAAAATAAACATGTGTGTATGTGATTGCATTTTTTGCATGACTGATATATGATGGTTGCTCACAATGTACACTGGTATGCATGTATTCTCCACAAACTTAGAATTGGCACTCTCTTTTAGACCAGATCTTCATTCTTGTATTTAAGTTGGTATTAAATCTGGAAGAGGTTTACTGTAGGCTGATGTCTTTTCCATCTCATATTTTTCATCCACGTAATACGAACAAATGCACACGATATAGACGAGAATCTTTTCATGAGCTTCACCAGCCATTTTACAGAATATACAATGATGTTTTCGTATGCATTTTAATTACATTTACAGCTGTAAGTTTGTGATGATACAAACGAAAATTGCATACAAAGTTTCTTATTTATACTATTGTTCTATCCATGCTTAACATATAAAAATTTATGTTATGTTCATACTACTAAACAGTCAGTAGTTTAGTCATCTTACAAAAGTAGGCTGTACATACTCAAATCATCAACTAGACACTAGAAATATTGACTTCTCTTTGCTCTTTCATCAGCCATTTTACTTAAGCATTCATAAATTTGGGTCCTCAAGACATGTAGTCAATAAAAGTACTTTGCTATCACCATTAATATCATTAATATCCATACAACACACTCTTATCTTCCGTATCACACAACAATTTCTGTCCATGTAAATAACTTGCTTTCTTCTACCAGTATTTTCAGTTTAACTATACTTGAAGAGAACCTGCTGGAATACATTGATCCAAACAATGATATACACTCATGGTCAGACTTGTAGACGGCCATCTGCTCGTCGAATGTCGCATCATGCTAGGAACTGATAAGAGGGCCACTATAACCACCAACTGGTCTGAGTTTAGTCGTTGCGCCAACATTCACGAAGGAGACATCTGTGCATTCTGTTTCTGGATCACTTCAAAGTGCCGCGTTGTTGACTAGTAGAAAAGGGGGCAATGGTCTAGGCCCGGCCAGCCCATTAGTCCCGGTTCAATCCAGAATTGGGACCAATGGGGGCATTGGACCCGGTTCGTGAGCCCTGGAGGCCGGCCGGGCCACGTGGGCCATTGGTCCTGGTTCGTCTGGACCTTTTGGTCCCGGTTGGTGGGACGAACCGGGACCAATGGGCCTCGCTCCTGGCCCACCACCATTGGTCCCGGTTGGTGGGACGAACCGGGACCAAATGCTGCCCTTTAGTCCCGTTCAAGTCACCAACAGGACCAATTAGTTGCCTATATATACCCTCGCCATGAAAGCGAGCACTCCCAAGGCTGCTTTTCGTGGCCGGCGAGGGGAGAGCTTTGTGGTGCTCTAGCTCACCTCCTATGAACACGAGGTGTTCGATGGAATGCCCGAGCCACACTACTTAAGCTTTCTCCTCTCCAAGCTCGACCTCCAATCTCCATTTTCCTTAGTATTTTTCTAGGTTTAGCGGTACATCACGTCCCGTCCCCGTCTTCACCGCCGTCGATCGCCCGCGCCGATCTCGTCGCTGGCACCACCGTGGTGAGCCTCTTGTTCTTATCTTCTTTCTGAAAGGAAAAAAAATTCTTACTTGTATGTTTATATAGATACTTGTATAATTTTCTTGCTTTTATTATTGCATCTTATGTAGTGCGATGGTTTTGGTATCCGCCCCCGTCGGCCCTCGTCCTGTCTATGATTCGGATGTGGTATATATTATCTTTTCATAACTATTGGTTCATTTATTGTTTATGAAAATTATGCCGACCAACGTGACATAGATTTTATTTATCTAGGAGGTTGTTGAACCGGAAATTCCAACCGACCCTATTGTCGAAAGGTTAAGTTTAGTTGAAGAAGAAAACAATTTGTTGAAGGAAAAAATTACAAAAATTGAGGAGGAGAAGATGATATTGGAGTTGCATGTTGCGGATGTCGTCGATGATCACAAGATCAAGATGGATGCAATGCGCTTGAAGATTAGAAAGATTAGAAAATATGCCATTCATACCGAGGCTTGGTATCATTATACCGTTGGATCAGTTGTTACATTGGTTGCGATTATGATCGCATTTGTTTTCGCATTGAAATGTTTTACATAGTTTCAGTGTATGGTTTAATTAATTTAGATGCCCTGCAGAGCTTTATGTTGTCGATGAGAACTATGTATGTACTTTGGTTTTAATGTGATGATGAACTTCTATTAATTTGGTCACTTAATTATCTATTCATGATGTTCTGTAATGATTTTTGACACATAATTATATATAATGCACGCAGATGAACCGCAATGGATGTACGGTTCAAGACACACCTCCGAGTACATTAAGGGCGTGCATGATTTTCTCAAGTGGCTGAGGCAAACAAGCAGAATGGTTTTATGTGTTGTCCATGCCCTATATGTGGGAATACGAAGTCTTACTCTGACCGGAAAATCCTCCACACCCACCTGCTTTACAAGGGTTTCATGCCACACTATAATGTTAGGACGAGGCACGGAGAAATAGGGGTTATGATGGAAGACGGCGAACAAGAAGAGTACGATGAAAACTATGTGCCCCCTGAATACGGTGATGCTACTCAACATCAAGAGGAACCAGACGATGTGCACGATGATGCTGCAACGGGCGAAGCTGCTGAAGATCAAGAGGAACCAGACGATGTGCCCGATGATGATGATCTCCGCTGGGTCATTGTCGATGCAAGGACGCAATGCGAAAGTCAAAAGGAGAAGCTGAAGTTCGATCGCATGTTAGAGGACCACAAAAAAGTGTTGTACCCCAATTGCGAAGATGGCAACACAAAGCTCGATACCGTCTTCGAATTGCTGCGATGGAAGGCAGAGAATGTCTTGTGCTCGACAAAGGATTTGAGAAGCTATCAAAATATTAAAGAAGAAGCTTCCAAAGGATAATGAATTGCCCGACAGTACATACGCAGCAAAGAAGTTCGTATGCCCTCTAGGATTGGAGGTGCAGAATATACATGCATGCCCTAATGACTGCATCTTCTACCGCGGTGCGTACAAGGATCTGAACGCATGCCCGGTATGCGGTGCATTACGTATAAGATCGACGAGATGACCACGGTGATGTTGACGGCGAGCCCCCACGAAGAGGGTTCTGCGAAGGTGATTTGGTATGCTCCTATAATACCACGGTTGAAACGTCTGCTTGAGAAACGGAGAGCATGCCAAGTTGATGCAATGGCACAGTGAGGACCGTAAGAAAGACGGGAAGTTGAGAGCACCCGCTGACGGGTCGCAGTGGAGAAAAATTGAGAGAAAGTATTGGGATGAGTTTGCAAGTGAGCCAAGGAACGTATGGTTTGCTTTAAGCGCGGATGGCATTAATCCTTTCGGGGAGCAGAGCAGCAATCACAGCACCTGCCCGTGACTCTATGTATGTATAACCTTCCTCCTTGGATGTGCATGAAGCGGAAGTTCATTATGATGCCAGTTCTCATCCAAGGCCCTAAGCAACCCGGCAACGACATTGATTAGTACCTAAGGCCATTAGTTGAAGAACTTTTACAGCTGTGGAATGGAAACGGTGTACGTACGTGGGATGAGCAGAAACAGGAGGAATTTAACCTAAAGGCATTGCTGTTCGTGACCATCAACGATTGGCCCGCCTCAAGAACCTTCGGGACAAACAAACAAGGGATACCACGCATGCACGCACTGTTTACTTGACACCGATAGTATATACCGCAAGCTGCGGGAAGAATGTGTACCAGGCCATCGTGGATTTCTTACGACCAACCATCACCGTCGAAAGAAAGGCAAGCATTTCAAAGCGAGGCAGATCACCGAAGAAGCCCGCTATGCGTACCGGTGATCACGTATTTGCTATGGTCAATGATTTACACGTAATCTTTGGAAAGGGTCCCGGCGGACTAGCTGTTCCGAATGACGCTGAGAATCACGCACCCATATGTAAGAAGAAATCTATATTTTGGGACCTACCCTACTGGAAAGACCTAGAGGTCCACTCTTCGATCGACGTGATGCACGTGACGAAGAACCTTTGTGTGAACCTGCTAGGCTTCTTGGGCGTGTATGAGAAGACAAAAGATACACCTGAGGCACGGGAGGACCTGCAATGCTTGCACGAAAAAGAGGGCATGCCTCCGAAGCAGTATGAAGGTCCTACCAGCTACGCTCTTACGAAAGAAGAGAAAGAAATCTTCTTTGAATGCCTGCTCAGTATGAAGGTCCCGCCTGGCTTCTCATCAAATATAAAGGGAATAATAAATATGCCAGAGAAAAAGTTCCAGAACCTAAAGTCTCATGACTGCCACATGATTATGACGCAACTCGCTTCCGGTTGCATTGAGGGGCTTCTACCGAAAACGTCCGATTAGCCATTGTGAAGCTATGTGCATTCCTCAATGCAATCTCTCGAAGGTGATCGATCCAGAAATCATACCAAGGCTAAGGAGTGATGTGGTGCAATGTCTTGTCGGTTTGAGCTGGTGTTCCCACCATCCTTCTTCAATATCATGACACACGCCCTAGTTCATCTAGTTGACGAGATTGTCATTCTGGGCCCGTATTTCTACACAATATGTACCCCTTTGAGAGGTTCATGGGAGTCCTAAAGAAATATGTCTCAGAATCGCGCTAGGCCGAAGGAAGTATCTCCATGGGCCATCAAACAGAGGATGTCATCGGGTTTTGTGTTGACTTCATTCCTGGCCTTAAGGAGATAGGTCTCCCTAAATCGCGGTATGAGGGGAGACTGACTGGAAAAGGCACGCTTGGAAGGGAATAAATAATATGCAGGGACGGATATTCTTGGTCTCAAGCACACTACACAGTACTACAGAACTCTACCTTGGTGACCTCGTATGTCGATGAACACAAGAACAGTCTCGCTCCAAACACTCGGAGCAAAGGCAACGATCGGATTACATGTGAACACATCGGACTTTCAGCAGTTGGTTGGAAGCACGACGAGGTGACAACACTGTTTGTGATGAGCTATACTTGTTGTCCAGGGGACCATCTTTGACTGTATTGATTTGGAAAGGATACGAGATAAATGGGAATACAGTTTACACGATTGACCAAGATCAAAAGAGCACCAACCAAAACAGCGGTGTCCTCTTTGATGCAACAACCGAGAGGGGAAAGGACACATGTTATGGTTACATAGTGGACATATGGTAACTTGACTACGGACATGATTTTAAGGTCCCTTTGTTTAAGTGCAAATGGGTCAATCTGTCAGGAGGCGGGGTACAGGTAGACCCACAGTACGGAATGACAACAGTGGATCTGAAAAATCTTGGGTACACTGACGAACCGTTCGTCGTAGCCAATGATGTGGCACAGGTTATCTATGTGAAGGACATGTCTACTAGAACGAGAAAGAGAAAAGATAAGGAAGCGATTACATCATACGATGAGACAAAGCGCCACATAGTTCTTTCAGGAAAAAGGGACATCGTGGGAGTGGAGGACATGACAGACATGTCTGAAGATTATGAAAAGTTTCATGAAATTCCTCCCTTCAAAGTCAAGGCTGACCCCAGCATCCTGATAAATGATGAAGATTATCCATGGTTACGGCGCACTAAGCAATTGACACAAGCGAAGAAAAAGTGAAGACTTTCTCCCGCAACTATTATGATGATACCATGCCAACTTTGTAATCGATTTAGTATGATACCATGCCAACTTTCAACTTTTTAGCGTTCATTTGAAATGCTTTAATGTCTTATGGTTCGCCTCGTAATAATTAAAAATAGCAAAAATAAGTTTTTGTTGTAAGTAGAAACAAAATAAAATAAATAAAGCTAGAAAGAAAACAAAAAAAAAAAAAGTGTTTTCAAATTTGAAAACTAATGGCACTAACAAAAAGTTTATAATTTTCCTAAAACTAAAAGCAAAAAGAATTGAAAATAAAGAAAAAACAAAAGAAAATAAATAATGCAGAAATCAAAACAAAAAACAACAATAAGTATTTTGTTGTAAGTAGAAACAAAATAAAATAAATAAAGCAAGAAAGAAAACAAAAAAACAAAAAAAGTGTTTTCAAATTTGAAAAGTAATGGCACTAACAGAAAGTTTATAATTTTCCTAAAACTAAAAGCAAAAAGTAAAGAAAACAAAAAAACAAAAAAATGCCTCCTACTGGGCCCCCACGGCCTGAATACGACATGAAACCCTACTATGGGCCAGGATTCAGGCCCGTAGTAGGCCTAGAAGGACCATCAGGCACAGCAATAGCAAGTAGGCCCGAAAGCCTGCGGTGGAGAGGAGCTCGAGAGGGGTGCGACAGTGGGGCTTCTAAACCACTGCGCGCCCCTCTCAACTAGCGAGGTGGGACTAAACTTTGGCCCCGACGCGTGCAGCACAGGGGCCTTTGGTCCCGGTTGGTGGCACCAACCGGGACTAAAGGGTGGGACATTGGTACCGGTTCGTGGCACCAACCGGTACCAAAGGCGCCGCTTCCGCCCTTTGGGCTGCGAAAAGAGGTTTTGGTCCCGGTTGGTGGCACCAACCGAGACTAAAGCAGCATTAGTCCCGTTGGTTTCACGAACCGGGACCAATGGCTTTGCTATATAAGCAAACACTTTGCAAAAATTCAGAATCTCATCGCCATTGCCCCAACAACGCCGACCCTCCTCGATGCCGCCAGTTGCTCCACCTCGCCGTCGTTGCCGCCGCCACCAAGGCTGCCGCCCAACCCGCGCCCGTCCTCGTCGCCCGGCCTCCCGAGCCAGCGCCCGTCCCACCCAGCGCGCCCCGAGCCCCTCTGCCCGTCGTCCGCCCAGCAAGGCCGGCGTCTCGCCCGCCCACCGTCGCCATCGTCATCTAGCCGCCCCATTGTGAGCCAGCACCAGCACCGCTCTATTTTTTTTTCATTTTATTAGTTTAATTTTTTGTTCATATATATATATATATATATATATATATATATATATATATATATATATATATATATATATATATATAATGTATCTGTATGTATGTGGCTATGTGTATGTAGATGTTCAAAATGTATAAAAAACTTGCTCGAGCATGTTTTTCTTCATATATGTATTTTTGTTCATATGTGTATTAATGTTTTCAAATATGCAAAAGATATATTTTTAGAAAAGTTAGGTTTTTTTCTGTTCATAGATTTTTTGGTGATATTAATTATTGTAGAATATGCAAATGTTTGTATATTCATATGAACAATGCATTAGGCAAAACCTTTGTTTTTTTTCGAAAATTTCTATTTGAACATTTTTTTCAAACAAGCAATACTAAAAGAATGAGAGGAAAAGGAAAATAAGAAGAGGAAGAAAGGAGAAGAAGAGGAGAGGAAGAAGAGGAGAAATAAATAAAAGAGGAAATAAGAAGAAAAGAGGAGAAGAAGAAAATAGAAATTTTCTATTTTTCTTCTTCTCTCTATTCCTTTTCTTCTCCTCTTTTTTTCTCTTCTTTTTTTCTTCTTCCTTCTTCCTATTTTCTTCCTTTTCCTTATTTTTCTTTCTCGAGGGAGAAGAAGAAAAAGGAGAGTAGAAGAAGAAGAAAGGAATAGAGGAGAAAGAAGAAACTTCAACACGAGGGGGGGGGGGTATTGATACCCCCTCCCCGATAACATTATTTTCCCATGTATATGTATGTCGCGTCGTTGTCGATATAACCCCCTCGAGATAACTTCGATATGAGGGGCGGTCGATATATATACCCCCTCTCGACCGTGATAACTTATACAACGGCAGCACCCCCCTCGGCCCTCTCGCTCGACCAAAACTCTCGAGGACACCCAAACCCAAGAGAGAAAACGATGTTGGTCTCCTACCCCCTCCCGCCGCGCCCCTACCCGACAAATTAACTCTCTCGAGACCACCCAAATTAACCCTTGAAGCATTGTGTCGAGGCGACCCCAAACCCTAGAGAAGCAGCGTCGAGGCCACTAACATGATTCCTTATTGTGATTAGCTAGCTAGTTCTACGTTTGCCACTAGTATATATATATATATATATATATATATATATATATATATATATATATATATATATATATATATATATATATATATATATATATATATATATATATCCATCTGTACCATGTTTGAATAATAATTGACATGTTGTAAATATATGCGAAACTATGGAGCACTCCGAGACGAAGAAAGCGAGTTTATGTTGGGGCACATAATCGCACAAGGAAGTGATGAAGTTGCGTCATTTCTCAACGACACCGATGGCCCTGAAGGACTTGGTGAATAAGAGGGCTTTGTTCATGATGGCTTCGACCCATTAATGCCGGTACAACAAGAAGAGGACTATGTTCATGATGGCTCCGGTGACACAATGGAGGTACAAGAAGGAGACCGTGCTGACTGCTCCGGTGACCGAACCGAGTCCGGCCAGGTATATATATATTAGTTAAGCCCGTGCTGACTAGTTAATTGATGCATCCATTGTTTTGTTATATGTACACATATTAATTACTCTCGTATTTCTTCCTTATAATTTCTAGCCCTCCGGATCGAGCACAACTTCGGTAAGGAGACGAGGCTCGAAGAAAAAGTTGAGCTCGGAAGATGTGGGGACCCCGACTCATAAGTCGTGATCACCGAATGCACGTGTACAGTGATCCCAGAGATCAATGCTCACTGAGCACACAGAAGCTGAATAACAAGAGGCTTACATCCATACATAGCGTATTACACAAGTAGGACCATTATGGTCAAGTCTTGAGTATAACATTGCAGCGGAAATCTTCGTCGATAACTTGGACCCATGCCATCCGCCTTAACCCTACAGCATTCTCGACCGGAAGCGCCCTAGCTCGCATGTTCGCCACAAGTATTCTTCATCATATCCTGTTCTTTCATGCCTGGCCAATTAAATAACTAGTGGCAAGCCAATGAGTACTTTGAATGTGCTCGTAAGCAACCCATGTTTTGGTTCGAGGTACAACAATGCATGATATAGGTAAATTTTTGCAGAAGGCTAGTTTTGAGTGCAATGACATGTTCAACAACTTGTAAGACATGCATCATGAGAATTCAAGTAACCATGAGGACAGGTTACAGATATCAACATAAATAGAGTGGGCACCAACCCAACTCAATCATGTCAAGTCCTTTGACTTGACCCAAGTAGTTTTTTCAACTCACTCACACGGTTGTAAACTCTGGACGTAGTTTAAGCAGCACCGCCCAACTGTCCTTGACCGTGGACACGGCTATTCGAATAGTTTTACACTCTGCAGAGGTTGCACACTTTACCCACAAGATCCGGGGAACTTCCGTGTCATCCACGACCCGCGATACCTCAAAGTACCCGGGGTAAGCACCCGATCACTATCTTTCCCTAGACGACACTAACAAGGAGTCCACTCGTTGTTCCGTATCTTACGATGTACATCATACGAGACTCACTCGATATCGTAACATCCGAGAGGGGACACAACGGTGTATCCGGTGCCCTGTGAAAACAGTCATGGCCGCCCTACCTGGCACGACCCCGTCCCGAGAGAGAACACCAACTCTCCCCTGTTACTAGTAATGCGGGCTCCAAGCTAGTATTGGCCTAAGTAGTCAATAATGCCCTTTCCCATATAAGGGTAGAGTGGTTGCGCATGTAAGGTTGGGACAGTCGACAAATCTTAAATCTAATCTGTTTTCGGAAACAACACACACACTTGCCTCGGTACGCCACTTCATCATCAAGTGGCTACCCAACTCATCATCTCCCTCGGGCATAAGTGGCACCCGATGGGGTTTTCGAAAAGTCCTTTTTAAAATACTTTTGTCTCCATCTCTATGCATATTCCCGTCCCTTTATGTAGCACTACTTAGCATCCTATCTACTCCCACCGCATAACCCTCATAAGAAGGTAGGGTCATGCACAATGCAAGTATCAATGAGGAAGAATGAAGGCAACCCACCAAAGTGGCTACCATCTCATCATGTTTCCGATGCAACAATAATAAAGTGCTATATGAGAGGCATAAAAAGGGTTTCATAGACATGGTCAAAGGGCTGCTTGCCTGATTCATCAAAGTCTTGAAATCTTCTGGTCCTTCTCCAAATATTCCGTCTACTCCATCAACTAACGTTGGAAACAATCATAATAAGCAACACAACAAGGCAGAAAATAAAAGTGCTCTAAAAATGTGAGTTGGACTTTTCTAGGATACCTCTGGTCATATGAGGAATTACCAAGGTGATTTCATTGGAAGTGGATCAATGGATATTTCTAAACATTTCAATATGATGGAATCAATGGATTTGATGGATCCACAAGTTGTACACAGAATGCCATTTTATAAAAATGAGTAAAAGTACCCATTAATTCAGGCATGATTTTAGAAACATTTAGAAATTGGTTTCACTGTATTTGGAGTTGAAATGAATATAATATGGATTTTTGAAGTGGACTTATGTCGATAAATGACCTTTTTAAAGGTTCAGTGAAAACCAAGGACAAAAAAAATGTCCACTGGGTCCTATCAAATAGGACTTGATTTATGGAGTCTCTGGAAATTTGAATCATCAAATTTGGAGTTCATTTGATTGTTTTGTGGATTTTACAAATTTACAGAAAAAGAAAAAGAGAAGGGAAAGGGGGTGTACCCTTATCCAGCGCACCAGGCGAAAGATAGCAGTGGGCCGGCCCAGCGGCTCAGCTGCGCGGGTGTCAGGGGCGACGTCGAAGGCGTATTCCATGGAAGACGCCTTCCCCGAGCGAAGGCGGCAGCGGGCAGAGCCCGTTTCCACTTAAACGGGCGGGGCCCGCCCACCGGGTCGCTGACGAGCGGGGCCCGGTGCCCAGCCCGTCTCCTACCTCCCGCTCGAATGAAACGAGGCAGGGAGGCAAGGCAGCGGGCGCCGCGTTCTCCCCGCGGTACTGCCACCTCCGCGACGCCCGGCGCATCAAGGCCAGGAGGTCACGCCGCATCTAACCGTGGGTGGCACGGTCGCCCAGGGCCACCGGGTGGAGCAAGGCGTCGACCGCAGCGGACGAGGCTGACGGTGGTGATGCAGTTCAACGGAACAGCCATGGGGAGGAGGGGGAGAAGCACGGGAGGGTCTCGCGGTGACGGTGGTGGCGCTCTAGTGCGGTCCAGAGGGAAGGAGGAGGAGAGATGGGTGCAAATTTTGGCGGAGTCCGGCGGCTCGGCTCCGGCCATGGGGAGCGATGGAGGGCTCGGGTGGAGGAATGGCTTGGTCCAGAGGATGCTCGGGAGGGAGAGGGAGCAAATGGAGCAGCGAGGAGGGTCTGGAACGGCCTTATATGGCGAGGCCACGGCTCACTTGTACGCCTGCCTCACGGGCACCATGAAATGGCCGCATGTGGCCACGGGAGGAGGCTCGGGGTTATCTACGGCGCTCGTGGGCGTGGTCCAAGTCGGGGGAGAAGGAAAGGGGGAGCGGGGGCGAGGTCAGAGGCGGGCCAGCCGCGTGGCCAGGGAGTGGCCGAGTCGGGCGGCGCTCTGTCCGCACGCGAGGAGAGCCGGATAGGGAGAGAGAGGAGGGGGACGACAGCGTAGCGTGCTACGGACGTCGAGGTGACCTCGGGGGACACGAGGGGGTGGCCCGAGGTGGCCGGAGGCGGTTGGAAGGGGGCGGCTACAGTGCGGGTGTGCACTGTAGCGCGCTCTGGAGCACGCCAATTGCATGCCAGGGCATGCCTTTGGCTTGTAGGGCGTGGCCACTTGTGTCTAGGTTGTTTAGGGAGGAGTAAACAAAGGGGAGAGGGCCTTGGATGCCCTGGACAGCCAGTAGGAGAGGAGAGAGGTTGAGGGAGAGAGGGAAATGGGCTGTCCAGAGAGAGAAAGTGGGGGTTTTACCCCTCCAATAATTGATCTATGGATTTGCCATTGCTACTGGAGGTGCAAGGGGGCTAGGAGGGGCTGTGGTAAAAAGTTGAGCTCAAGGAGAATAGTGGAAAAGGTCAAAAATGGCATTTTGGTGAAGTGGCAGAAGGTGTTTGATATTGGTTTGGGCTAGTAGATGATCTCCATTTTTCATGAGGCATGACAGGGTTCAATGGCATGAGATAATAATAGGTTCCACCAAAGTTGAGTCCATTTGGGCAAAGTTGCCAATGCAACTTTTGTAAACCCTAGAAATTAGTAGAAATGAACTTGTGTAGATCTAGTTGAGCAAATCATTTCTCCTTGGTGCACCACTTTGTGTGGTGGCCTCATTTGGTCATGTGAACATGCTCACAAAAGTTGGGGTCAAGGAGAGAAAGTTGGTAGTACAACGTTGTTCAAATTTGATTCTAGTCAGAGAGGGTTTTGGGGCACTTTGATCAATATAACTTTTTCTCCGACTTGTGCCATTTGGTCTAGATGAATGATTATACCATTTGAGCATGTACACAAGATTTGAGAGCATTTGGACATGTTTGGAAATGTAAAGTTGCTCAAACTTCAAAATGGACAGAATTGGTTTTGAGGGGATTTCATGGGGTTACACTATTCTCCATGACATGGGACTTGGCAAGATCACCACATATGTCATATGTGACATGCTGGAATTTTCCTGGATTTTTATGGAAATATTTCCTGTAGAAATATTTCAAATCCTTGAAATGGACAGAAATGGTTTTGGGAGGTTTTGTCCAATATTTTGATCATGAACAGGTGTTGAAACTCATATATATGGAAAATATATGTCCATTGAGTCTCCCTAATTTTCCTCAAATATTTGTAAAGCTTTAAAATAATTTTAACCTATTAAAGACCATTTCTGGCCTTAAGAAAAAGCCTTTAAATAAAATAGGAAATTAACTTTTAAAATTATATTTTTGTGGTTTCTGGGTATCCTATATCTAATTGGAGTCAAACATACTTCTGGAAAGATTTTTACTGCCCTTAATTAAGTACTTGCAGTGCAAACCTCAATTCAGGGGTTTTTGGCAAACTAATTTTTGAAAATACTTTTTGGCCAAATTATTTTTGTAAGAAAATACTATATTGCTCTATACACATGGCATGATCATTGGGAAAAGGTTTTGGATCAAGGAGATGAAGTATAGGAGTTGGGGATTTATTTGATTTTAGAGCACTTGCAAACAACACACGAAATCCAATCAAGGCAAGGTCCAAAACACTCAAAAGTTTTTGTCAAACCAAATTTTATCATGATTTATTAGCTTAAGTGTTGTGGCATGAAAATCAGGGTGTGACAGACCTACCCCCCTTACAAGAATCTCGTCCCCGAGATTCCCAGACTAGGCGCGGAAAGGAATACGAAAACTTGGATTTGGGGTAGTCTTCACGTCCTCATACTGCTTCTGCTTCCGTTTGGTGCTCCATTGAACCTTGAAGTACTTGATGGCGTGGCTTTGTGTTTGTCGTCCTGCTTGATCCAGATTGCAATTGGGGTCTCTCGCGTATGTCATATAGGGCTGGAGGTCGATGGCTCGGTGATCGATGTCCTTGTTGAGACCGGGCTAGTTAGGAAGTTGGAAACACTTTCAAGGGTGTGTCGTGTGGAAAACGCTGTGCACAGTGGGTAACTCAGGCGGTAACTCTAACTGGTATCCATCTATTCTTCGTCTTGTGGAGACCTTGGAGGGGGTTGTTAAATCTTGGAGTGATCTCTAAGAGGACCGATGAATCTTGGTGTGGGTTTCCTCGTCATGGAAATGCTTGGTTCCTTCGAGAGAAGTGGTTTGCAGATATGCCTGGTCTTTGATGCGGAGGTATACTTCTTGAAGATGGCGGTTGGTGTAGTTCTTCCTCCTGGACATGATGATCTTCAGATGTTCCTTGACCAGCTCAACGATTCTTCTTCCGTCTTCGGGTAGACAAGTATGTCATCAAAGAAAGATGACAACTAACTTGTCCAAGCACCCCATGAAGCCTATGGGGTATGTAAAGTGGGCTGAGGCATTGGTGATGATCACGGTTGAGCATTGGCCAAGGTCTTATCGATCTAGAGCCAAAGCCCAAGGTCAGGATCCGACCATGTTGTGGCTTGGTAGGGCTTAAGGGTTTCAAGGATCTAGTGTGCGAGTGAACATTTATCATCTTATCCTTGAGCACAGTTTCTGAGATGCCAATCGTTCTATCTAGTCTTCCAAACAATCACCACAATCCAAGTGCTCAATCTATTGATCCAAGGTCCATGATAAAGCATCTCTATCCTAAGGAAACACGTCGTATACCACTCCAAGATCTTGTTTCCTTCCTATGAATCAACTCTATAAGCCCATTAATTACATAATTCATTAATTCTACAAATCCAATGTTTATGGTGTTCCACATGATCTTCTAATGTCCTATAATCCTCAAATACTTGAAACGGGTTATCTTTACTATAGTCAGTCCACCAATTTCCATTATCATGGTCAAGTGAACTCCAAGGTCGGGCTTATATCAACTCCGACAATTAATCCAATCTCCTAGTTTATTTTCCTCCAAGAAACATGGTATCATGATCAAGATCATCAGTCTAAATCCAATTTACTCCGAACCATGTAGAATTACTCTACATCCATACTCCACTAGGATAATGTATTGAATCCATATCTCATGTCCAACGAGAATTCCTATCTATTCCCCCAAGTCATTTCCGTAATGTCAGCTATCTTCTATCATATCCCCAGCTCACCAAATCCAGATACTTCCAAGAATTTCATGTTGCAATTATAATTGTCCCACAAAATCCAATTTACTCCAGGGGTAATGAAAGCTATGCTAATCTATACTCATGATCCCACCAAGTTCATCTACCAACATCAAAGCCTCATAATCCACCAAATAATCTCATATAATTCCTCAAGTCATTGATATAAACTCATCAAGTCATGCGTCCTCTATTCCTATATCCTCAAACTGGTCTTCCCTATGGCATCGTCACTCCTGGGGCTATATTAGGATGATAATGTGCTTGTTCACTATGTCCACTAGTTCCCTAATGAACACAGTGTTGTGCAAGGTTTACAGAGACTTAACTGGTCCTCTTGCAATTCTGTGGGTTAAGCACATGGTTAAGGACTGGGGTATCTCATGAAGTCTCGAAGGGTCTAGGAATAGGTTTCTAGTCTGGAGGGGTAAACATAACTCTACTAGGCTGCTCTTGGTCGAGGAGGCTGCAACAAAAAGTCTTCAGTGCTAGCTGGTTGCCGAAGTAGACTCCTTGGTGCATCTTGTCTTACTGGTCTTCAGTTGGGGAGAGAGATGAGAGGGATAAGTAGCATAAAGGGGGATGCCTAAAGGGGGTTCTATAGTGCAGGTGCAAAGAAACAAGTTCCAAAAAGGGCCAAACACAAACAACAAAATAAGGCAGGTGATATAGTTGCGTACTTGTTGCCTAGGGCAAAAAGGCGACTGATATCAAAACACAAACAAATAAAAGCAAGCAACACACAATAATGGTTCAATTCGAACCATCATACGGACTCGACTGCGCATAGGGGGTACACGACTCATCCTACCATAGGGGTTCTCGGATTCAGTAGTCGTGCTTTGCTCCGTGCCTCGTGCAGTCTCCTGGGTTTTCCTCAGGTGTTGCTACGTCTCTTGTAGTTGTTCGATGAAACAATCTGGGTTGGCCTGAAGAATCTTCAACAATCTCTCACCTGATGAGCTGACGGGGTGGAGGTGGCTTCTCGTAGCAGGCATTGACTCGGTCTTCTGTTGTCTTCTTAATCATGACAATCCCTTTTTGTCTTCTAAGGCGTCGATGGTACCAGGTTTGCAATCCTTTATGCAAGGACATTAACAAGGCATAGTAGAGGTACAACATGTCGGTTATGTTGATGACAACATCGACACCTAGAGCGGGGGATGAAGAGAACCGTTTTCCTGCTCACTATAGTGAGGCGGACCAAATGGCGAGGTTCTCATCCACCGGTGGTTGTCGATACAACAACGGTAAGGACATGGTTGCTCTATTAGCGATGTCTATGATGATCTTGCATATTCTATGCCCTGATCATCGTAGGCTAAGGTTGCATCATCTTGGAGCAGTGTCAAGGGTGTCACCATCTCCTGGGTCTTCAGGTCCTCGTCCCTCGAGGATGTAACTTCTGCCGGTATCGTCTTGTTGTGATGTCGCCAATCTTGTGTTCAGGAGATGTGGGTGAATGTCATGCAAGGTATCTTCCTTCTAAATTATCCACGAGGATTACAAGGAATCCCGTGGTCAGGGGCTTGAGGGTGCTAGCGACCGTTTGCAATAGTTTTGAAGGGAAGAGATCGATGGGGAAAGTATACCTTAGTTTTTGAAAAACTGAGAAGGGAAGAGAAGTATAGATAGTTTTGAAAACTTGTAATAGTTTTGGAAATAGTTTTACCCTAACTAACGACCATGCTAACTAAGGCTTCCTACAGTCAGGATGGCTCTGATACCAGCTCTGATGATGTGGGGACCCCGACTCATAAGTCGTGATCACCAAATGCACGTGTACAGTGATCCGAGAGATCAATGCTCACTAAACACACAGAAGCTGAATAACAAGAGGCTTACATCCATACATACCGTATTACACAAGTAGGACCATTATGGTCAAGTCTTGAGTATAACATTGCAGCGGAAATCTTCGTCGATAACTTGGACCCATGCCATCTGCCTTAACCCTACATGCATTCTGACTGGGAAGCATCCTAGCTCGCATGTTCGTCACCGAAGTATTCTTCATCATATCCTGTTCTTTCATGCCTGGCCAATTAAATAACCAGTGGCAAGCCAATGAGTACTTTGAATGTACTCGCAAGCAACCCATGTTTTGGTTCGAGATACAACAATGCATGATATAGGTAAATTTTTGCAGAAAGCTAGTTTTGAGTGCAATGACATGTTCAACAACTTGTAAGACATGCATCATGAGAATTCAAGTAACCATGAGGACAGGTTACAAATATCAACATAAATAGAGTGGGCACCAACCCAACTCAATCATGTCAAGTCCTTTGACTGGACCCAAGTAGTTTTATCAACTCACACACACGGTTGTAAACTCTGGACGTAGTTTAAGAAGCACCGCCCAACTGTCCTTGACCGTGGACACGGCTATTCGAATAGTTTTACACTCTGCAGAGGTTGCACACTTTACCCACAAGATCCGGGGAACTTCCGTGTCATCCACGACCCGCGATACCTCAAAGTACCCGGGGTAAGCACCCGATCACTATCTTTCCCTAGACGACACTAACAAGGAGTCCACTCGTTGTTCTGTATCCTCATGATGTACATCATACGAGACTCACTCGAGATCGTAACATCCGAAAGGGGACACAACGGTGTATCCGGTGCCCTGTGAAAACAGTCATGGCCGCCCTACCTGGCACGACCCCGTCCCGAGAGAGAGCACCAACTCTCCCCGTTAGTAATGTCGGGCTCCAAGCTAGTATCGGCCTAAGTAGTCAATAATGCCCTTTCCCATATAAGGGTAGAGTTGTTGCGCATGTAAGGTTGGGACAGTCGACAAATCTTAAATCTAATCCGTTTTCGGAAACAACACACACACTTGCCTCGGTACGCCACTTCGTCATCAAGGGGCTACCCAACTCATCATCTCCCTCTTGCATAAGTGGCACCCGACGGGGTTTTCGTAAAGTCCTTTTTAAAATACTTTTGTCTCCATCTCTATGCATATTCCCGTCCCTTTTGCGTAGCACTACTTAGCATCCTATCTACTCCCACCGGCATAACCCTCATAAGAAGGTAGGGTCATGCACAATGCAAGTATCAATGAGGAAGAATGAAGGCAACCCACCAAAGTGGCTACCATCTCATCATGTTTCCGATGCAACAATAATAAAGTGCTATATGAGATGCATAAAAAGGGTTTCATAGACATGCTCAAAGGGCTTCTTGCCTGATTCATCAGAGTCTTGAAATCTTCTAGTCCTTCTCCAAATATTCCGTCTACTCCGTCAACTAACGTTGAAAACAATCATAATAAGCAACACAACAAGGCAGAAAATAAAAGTGCTCTAAAAATGTGAGTTGGACTTTTCTAGGATACCTCTGGTCATATGAGGAATGACCAAGGTGATTTCATTGGAAGTGGATCAATGGATATTTCTAAACATTTCAATATGATGGAATCAATGGATTTGATGGATCCACAAGTTGTACACAGAATGCCATTTTATAAAAATGAGTAAAAGTACCCATTAATTCAGGCATGATTTTAGAAACATTTAGAAATTGGTTTCACTGGATTTGGAGTTGAAATGAATATAATATGGATTTTTGAAGTGGACTTATGTCGATAAATGACCTTTTTAAAGGTTCAGTGAAAACCAAGGACAACAAAAATGCCCACTGGGTCCTATTAAATAGGACTTGATTTATGGAGTCTCTGGAAATTTGAATCATCAAATTTGGAGTTCATTTGATTGTTCTGTGGATTTTACAAATCTACAGAAAAAGAAAAATAGAAGGGAAAGGGGGTGTACCCTTATCCAGCGCACCAGGCGAAAGATAGCAGTGGGCCGGCCCAGTGGCTCAGCTGCGCGGGTGTCAGGGGCGACGTCGAAGGTGTATTCCATGGAAAACTGTTGGGGAACGTAGTAATTTCAAAAAAATTCCTACGCACACGCAAGATCATGGTGATGCATAGCAACGAGAGGGGAGAGTGTTGTCTACGTACCCTCGTAGACCGAAGCGGAAGCGATCACAACATAGATGAAGTGGTCGTACGTTCTCCTCGCGATCCAACCGATCCCAGCGCCGTTACTCCGGCGCCTCCGAGTTCTTGACACACGTACAGCTCGGTGACGCTCCTCAGTCTCCGATCCAGCAAAGCTCCGGGAGAGAGAGTTCACAAGACGACGGCGTGGTGGACGATCTTGATGTTCTACCGACGCAGGGCTTCGCCTAAGCACCGCTACGATATGACCGAGGTGGAATATGGTGGAGGGGGGCACCGCACACGGCTAAGGAACGATCTCAAGGATCAACTTGTGTGTTCTAGGGTGCCCCCCTGCCCCCGTATATAAAGGAGCAAGGGGGAGGGCCGGCCGGCCCTAGGAGGCGCGCCCAGGAGGGGGAGTCCTCCTCCTAGTGGGAGTAGGACTCCCCTTTCCTAGTCCAACTAGGAAGGAGGAAGGTGGAAGGAAAGAGAGGGAGAGGGAGAGGGAAAGGGCCCCCCCCCTCCTTGTCCTATTCGGACTCCCCATGGGGGGGGGGCGCGCCACCTCCTGGTGCGGCCCTCTCTCTCCCCTCTTGGCCCAATAAGGCCCATTACTTCCCCGGGGGGTTCCGGTAACCCCTCCGGCACTCCGTTTTCTCCGAAACTTCCGAACTTTCCGTGTCCGAATATAGCCGTCCAATATATCAATCTTTATGTCTCGACCATTTCGAGACTCCTCGTCATGTCCGTGATCACATCCGGGACTCGAACTCCTTCGGTACATCAAAATACACAAACTCATAATATAACCGCCATCGAAACCTTAAGCGTGCGGACCCTACGGTTCGAGAACAATGTAGACATGACCGAGACACGTCTCGGTCAATAACCAATAGCGGGACCTGGATGCCCATATTGGCTCCTACATATTCTACGAAGATCTTTATCGGTCAGACCGCATAACAACATACGTTGTTCCTTTGTCATCGGTATGTTACTTGCCCGAGATTCGATCGTCGGTATCCAATACCTAGTTCAATCTCAATTCTCGGCAAGTCTCTTTACTCGTTCCGTAATACATCATCTCACAGCTAACTCATTAGTTGTAATGCTTGCAAGGCTTAGTGATGTGCATTACCGAGAGGGCCAGAGATACCTCTCCGACAATCGGAGTGACAAATCCTAAGCTCGAAATATGCCAACCCAACATCTGCCTTTGGAGACACCTGTAGTACTCCTTTATAATCACCCGATTCGTTGTGACGTTTGGTAGTACCAAAGTGTTCCTCCGGTAAACGGGAGTTGCATAATCTCATAGTTATAGGAACATGTATAAGTCATGGATAAAAGCAATAGCAACATACTAAACGATCGGGTGCTAAGCTAATGGAATGGGTCATGTCAATCAGATCATTCAACCAATGATGTGACCTTGTTAATCAAATGACAACTCCTTTGTCTATGGTTAGGAAACTTAACCATCTTTGATTAACAAGCTAGTCTAGTAGAGGAATACTAGTGACACTCTGTTTGTCTATGTATTCACACATGTATTATGTTTCCGGTTAATACAATTCTAGGATGAACAATAAACATTTATCATGAAATAAGGAAATAAATAATAACTTTATTATTGCCTCTAGGGCATATTTCCTTCAGTCTCCCACTTGCACTAGAGTCAATAATCTAGATTACATAGTAATGATTCTAACACCCATGGAGTCTTGGTGCTGATCATGTTTTGCTCGTGGAAGAGGCTTAGTTAACGGGTCTGCTACATTCAGATCCGTATGTATCTTGCAAATCTCTATGTCTCCCACCGGACTAAGTCCCGATGGAATTGAAGCGTCTCTTGATGTGTTTGGTTCTCTTGTGAAATCTGGATTCCTTTGCTAAAGCAATTGCTCGATATTGTCACAAAAGATTTTCATTGGACCCGATGCACTAGGTATGACACCTAGATCGGATATGAACTCCTTCATCCAGACTCCTTCATTAGCTGCTTCCGGCTGCTATGTATTCCGCTTCACATGTAGATCTCGCTTCGACGCTTTGTTTAGAACTGCACCAACCGACAGCTCCTCCGCTTAGTGTAAATACGATCCGGTTTGCGATTTAGAATCGTCCGGATCAGTGTCAAAGCTTGCATCAACGTAACCATTTACGATGAGCTCTTTGTCACCTCCATATACGAGAAACATATCTTTAGTCCTTTTCAGGTATTTCAGGATGTTCTTGACCGCTGTCCAGTGATCCACTCCTGGATTACTTTGGTACCTCCCTGCTAAGCTTATAGCAAGGCACACATCAGGTCTGGTACACAGCATTGCATACATGATAGAGCCTATGGCTGAGGCATAGGGAACATCTTTCATTTTCTCTCTATCTTCTGCGGTGGTCGGGCATTGAGTCTTACTCAACTTCACACCTTGTAACACAGGCAAGAACCCTTTCTTTGCTTGATCCATTTTGAACTTCTTCAAAATTTTGTCAAGGTATGTGCTTTGTGAAAGTCCAATTAAGCGTCTTGATCTATCTCTATAGATTTTGATGCCCAATATGTAAGCAGCTTCACCGAGGTCCTTCATCGAAAAACTCTTATTCAAGTATCCCTTTATGCTATCCAGAATTCTATATCATTTCCGATTAGTAATATGTCATCTACATATAATATCGAAATGCTCTGAGCTCCCACTCACTTTCTTGTAAATACAGGCTTCTCCAAAGTCTCAGATAAACCCAAATGCTTTGATCACACTATCAAAGCGTTTATTCCAACTCGAGATGCTTGCACCAGTCCATAAATGGATCGCTGGAGCTTGCACACTTTGTTAGCTCCCTTTGGATCGATAAAACCTTCTGGTTGCATCATATACAACTCTTCTTCCGTAAATCCATTCAGAATGCAGTCTTTACATCCATTTGCCAAATTTCATAATCATAAAATGCGGCAATTGCTAACATGATTCGGACAGACTTAAGCATCGCTACGGGTGAGAAGGTCTCATCGTAGTCAATCCCTTGAACTTGTCGAAAACCCTTTGCGACAAGTCGAGCTTTGTAGACAGTAATATTACCGTCAGCGTTAGTCTTCTTCTTGAAGATCCACTTGTTTTCTATTGCTTGCCGGTCCTCGGGCAAGTCAACCAAAGTCCACACTTTGTTTTCATACATGGATCCCATCTCAGATTTCATGGCCTCAAGCCATTTTGCGGAATCTGGGCTCACCATCGCTTCTTCATAGTTCGTAGGTTCATCATGATCTAGTAGCATGACTTCCAGAACAGGATTACCGTACCACTCTGGTGCGGATCTTACTCTGGTTGATCTACGAGGTTCTGTAGTAACTTGATCTGAAGTTTCATGATCAACATCATCAACTTCCTCACTATTTGGTGTAGATGTCGCAGAAACCGGTTTCTGTGATAAACTACTTTCAAATAAGGGAGAAGGTACAGTTACCTCATCAAGTTCTACTTTCCTCCCACTCACTTCTTTCGAGAGAAACTCCTTCTCTAGAAAGGATCCATTCTTAGCAACAAATGTCTTGCCTTCGGATCTGTGATAGAAGGTTTACCCAACTGTCTCTTTTGGGTATCCTATGAAGACACATTTCTCCGATTTAGGTTCGAGCTTATCAGGTTGAAGCTTTTTCACATAAGCATCGCATCCCCAAACTTTAAGAAACGACAACTTTGGTTTCTTGCTAAACCATAGTTCATAAGGTGTCGTCTCAACGGATTTTGACGGTGTTCTATTCAGCGTGAATGCGGCCGTCTCAAGAGCATAACCCCAAAACAATAGCGGTAAATCTGTAAGAGACATCATAGATCGCACCATATCTAGTAAAGTGCGATTACGACGTTCGGACACACCATTGCGCTGTGGTATTCCGGGTGGCGTGAGTTGCGAAACTATTCCGCATTGTTTCAAATGTAGACCAAACTCGTAACTCAAATATTCGCCTCCACGATCAGATCGTAGAAACTTTATTTTCTTATTACGATGATTTTCAACTTCACTCTGAAATTCTTTGAACTTTTCAAATGTTTCAGACTTATGTTTCATTAAGTAGATATACCCATATCTGCTTAAATCATCTGTGAAGGTGAGAAAATAACGATATCCGCCACGAGCCTCAACATTCATCGGACCACATACATCTGTATGTATGATTTCCAACAAATCTGTTGCTCTCTCCATAGTACCGAGAACGGGTTTTAGTCATCTTGCCCATGAGGCACGGTTCATAAGTGCCAAGTGATTCATAATCAAGTGACTCCAAAAGTCCATCAAGATGGAGTTTCTTCATGCGCTTTATACCGATATGACCTAAGCGGCAATGCCACAAATAAGTTGCACTATCATTATCAACTCTGCATTTTTGGTTTCAACATTATGAATATGTGTATCACTACTATCGAGATTCATAAAAATAGACCACTCTTCAAGGGTGCATGACCATAAAAGATATTATTCATATAAATAGAACAACCATTATTCTCTGATTTAAATGAATAACCGTCTCGCATCAAACAAGATCCAGATATAATGTTCATGCTCAACGCGGCACCAAATAACAATTATTTAGGTCTAAAACTAATCCCGAAGGTAGATGTAGAGGTAGCGTGCCGACCGCGATTACATCGACTTTGGAACCATTTCCCACGCGCATCGTCACCTCGTCCTTTGCCGTGTTAAGCTAATCCGTAGTTCCTGCTTTGAGTTGCAAATATTAGCAATGTAACCAGATCAAATACCAGTGCTACTGCGAGCTCTAGTAAGGTACACATCAATAACATGTATATCACATATACCTTTGTTCACCTTGCCATCCTTCTTATCCGCCAAATACTTGGGGCAGTTCCGCTTCCGGGAACGATCGCTTGCGAGAGAAGCACTCGGTTTCAGGTTTAGGTCCAGACTTGGGTTTCTTCTCCTGAGCAGCAACTTGTTTGCTGTTCTTCTTGAAGTTCCCCTTCTTCTTCCCTTTGCCTTTCTTCTTGAAACTAGTGGTCTTATTGACCATCAACACTTGATGCTCCTTCTTGATTTCTACCTCCGTAGCCTTTAGCATTGCGAAGAGCTCAGGCATAGTCTTTACTAACCCTTGCATATTATAGTTCATCACGAAGCCTTTGTAGCTTGGTGGCGTGATTGAAGAATTCATCAATGACACAATCATCCGGAAGATTAACTCCCAGTTGAGTCAAGTGATTGTAATACCCGGACATTATGAGTATGTGCTCACCGATGGACCCATTCTCTTCCATCTTGCAGCTATAGAACTTATTGGAGACTTCATATCTCTCAATCCGGGCATTCTGTTGAAATATCAACTTCAACTCCTGGAACATCTCATATGCTCCATGACGTTCAAAACGTCGTTGAAGACCCGGTTCTAAGCCGTAAAACATGGCACACTGAACTATAGAGTAGTCATCAGCTTTGCTCGCGGACGTTCTTAACGTCGTCGGTTACATCGGCAAGAGGCTGGCACCTAGCGGTGCATCCAGGGCGTAACTCTTACGTGCAGCAATGAGGATAATCCTCGAGTTACGGACCCAGTCCGTGTAATTGCTACCATCATCTTTCAACTTTGCTTTCTCAAGGAACGCATTAAAATTCAACGGAACGACAAAGACGAGCCATCTATCTATAAACAAACATAGACAAGCAAGATACTATCGGTACTAAGTTCATGATAAATTTAAGTTCAATTAATCATATTACTTAAGAACTCCCACTTAGATGACATCTCTCTAGTCATCTAAGTGATCACGTGATCCAAATCAACTAAACCATAACCGATCATCACGTGAGATGGAGTAGTTTTCAATGGTGAACATCTTATGTTGATCATATCTACTATATGATTCACGCTCGACCTTTCGGTCTCCGTGTTCCGAGGCCATATCTGCATATGCTAGGCTCGTCAAGTATAACCTGAGTATTCTGCGTGTGCAAAACTGGCTTGCACCCGTTGTAGATGGACGTAGAGCTTATCACACCCGATCATCACGTGGTGTCTCGGCACGACGAACTTTTGCAACGGTGCATACTCAAGGAGAACACTACTTGATAATTTTTAGTGAGAGATCATCTTAAAATGCTACCGTCAATCAAAGCAAAATAAGATGCATAAAGGATAAACATCACATGCAATCAATATAAGTGATATGATATGGCCATCATCATCTTGTGCTTGTGATCTCCATCTCAAGCACCGTCGTGATCACCATCGTCACCGGCGCGACACCTTGATCTCCATCGTAGCATCGTTGTCGTTTCGCCATCTATTGCTTCTCGACTATCGCTACCGCTTAGTGATAAAGTAAAGAAATTACAGGCGTTTGCATTTCATACAATAAGCGACAACCATATGGCTCCAGCCAGTTGCCGATAACTTCGGTTACAAAACATGATCATCTCATACAATAAAATATAGCATCACGTCTTGACCATATCACATCACAACATGCCCTGCAAAAACAAGTTAGACGTCCTCTACTTTGTTGTTGCAAATTTTACGTGGCTGCTACGGGCTTAAGCAAGAACCAATCTCACCTACGCATCAAGACCACAACGATACTTCGTCAAATAGACTCCGTTTTAACCTTCTCAAGGACCGGGCATAGCCACACTCGGTTCAACTAAATTGAGAGAGACAGACACCCGCCAGCCACCTTTAAGCACGAGTGCTCGTAACGGTGAAACCAGTCTCGCGTAAGCGTCTGGCGTAATGCGGTCCGGGCCGCTTCATCTCACAATACCGCTGAACCAAAGTATGACATGCTGGTAGGCAGTATGACTTGTATCGCCCACAACTCACTTGTGTTCTACTCGTGCAAAACATCAAACCATAAAAACCTAGGCTCTGATACCACTGTTGGGGAACGTAGTAATTTCAAAAAATTTCCTACGCACACGCAAGATCATGGTGATGCATAGCAACGAGAGGGGAGAGTGTTGTCTCGCACCCTCGTGGACCAAGCGAAGCGATCACAACGTAGAGGAAGTAGTCGACGTTCTCCTCGCGATCCAACCGATCCCAGCGCCGTTACTCGGCGCCTCGAGTTCTTGACACACGTACAGCTCGGTGGCGCTCCTCGAGCTCGATCCAGCAAAGCTCCGGGAGAGAGTTCTGTCAAGACGACGGCGTGGTGGCGATCTTGATGTTCTACCGACACAGGCTTCGCCTAAGCACCGCCACGATATGACCGAGGTGGAATATGGTGGAGGGGGCACCGCACACGGCTAAGGAACGATCTCAAGGATCAACTTGTGTGTTCTAGGGTGCCCCCTGCCCCAGATATAAAGGAGCAAGGGGAGGGCGGCCGGCCCTAGGAGGCGCGCCAGGGAGGGAGTCCTCCTCCTAGTGGGAGTAGGACTCCCTTTCCTAGTCCAACTAGGAAGGAGGAAGGGGAGGAAAGAGAGGAGAGGGAGAGGGAAGGGGGCGCGCCCCCCTCCTTGTCCTATTCGACTCCCCATGGGGGCGCGCCACCTCCTGGTGCGCCCTCTCTCTCCCTCTTGGCCCAATAAGGCCCATTACTTCCCGGGGTTCCGGTAACCCCTCCGGCACTCCGGTTTTCTCCGGAAACTTCCGGAACCTTTCCGTGTCCGAATATAGCCGTCCAATATATCAATCTTTATGTCTCGACCATTTCGAGACTCCTCGTCATGTCCGTGATAACATCCGGGACTCCGAACTCCTTCGGTACATCAAAATACACAAACTCATAATATAACCGTCATCGAAACCTTAAGCATGCGGACCCTACGGTTCGAGAACAATGTAGACATGACCGAGACACGTCTCCGGTCAATAACCAATAGCGGGACATGGATGCCCATATTGGCTCCTACATATTCTACGAAGATCTTTATCGGTCGACCGCATAACAACATCGTTGTTCCCTTTGTCATCGGTATGTTACTTGCCCGAGATTCGATCGTCGGTATCCAATACCTAGTTCAATCTCACATCGGCAAGTCTCTTTACCCGTTCCGTAATACATCATCTCACAGCTAACTCATTAGTTGTAATGGTTGCAAGGCTTAGTGATGTGCATTACCGAGAGGGCCCAGAGATACCTCTCCGACAATCGGAGTGACAAATCCTAATCTCAAATATGCCAACCCAACATCTGCCTTTGGAGACACCTGTAGTACTCCTTTATAATCACCCGATTACGTTGTGGACGTTTGGTAGTACCAAAGTGTTCCTCCGTAAACGGAGTTGCATAATCTCATAGTTATAGGAACATGTATAAGTCATGGATAAAAGCAATAGCAGCATACTAAACGATCGGGTGCTAAGCTAATGGAATGGGTCATGTCAATCAGATCATTCAACCAATGATGTGACCTTGTTAATCAAATGACAACTCCTTTGTCTATGGTTAGGAAACTTAACCATCTTTGATTAACAAGCTAGTCTAGTAGAGGCATACTAGTGACACTCTATTTGTCTATGTATTCACACATGTATTATGTTTCCGGTTAATACAATTCTAGCATGAACAATAAACATTTATCATGAAATAAGGAAATAAATAATAACTTTATTATTGCCTCTAGGGCATATTTCCTTCAAAAACTCCTTCCCCGAGCGAAGGCGGCAGCGGGCGGAACCCGTTTCCACTTAAACGGGCGGGGCCCGCCCACCGGGTCGCTGACGATCGGGGCCCGGTGCCCAGCCCGTCTCCTACCTCCCGCTCGAACAGAGCAGAGGCAGGGGAGGCAAGGCCAAGCGGGCGCCGGCGTTCTCCCCGGCGGTACCGGCCACCTCCGGCAACGCCCGACGTACCGGCGCGGTCAGGAGGTCACACCGCATCTAACCGTGGGTGGCACGGTCGCCCAGGGCCACCGGGTTGAGCAAGGCGTCGACCGCGGCGGATGAGGCTGACGGTGGTGATGCAGTTCGACGGAACAGCCATGGGGAGGAGGAGGAGAAGCACGGGAGGGTCTCGCGGTGACGGTGGTGGCGCTCTACTGCGGTCCAGAGGGAAGGAGGAGGAGAGATGGGTGCAAATTTTGGCGGAGTCCGGTGGCTCAGCTCCGGCCATGGGGAGCGATGGAGGGCTCGGGGAGAGGAATGGCTTGGTCCAGAGGATGCTCGGGAGGGAGAGGGAGCAAATGGAGCAGCGTGGAGGGTCTGGAACGGCCTTATATGGCCAGGCCACGGCTCACCGTAGACGCGGCCTATGGGCACCCGCGGAAATGGCCGTGGTGGCCACGGGAGGAGGCTCGGGGTTGTCTACGGCGCTCGTGGGCGTGGTCCAAGTCGGGAGAGAAGGAAAGGGGGAGCGGGGCGAGGTCAGAGGCGGGCCAGCCGCGTGGCCAGGGAGTGGCCGAGTCGGGCGGCGCTCTGTCCGCACGCGAGGAGAGCCAGAGAGGGAGAGAGAGGAGGGGGACGACAGTGTAGCGTGCTACGGACGTCGAGGTGACCTCGGGGGACACGAGGGGGAGGCCCTAGGTGGCCGAAGGCGGTTTGAAGGGGGCGGCTACAGTGCGGGTGTGCACTGTAGCACGCTCTGGAGCACGCCAATTGCATGCCAGGGCATGCCTTTGGCTTGTAGGGCGTGGCCTTGTGTCTAGGTTGTTTAGGGAGGAGTAAACAAAGGGGAGAGGGCCTTGGATGCCCTGGACAACCAGTAGGAGCGGAGAGAGGTCGAGGGAGAGAGGGAAATGGGCTGTCCAGAGAGAGAAAGTGGGGGTTTTACCCCTCCAATAATTGAGCTGTGGATTTGCCATTGCTACTGGAGGTGCAAGGGGGCTAGGAGGGGCTGTGGTAAAAAGTTGAGCTCAAGGAGAATAGTGGAACAGGTCAAAAATGGCATTTTGGTAATGTGGCAGAAGGTGTTTGATATTGGTTTGGGCTAGTAGATGATCTCCATTTTTCATGAGGCATGACAGGGTTCAATGGCATGAGATAATAATAGGTTCCACCAAGGTTGAGTCCATTTGGGCAAAGTTGCCAATGCAACTTTTGTAAACCCTAGAAATTAGCAGAAATGAACTAGTGTAGATCTAGTTGAGAAAATCATTTCTCCTTGGTGCACCACTTTGTGTGGTGGCCTCATTTGGTCATGTGAACATGCTCACAAAAGTTGGGGTCAAGGAGAGAAAGTTGGTAGTACAAAGTTGTTCAAATTTGATTCTAGTCAGAGATGGTTTTGTGGCACTTTGATCAATATAACTTTTTCTCCAACTTGTGCCATTTGGTCTAGATGAATGATTAGACCATTTGAGCATGTACACAAGATTTGAGAGCATTTGGACATGTTTGGCAATGTAAAGTTTCTCAAACTTCAAAATGGACAGAATTGGTTTTGAGGGGATATCATGGGGTTACACTATTCTCCATGACATGGGACTTGGCAAGATCACCACATATGTCATACGTGACATGCTGGAATTTTCTTGGATTTTTATGGAAATATTTCCTGTAGAAATATTTCAAATCCTTGAAATGGACAGAAATGGTTTTGGGAGGTTTTGTCCAATATTTTGATCATGACCATGTGTTGAAACTCATATATATGGAAAATATATGTCCATTGAGTCTCCCTAATTTTCCTCAAATATTTTTAAAGCTTTAAAATAATTTTAACCTATTAAAGACCATTTCTGGCCTTAAGAAAAAGCCTTTAAATAAAATAGGAAATTAACTTTTAAAATTATATTTTGTTGTTTCTAGGTATCCTATATCTAATAGGAGTCAAACATATTTCTGGAAAGATTTTTACTGCCCTTAATTAAGTACTTGTAGTGCAAACCTCAATTCAGGGGTTTTTGGAAAATTAATTTTTGAAAATACATTTTGCCAAATTATTTTTGTAAGAAAATACTATATTGCTCTATACACATGGCATGATCTTTGGGAAAAGGTTTTGGATCAAGGAGATGAAGTATAGGAGTTGGGGGATTTATTTGATTTTTAGAGCACTTGCAAACAACACACGAAATCCAATCAAGGCAAGGTCCAAAACACTCAAAAGTGTTGTGGCATGAAAATCAGGGTGTGACAGATGAAAAGTTTGAGATCATAGAAATCGCGCCCGACGGCGAACCGATTGAACCCATCCGGACAAGGAAGGCATTTTACGCTCGGTCAAGGGGTTCTTGTTAGGGACAAGATCCCGATCAGCATCCATCAATGGTATAAGCCTAAGGAGGAAGACCCTGAGGTGTCTTATGTCAATGATATGCAGAAAGAAGATCTTTGGACTCAGCTGAAGGCAAATTTCACCCTACCGCCAGAGGAGGATCCGGAGAAGCCAGTTAAAGAGAAATTAATCAAGTCTTGTGCTCTTAAGAAGATGGCAACCCTAATGAGGAGGTGGAGGAAAGAGCTGAACCAGTTTGTCGAGAAAGAAAAGACACCAGAATTCATCGGCAAATATGAGAAGATCAAAGATCACTGGCCCGCATTTGTGGCCCACAAGACATCGGAAAATAGTAAGAAGATGTTGGCGACAAACAAGCAAAATGCTGCGAAGAAGAAGCTTCACCATCGCACGGGGTTAGGTGGCTCCCTCAAAGCCCGGCCTAAGTGGTCCAAGGCTGAGCATGATCTGCTTGAAAAAGGGATCGAACCAGAGACAATGTACTGGCCAGACCGTTGCCGGACTTGGTTCTTCGGGGTTGGCGGAACCTTGGACCCTATAACAGGGAATTTCCAGTGGACGGACAAGCAACTGCAAATACCAGTCAAGAACCTTCGACACTATATCGATGCAGCGCAACGAGGGACGTTCCTTCCAAACAGGGAGAAGGACGAGCTCACAATGGCCCTTGGGAATCCTGAGCACCTTGGACGGACACGAGGCACGCCAGGCTCCCTTTCGTGGAAGGTTGGTTTTCCAGACGCAGGGGGTTACAAAACTCACGAGAGGAGGAAGAAACTGGAGCAGGACCAACTGCAGGCGCTGCACGAAAGGGTAATGGGGCTAGAGGAACGGGAAGAGGAACGAGAAGCAGCAGATCGCAGCAAACGACCTGCCGAAGCTTCCCCCGAAGCTACCCCGCCATCTCAGCGGAGAAGCAGCGTGGCTTCCACCGAGCTGCTTCAGCCGGAGCATGCCTTGACGGCTCCTGCTAGCTATCCCGTGGATGGTATCACGAAGTCTCAAAATTGCCACATTATGGCGCGATGTATGAATTTGAAGGTCAAGGCGGCTGTTGGCCAAGTTTATCGTAGTGGACCCGGCACATCTTATCACTGCTAGCCGATTCCAGAAGGATATGCTAAGGTGATGGTTGATGAAATAACGGAGGGATTTGAGGACCTCCTGCTTGACCACCCTACCGGTGAAGGGGAGACTAGGCTGGGTTCTGCTCTGAAAACTCAATGCCTATGGCGGAAGGAGCTCATCAACCTTCCGAATTGGACGCCTCCGCCTCCTCCTCCTCCTCCGGCGAGTCAGATCACTCCGCCTCCTGCACCGCCTCCTCCTCCGGCGAGTGACGACCAGGGCACGCGTGGCGGCACTCCGCCTCCTTCTCCGGCGTGTGGTGGCACTCCGCCTCCTTCTCCGCATGCGCTGGCGCGCCCGAGCAGCCAGCCTCCTCCTTCTCCGCCTCGTCAGCAAGGGCAGAAGAGACCCGCCGCCGCTCCGGCTGCTCCGGCGCGTCGTAGTCCTTCTCCTCCGCCTCGTAAGCAGGCAAAGAAGACATCCGCTCCGTCTGCTCTGCCGGCGTCTAGCAGACAGCCAAAGGCGGGAGGAAATAAAGATTCGGTCCTTGTCTGAAGACTCCAGAGAAGTTACCATACGAGAGGACCGAGGAGGAATACGCGAAGATCGTGCAGACTGAAGTGGATGACTGGTTTGCAGGGTTCAAAGCAAAGAGACATCCACCTCCGGAGGAGAAGGTAGATCCGGTGAAAGCGAAGCGCACTCTGGCTGCCCTGAGGAAACCGGCAAAGTCTCCGCCGAGAACCAACTATGAGCGACATTCGAATGACATATCTCCAAGCAGAGCGGTCGGGAAGTACTGTCAGACATCAAAGAGCAAAAGAACGAGCAGCTGCGGAAAAAATTGACCAGCTCAGCGAAAAAGCAAACCAATCGTGCCCCCCGCTCAATGTGTCTAGCGGCAACATCATCGCTAATGTTCCGGGGATGGTGGCCGGTTATGGCAATCTACAAGATTACCTGCCTAACGATGCACTTCCTCAATACATGAAGGTGGAAGAACACAGATACGAGTACGGGAAGCCTCTCGTCAAAGATGAAAAATCTCTAACAACGATGATGCGAAGATTCCATACTTGGTACATGAAAACCTGCAGAGTCCGGGGGACGAATAGTTTGTATCTGCACATTAAACAGAGCACGACCTCGTTGGAACTGATCTTGTGTGTTCCATTTGAGGAGTTCTTCGCGTTCTTCAATCAAAAGGCCCTCGATAAATTAACGGTCTTTTGCTACTGCCTGTAAGTACTATTTCTGTCATTAAGTCTCTATATATAGCTCGGCTCTTTCATGGCATGTATTTATAATTAATTATCCTCAACATATTATGCAGATTGAAGATCGTCGAGTGCAAAAAAATGAAATCTATGATATTGGGTTCGTTAACACAAATATCATAGATGTATTTCTGGTTGAAAAGCACGTCAAAGAGGCCGAGGACAACTTGCTAAAATCGTTGATCAAAAATCAAAACAAAGATACCATACTCTTCCCTTACAACGGCAAGTGAGTGTTACTGATCGTTTGCATATTCGGTTTCCCTTATTACTCGAGCGAGGTTATAGTAATGTAATTGATGAGTTATGCATGCGTGTGCAGGTTCCACTATATTCTTCTGGAGATTAAGCTTGAGCGTGGACTAGTAACCGTCTTAGACTCGAGACGGAAAGATCCCAGCACCTATGCGGACATGACTGAAATGCTGAGCAAGTAAGTTCAATTAATCGATCATTATCGCACCATAGCGGCAACTTTTTGTTCATTTCCTAATATCTCAAGTAATAATAATTATTTTCTTTGTCTTGCAGGGTTTGGAAACAGTTCACCGCAAAAGCTCCGGGACTGTCGAAGGAGCTGCGATATACATACCTGAAAGTATGTACTACTGGCTAGCTAGTTGTGCGCATCTACCATTGATTCTATAACTATACTTTCATCAATGCCATTTATAATGCTTCATTATCAGTTTGACTGACCTCTATTTCTCGTAAAGTGCTTGTGGCAGGAACAAGGGAATGATTTCTGTGGATACTACGTGTGCGAGTTCATCTACAACGCGACTTTGAAAAATAAGCGGGGCTACTCTCAAAGACAATATGCAGTGCGTAAGCAATTAATAATATTCACAATTTCATTTTATTACACCATCATTTCTGTTGAGTTTCATTCATACATACGTATTAATGAACCCCCTTCTTTAAATTAGACGTGGCAGATGCGGAATGAACTCCTAGAACCAGATCGCATTAAAGCAAATTCAAGAGGAATTGGCGGGATTCTTTCTTGACCACGTCATCAATAAAGCCGGAGAATACCATGTGGAAGTTGATTTCAAATGCTAGGGGACTGTAATTGAGAGATCTTATATATTGTACATGTATGTAGCCAGAGCGCGGACGTACATGATCTGAAAACTTGTTGTTCGACCAATCTCTCGGAGAAGGAGAGGTCGATCGATCATTTCTCTCGATGCGCATGACGAACTTCTGTACTCGATGGTTCCCTTCATTTTCTTACTAGCTAGCGTGTCGAGGGCTATATGTATATAGTACGTAGCGTCGACCAAGCACGGACATAAGAGAGGACACTTCTCTCTATTAATTAGCTAGCTAACACAATATATGAAACACCTAAATTAACCCCCAAAACCCCAACGCCCCCCTTTCAAAAAAAAAAAAACAAAAGCCCCAGCCACTTGAATGCTGACGCGTGGATGCCTTTTGGTCCAGGTTGGTGCCACCAACCGGGACCAAAGGCCCCCCTGTCTGGGCTCAGCGCACCGGCCACGTGGAGGACCATCTGTCCCGGTTCGTGTTAGAACCGGGACTAATGGGGGGAGGTATTAGTAACGACCCATTAGTCCCGGTTCATGAACCGGGACTAAAGGCCCTTACGAACCGGGACTAATAGGTGTTTTTCTACTAGTGGTTGTCACCGTGCACTGCCTCTAGATGCACCAGCATCGAAGACGCTACAACCCCTGTGTCAATATAATCTAATATAATGTAGCACTAAGTATTCTAATTATGCTATATCCTGTGATAATCTATGGTTTGTTTTTGGGCCCTCTTATCACATGCTTTTCAAGATGCTAAACCTATGTTGTTGCTTATGTTAAGTGCACTATTATCAGTCAGATGTTCCATGTTCAGATTCCTAATGGGCTTTCTCTGTAAAGTATACATTTCTATTTCAGCTGCTAAGTTTCTTAATTAAAGCAATCCTCCTAAATTAGAATAGAAAAGAGAGTTAAAGGGGCGAGTATAACCATGCACCGCCTAACTCTTCCTCAAGAGGCGCGCCATGGGCGCGCCCCAACACCTAGTCTGAACATGTGTTATGGCCTCCAACATGTTTAGATCATGAAGAGAAAAGACTTATTTTGCGGAAGAGAAGAGAAAAGACTGCCTGAGCATGGCCCGAACAGAGAGAGGGAAGGGAAGGGCCTTTTTTTGAGACATATGTGCACCTTTGCGGCCTAGGCTCACAATATGGCTATCACAAAGTAAAGTGCATAAGTAAAGGGCTCGGGTAAGAGATAACCGAGGCACGCGGAGACGATGATGTATCTCGAAGTTCACACCCTTGCGGATGCTAATCTCCGTTTAGAGCGGTGTGGAGGCACAATGCTCCCCAAGAAGCCACTAGGCCACCGTAATCTCCTCACGCCCTCGCACAATGCAAGATGTCGTGATTCCACTAAGGGACCCTTGAGGGCGGTCACCGAACCCGTACAAATGGCAAACCTTGGGGGCGGTCACCGAACCTGTCGTGGTTTTGTCACGGCAGATGACCTCATGAAAGGACTTCGTCGTGGAGCCATCGCTACGGGTTAACTTGAAGGGGTTAAAGCGGACGCAAAGACACAAGAGTTATACTAGTTCGGCCCCTTCGATGAAGGTAAAAGCCTACGTCTAGTTTGTGATGGGATTGATGTGGTCTCGATGACTAGGGAGCAAATAAGCTTCGCCTAGGCCTCAAGTTGTTGTTGTCTGTCTCTTGAACCGCCCCAGTTCGTCCCTTTATATACACGGGTGACGCCCGTCGGTTCAGAGAGTCCCAATCTCTGGTTCATATTCGTATCCGGGTTGGTCTCTCTCTATTCCTAACTTACAATACAAGTTTAAATATCAGGCCGGTTTACGGCTCTGTGTTCTAAACCGACTACAGGCCTTGGGCCCTTACTTTCATGCCTCTTGGGCTTTTACACCATTGAACTCTTGATGAAGTTAACCCGGCCCGATATAGGCGGTTTACGCCAATAGTAATATCCCCAACATTAGGCCCAGATTGATTTGAACAGGTTCATGTCAATCCTTGATAAAAAACCTTCATGTTCAATACCTTCTTGAAATCGTTGAACCGCCGTGATGTCACCTTCTCCGGTTGCTATAAACCGGCATGACGTCCTCATAAGGATAGCGTTCACGATATCTTCTTTGTTTAATAGATCCGCAATAATCGAGGCGACAGCTCCGCTTCCTAGGTTTGTGGTTCCTTGATTCCCGCGCCTGACACAGGTATCTTGCCTTATAAATAGGACCGAAGGGTCATTCCTTTTCTCCCCTCTGTCCTTTCTCTTCGTCTTCCTCGCGTCGCCAGCCTCGAAGCTCCGCCGCCGCCGTCGACCTCTGCACTGTCTTGGGCCGCTGCATCAACCTGAGCACACCAGAGAAACGTAGACTCTTCCGCATCTCCTCAACTCAGGTAGGTCCTCGGTTCCCCTCGACCTAGATCCGTTTTAGGGTTTCTTGTTCTTGCCGTGCTCCATGAACTGCTCATGCTCATACCAGACTCTTGGATGGATCTGTGACACCTTGCTCTGATTAGCGGTAGCCTTTAGCATCTGCCTGTAGTCTCGTGCTCACGTCCATAGATCTCGCACATCATCTCTGCTCATTGCATCAATACTGCTCTGCTGTATTCCTTTTTGGATATTTTTCTTGTTTTCTGATCTGACTTCAGATCCTTTGTTGTAGAAAAATCTTGCGAAACCTGTTTCTGCACACTTAGCCGTTCGCAACCTCAATTGTTTTCAATATTTAGACTTTAGACCAGACGGTTTAACTTAACATAGAAAAATTAGATAAACCGGTATACACCATTAGTCCCCTTGTTGAACCGCCAGAACTCCTTAACCAGATACTGTCGCTTCATAGAACTCCGGTTTAGACGTATTTGTCTCGATTTAGCATTGTACACGGTTCTCTCTTTGTCCCAACACATTTCTTGAACCGGTTTATATATTTTTGTAGATGGCCAAACAAGTATATGAGTGCAACAGGGCTCCTTCCGTGTCACCAAACTCAATTAAACAATCTGGTCCTGACCGGCGCTTTAGCCAAGAAAATAGTATCCATTGGAGGTTCCTGAAAGAATGTCCACCCACACCTCAAGAAGGAGAGGTTGTAGTTTCATGAGATCACCTAGCCCGGGTTTCAATCCACCCGGTTCAAAATTTTATCGAGATGTGCTAGCCAATTTTCAACTCCGTCCACAAGATACAGGCCCCAATTCTGTTACCAATATCTGTCACTTCCAAGTGCTCTGTGCGGCATACTTTCAAGAAGAACCTACAGTTGAACTGTTTAGAGACTGCTTCCATCTAAACCGCCGCACAAAATTCACTGACGGGCCCAACACAGAATTGGGTGGCGTGGCGATTCAAAAAAGAAAGGAGGTCACTTATCCTCATGTCAAACTGCACAGCCACCCCAAGGAATGGAATCAAACATGGTTTTATTGCAGAGAGACTTCACCTGCCAACAAGAATCCCTTGCCCGGTTTTCATCCGGAGCGACTCAACAACACACATCCCTTTCCGCAAAGATTAACCACCAGTGAGAGAAGTAAATACGCTCCTCAACTCTCCAAGCTCAGAGCCTTCATGGCCAATGGTTTAACCGGAATTGATCTCGCGCGCTGTTGGATATCATGGAGCATACTGCCCCTCTCCCAGCGCTCCGGCTTAATGTGGGAGTACACTGGTAGTGTCGACGACCCCCTCCGACATATTAATATCCAGCTTACCGATGATGGGGTCACCGAGGCGGTGAAGAAGATGTTGAACGAACAGGAAAACCTCTATGCCCGGACCGGTCCGCTCCCCTTCTGTGCTACCAACAAACCGCCATCTGTAAGACTTCTGATTATTTTTTACTGAATATATTATTTCCATCTCGGTATAACTTTTAACATCAACTGCTGCTTAACCAGGGTGATGATCCATTCTGGAGCAAGAAACGTCCACAAGAGAAACCAGAGAAGCCAGATAAACCGGAAAAACCACTTAGGAAAAAGACCAAATCTGTCAAGAAGACTACTCATAAGAGGAAAACCACTGCATCTTCTTATCCGGCTACGGATGATGATGTGAGTAATCCGGACCTTGAGGTAGAACTTGATTCACTTGGCTTACTTTTCACACGCCTAATTAATGATGATGTTTGTCAGGATGATGCTGAAACCTGTAATGCTGATGTTGTAGAGGTAACTATTATCTCCTCGACTCAAATCCTTTGCCTTCACTAAAAACCGTCGAAAAACCGAAAATTAAATTTTCTCATCCCCTTGCTTACTTGGATCCCAAATTTCTTATGAAGACTCAACAACATGAAGCTCGCCGCACAACTCGGCACAGTGGCCAGGTAGTTACCTCCACCGGTTTACCGAACAGTCCGGTTCGGAAACATCGTTCAGAGGTCTCTAATTTGCTTGTCAGTGCTTATCCTAAAGCAGGCTGGTTTCGTCAACCCCTTAATCCGTCTGATTCCGATTATCAGGTCACTTCTCACTCCTCATCTGGCGAGTCATCAGCCACTCAGCTGCCACCGCTAAAAACGGTGCTTGGGTAAGTTATACCTTTCATATTGTTTCTACTGCATCATTGTGTAGTATATGCCGTATTTAACTATTGTTGTGCCTTTTCAGGGCCAAGCCTAGGACGAGCAAAAAGGCTCGTCTGGATAAAGCGGCCGACGAAGAGACTGCCCCTGAACCGGGCAGCGCCCCAAATCTTGAAGCGGCCATCTGTGAAGACACGCCCAATGATCCGCCACAGCAAGATGACGATTTTGTTGCTGAAGAAAGGCCTGTTGACACCACCCTTCCTGCTGACCAGCCCATAAGCCCGACCCGGATTGAAAAATCCACCAGTCCAATCCGGCCTGCTGACAAACCGACGGCCCCTGGTCAAACCGGTGACTCCAAGGACGATGACGTCATAATTACTGGTTTTGGCCACAGCGAACCGGGTAATCCAGTAGCTTTATCCAAACATTCTGCCAAAGAAGAGTTTGCCACTATGAGCAAGGGCAAGTGGGATGTTGTGAAGGAAATATGCCCTAGAGGCAATAATAATGTTATTATTTATTTCCTTATATCATGATAAATGTTTATTATTCATGCTAGAATTGTATTAACCGGAAACATAATACATGTGTGAATACATAAACCTACAGAGTGTCACTAGTATGCCTCTACTTGACTAGCTCGTTAATCAAAGATGGTTATGTTTCCTAACCATGAACAAGGAGTTGTTATTTGATTAACGGATCACATCATTGGTTGAATGATCGATTGACATGACCCATTCCATTAGCATAGCACCTGATCGTATAGTTTGTTGCTAGTGCTTTTCTTCATGACTTATACATGTTCCTATGACTATGAGATTATGCAACTCCGTTTGCCCGAGGAACACTTTGGGTGCTACCAAGCGTCACAACGTAACTTGGTGATTATAAAGGTACATTACAGGTGTCTCGAAGGTACATGTTGGGTTGGCATATTTGAGATTAGGATTTGTCACTCCGATTGTCGAGAGGTATCTCTGGGCCCTCTCGATAATGCACATCACATAAGCCTTGCAAGCATTGCAACTAAATGTGTTAGTTGTGAGATGATGTATTACGGAACGAGAAAAGAGACTTGCCAGTAACGAGATTGAACTAGGTATTGGATACCGACGATCGAATCTCGGGCAAGTAACATACCGATGACAAAGGGAACAACGTATGTTGTTATGCGGTCTGACCGATAAAGATCTTCGTAGAATATGTAGGAGCCAATATGGGCATCCAGGTCCCGCTATTGGTTATTGACCGAGAGGTGTCTCGGTCATGTCTACATAGTTCTCGAACCCGTAGGGTCCGCACGCTTAACGTTCGATGGCAGTTATTATGAGTTTATATGATATTGATGTACGAAGGTTGTTGAGTCCCGGATGAGATCACGGACATGACGAGGAGTCTCGAAATGGTCGAGACATAAAGATTGATATATTGGAAGCCTATGTTTGACTCGGAATCACTCCGGGTGAAATTGGGAATTT